>SJOL01001804.1:349841-464883 GCA_004794785.1 Opisthorchis felineus | reverse complement strand
TTCACTGTACACCATGATCCTGAGGTTTCTGTTACCGTCTATACGCTTTGCCAATCCCTTCACTTCGTCATCTCCACTTATGCTCAACAGTCCAAAGCCAGGAGGCCTCAGTGGTGGTTTTAGGTTTCAGTTCAACTTGACCGGCTGGATGACGCCAACTCTGCTGCTTCACCAGATCTGATGTTCTGGTTCCTCATTTTCAACCATTTACACTCTTCTTGTCATGTGTTACACAGGAAGCCCCTTAATTGGCCTCCCTCTGTTTGTTTTTGCCCGCCACCTTCAAATCCTTCCAACCTGATCTTGCTCGATGTTCTCTCCAAAAAAGCATATTAACTGTGCCTCCCTGCCCGTGCCTGTTTAGTGATGACCACGTCTACATCGGATAACGCTCCCCGCCTATGACGCTGTCCCTTTTCCCAAAACCCCTGTACCCACATCCCCCGCCAGTCATGCCTTTATTCGGACTGTAACCTTATGAGCATGCCTGACGGCCTGCCACCCACAAGTTGGGAATAAAACTTATTATTATAGCATTTCGGGGCTGAGCACCAACTTTAGCTTGCAGAAGGTTGCTTCACATTCTTCTGACCAAGCCCAAGGCATATCCTTTTTCAGGAGGCGATTGAGCGGCGGCCGGACACTGCGCGGTGCAGGCAGAAATGCTGAGTAGTAGCTGATGAGACCCAAGAATGAGCGAAGCTTGGTGACATCCTTCGGTGCCGGCATCTGTTGAATAGCTAGAATGTTCTCGGGATCAAGGTGTCGACCGGAGGCATCGAAGATGAACCCGAGATATTCAATGGCCGTCATGAAGAACTGACACCTTTCAGGACGGAGGCGAAGACCATTGTTCTGGATGCGTTGAAACACCATGTCGATTCGCTTGCGCAGTTCATCGAGCGAGCCAGCGGCAATCAGCACATCGTCCAGGTACGCGACCACACCTGGAGCGCTAGAGAGGATAGTGTCCATCAACTGCTGAAAGATCGCATGGGCCGTCTTAACCCAAAAAGGTAGACGTTTGAATTCGTACGGGCCCCTGTGCGTGTTGATGGTCAGCAGAGATAGGGAGTCCGGCAAAAATTCGATCTGCAAATACGCGTCGGTCAGGTCAAGGTTGTCGAAACAAATGCCGCCGTTCATAACGGTGAATAAGCCACCCGGCACCAGCAGTGGGTAGTAGTGCTGTTAGAGGGCTGCAGTGAGGCCGGTTGAGAAGTCGGCTCAAATGCGGATGGACCCATTTGGTTTCTTTACCACCATGATTGGTGCTGCCTATGCAGAGTAAGTTACAGGGGATAAGACGCCTTGTTGCTCGAGACGCCGGAGTTCTGGATCGGTGGAAAAATTCCTTCGAGATTCGAGCAGTGCCACTGTTCCATCTTATACCCAATACTTGAGTGGACGTAGCGGAGCAGTCCAACAGGGAGGACTCCAAACACCGTGGAGGGGTGTGGCAATCTCGTTTCAGGGCAAAATGTTATCTGACGGTGGAGCAGTTATAAAAATCCAGAAGACGGTTCTGATAAATTCCTCCGGCTTTGGGACAACGAACGATTAACCTGCCTCCACTTGAAGCCAAAATTTCAGGGTGTTACTGAAGCGCTTTCAAGGCTCAAGAAGGCGCAAAGCTACTGCCTGAACTGAATTCCGGCTTTCCGATTGCCCCTGCCCAGGCTTGGACAGTCTGGCAATATGTTGCCTCGTTGTGGCGGATAAGGAGTTGCCATCCTTGACATCATTTAGGGATCAGTAATAATAATGTTTATTCCCAACTAGTGGGCGGCGTACCGTCAGGCACCATCATACTGTTATTCAGAATAAAAGCACGACAGGAGGAATTTGCGGGTACTGGGGATTGCGCGGAAGAGAGGCAGTGTCGTAAACAGTGAGCATTATCTGATGTAGACTTGGTCACGCCTAAACCGTTATGGGTAGGTAAACACAGTTACTGGGCCCTACCTTCCTTTAGGAGAACACGTCAAGCTTAGACAAGGTCAGATCGTTAAGACTTGAAGGCGGCGGGCTAATACCAAACGAAGGGGGGCAAAACAAGAGGCATCCTTCCTGGCACATGATCAGAAAACGTCAAATTGCGAAAAATGAGGAACCAGAACGATGGATCTGGCGCGGCAGCAGAAATGCCACGATCTGGCCGGTCGAGTTAAACTACAGCCTAAAACCAACGACGAGGCCCTACAGCCTTGGACTGTTGGGCTTATGGCCAGGGTCGCAAAAAGCGTGTGGAGGTGATGAAGTGGAGGAATCAGCAACACGGTAAATGGTAGCAGGAATCCCAGTATCACGATGTGCAGTGAAACTGTAGGGACCCACTGTTGTCGCTGTTGGAGTGGAGTCGGGTGTAAAAGTTCTTTGAGAGAGGAAGTGGGTGCTACACAAGATGGAACGCGAACTGCGCAGAAAATTACTGGCTTTGTGAGGAGCGCAGAATAAAAGTCACCGAGGTGTTTAGATCCGAACGGAAGGTTGAGCATGTTAGAATGAGCGCGTCCCGGTGGCGGCAGGGGTCAGGTGAAGAGTTTGTTCCTAGTTGCAGGTAAGGGAACGACTAAACGAGAGGGCGCCATCAAAAGTAGGAAGCAAATAGTTGCGGGTATGCTATCAAAATGGGTATGGAAGTGCCGTGCCTTCATTGCACTGACTCACTTCGGTTCCTGGACAGCCCCGTGACGGACTTCAGTTTTGAGGTGATTGGGCTGGGATGTGCAATTCTGTGAGTAGCGGGATTTTGGGGTTGGCCAGGGGAATCCGCAGAGGTAGAACGAATTCAATACAAGATTGCAAGTATTTCTGGTCCGGATGGGGATCCCTTCGGGTGTAAAGCACAGATCAGGTGAAGTGGATCCCGGCCAAACAGGGCGTCCAAATCAGGCACTGCCGAAGGTCGAAGCTTGGGTAGAAGAGGGAATGGGATGAGAACAGCAAGGCATGGTGAGTTTTAGGAGGTATTAGATTGGATAAAGTCCATAAACGGAGAAAAAATACTGAACGCTTACCACAGTTGGGGTGGTGAAAACAAGTGATTAAATGATAGGCGTGGATTTGTACTTAGCAGCCCAGCGATCAGACCGTCTAAGCTCGCTAATATATGCAAATATAGTACCAGAGACATAAAAACAATCGGTATAAGTATGCAGAGGGGTGGCGTGGTAAGACAAATCAGCCACAAGGACTGATGGTAGTAGAAGTTCCGAGACGGTGGAATAGATTTTTTGGAGGTTTACGTGAGTTCGACAGTACCATAATCTAGGGGGGAAGGTGAATGTTTGTTCCTCAATTTCAGCATGACTTCGGTGCCGCTGGTGCCAAAGCTGTTGAACGACTAATCGTTGGAAAGTCTTAAATGAGCGTGGGAGATTAAAAACCGCGTTTGAATCACAACAACGGACAGGGATAACGCGGGCGTCATTTTTCGTTTAATGATTAGCTATCCACGCAAAGTGTTATAAAAAGAAGGCCATGGGTTTACCTGTTTTTGCATGCGTTGTTTATCTTCAAAGAGCGAGTCCTGGTCCTAGGTTTTTCCTCTCGTTTTTGACCTGAAACTTCAGTGTTGGCTGGAGTTCGTTGATCGTCCCACAAATGTTTGCACCTGCCCAAGTCGTGACTTCACCGAATCGAATCTCTTTGAAGCTAAAGGACAGTGCTATGAGTGCGTTCCTCCTTTTAAGGTTTATCAGCCCTGGCTCATCGAATCGTAGTATCTTAGGCGTCTTCCAGTTTTAGATTATCGGTATGTCCATTGCATAATAAGAGAAAGCAATTCACAGTGAGTCCGTAACGGGTAGATACGTAAACGTGTACCCAATAACGAAAACGAGCCGCTAGAGAGGCAGATTAAACTAATCAGTTTAAGGTGATTGGAGCGTGCGTACCTGCATACAGCCACCAAATCAAGCGGTTTTCCGTTCCAATCAGTTGCCTGCGGAAGTTTCGTGGTAGAGAGAATATGACGTGGCGGCGCAAAATTAAAGCGATCGTTATCAAACGGGGCGCTGTGGGATCCTCGCGCCCCCTTGGCTGGGTCTTGCATGGTCCGCCTTGTAGGTTGGACACCCTGCAAGACATGGCACACAATCGACCCCACGGGGGCGCGTGAAATCATTCTCTTACTGGACTGGCAGCCAAGGATTTCTCGCTGATGTGTGCTGGACTTAGGTCCGGCGAAGTTCGCAAATGACGCTGGAGCAACCACATCAATGGTGCCTTGCTTATATATCGTGTTCAGATGTGTTTAACTCAGTGCTGTCCAAAGGAGCGAGTACCTTATCCTTGAGTTTTCTACAATGATGTCTGGCCTTTTCCCATAAGCACCCCTTCATTCCGCTTTCTTTTTGTTCTACCCCGGCCTTCTTCCCCCACAAATGAAAGTTAGGAGAATTATTTAGGTTAGGTGCTCAAGTGAAATAGGGGGCAATGGTGTGTTACGCTAAACCATGGATGGTGATCAGACATCATTTGACACCCACAGATAACGACGTCTTACCATATGTCAGGGTGGTAAAAATAGATTTTGAATACTTTCAGCCATAAATCAGGGTTGGTCCAACGGCTGCGTCAAAAATCCGGAGTTAAGCGCCCCAACGTTTCCCAGTCCTTTTCCACAGAAAGGTGTTTATATGAAAGAAAGCCTTTGGGCACACGCGATACGCCGTTAAGTGGCCACTCTGAATCTTTTGTGTAAAATGATGGATGTGACGACAGCCAGTGATACGTCGCGGATCACACCTCGTCCCGTGCTTCCCAAAGTTCGTTGCGAATTCCGTCGGGCACCCGGCTTACGTGCCTTGTCCAAGCTGATCACCAGCCTATTTGTGTGAACTAACAAAGCCAAACATGTCAGAAACTAAGCTTTCGCTTGTTTTCAAAGCTAAAGCTACAACAAAAAGCACTCTGAACTGTTTGCGAGACTCAATGCACGCTTCCACCACATGCAAGGTAGCAGTATCGGGTCCTCACCGCCACTAGAAGATGCCGTTGATCTGAAAACCTGCAGTGATAACTTTTCCAAGTGGCCGGCAGTCACTCAACCACCCCTTTGTTTCTGCGGGACGGTTGCACGAACATTCTCGGAACGCCGAGTAGCCCACTTAGGTTTCCAAGCCACAGGCCACGGATGGCATACAGAATTTGTCTTGGGCAGCCTGCTAAACGCCATAGGTAGTAAGTAAGTTCGTGTGTCTGCCCACCACCCGAGGGTCAGCGGATTCTTCAACAGTTCGGGAAGGTGTGACACAGATAAAGCAATCCTTTGAGGCTGGGCGCTTTGCCTATAGTCTTATCCCCCTGAATGCTGTAAATACCGCTATTGCGATTCCTTCTAGCGAAACTGGTGTATGGATTTTTCCGGCTCTTCCGAGTGAGCGATAAAAGCCACATCTACCGGTCATTTTAATAACGGCGATCAATTTGGTTACACGCATGAAATATGTGGCAACCAAGGCTAGCACAGAAGGCGACGATATCCATGTATCCGTCATTGATAGCCTTCGATTTTCCTCCAACCTATTTGTGAGGACACAACGTTGGGGAAACGCGCAAGACGTCAAATGGCGTGATTAGGCGTTCTAAAGAAACTTTGGTTATTGAAACCGCCAAAAATGATATCTTTACTGTTGACAAGCTCAGAATTATTTAAGTTGTTGAACTCACTCAAATTCATAACTGTCTCGAATAGTCAGCCCTGTCAGCCACTATGTCAAGTGGTTCTGCATCCACCAAGTACCTGACAAGTGGATACGCCCAACACAGTGATACGTGCGCGTGGCAGTGAGTTTCAAAAACTGCACGACTGACAGTATTTTGATGATACTTCTATGCGATTGGTGAACTTTTCCTCCCAATACCAATCTGATTCAATATCCGCCGTTGCTTCTACCCCCTTTAAACTTTGTTTTAATCAAGCAACTGCCAGCCATGTTTTCTGGTTTTTGAGAGGTGCTTACCATCCCGTGAGTCTATTCCCGCATGCCGGAGTAACTCCACATTTTGGTAGGTGCAAAACGCAACCAGTCAGATACCCAGGTATTCCCTTGTCTACAGTGAAGTAGCAATGCTCCATCCCAGCCCACAACATACTTAGAAGGTCCACGAGGGGTGTGATGCATAGTAGGTCTGCGTGTTTATGCGAACGGATCGCAACAATTTTCGACAAATTTTGGCAAGGAAAACACAAGCATGAACAAAATCTACTGAAAATGGCTGATCCTTAGACGCACACAAGATATCTCAGTAACCCTGTCATACCTCAATGGGCGTGTTTCCTACAAGTTGGGAAACAAACCTAATATTATAATTACAATTATTCGGTGGGTTAAATATTCATATAGTATTGCAGTATTTCTTGGTGTTTTTTCAGAACATCATGTTTGCTTTAACCTATCTACATTCCAATTGAGGCAGGTCAAATTGTTTTTGTGGCATGCGTTTCGCTTTCATTCATGATCCCTCGCATGTGACTCCCTGGCATCTACTGGGTTATCTGATGTTTCATGATGTTGTGCATTAACCAAAATTAATTTCCTGAAACGAATTCAAGCTTTGTTCTAATTGTGAAATTTTTTTACACGAAGAACTCTTACACCTGTTTTCGTGAACTTAGGCGGAAACTTTCACGCTAAACTTTTGGCGCTCATTTATTATGTTGTTGGGGGCGGCAAGTATCCTTGCCACACGGCCAGCCTACCTACCACGACCTGCTACGCTTCAAGGCATCAGTACCCCCACACTGCATACAAGTGTTTCCAGAAAGTATCTTGGTAAAATCTTACCTCGGTGAAATCCGGCGAAGCGCGTCCGGAGCTTATCTGAATAAATGCTGGAACAAAGGCTACGCATTTTGGCGCACAGTTTCAGGGGCCCTCATGGATGTTGAGACGCCTAATCCGTCAGTTATAAATTACGAACTATCAGCAGTTGAGCGGATGAATCAAGTGTAATATGCATTGTTGAACTTGATGTCGGATATTCTGGATTAATCACGTTTTCAGACTTACACCAATGTTTCATAAATTGACATGTCATGGCCTCCTCACGGGGCAAGATTATTCGCTTGCGGCTTAAAGTTTTTAAAATATACCTGCCAACTACCGAACGTTGTACCTGTGTCATCGTTGAAGAAAATCCTTCTGTCTTCTGCCATTATACTCTTGTGTTAATAATAGGTTTACTTCCGAATCTGTGGGGTGCATCTCATTTAAGGCATTATCACACCAGTGGCGTGAGTAGTCACAAGGTACTGGAATGCAAACTCAAATGGACACGCCCGTTGCATGAGATGGACCTGTGACTTTTGGGAGAGTGTACCAGAACAACGGGTGGGTGCGGGCACTTCGGTGACGAATTACTCGATATGAACTAAAACCGAAAACCGCTGTTGACAACGGGCGACCCTGAACGGTTGAGCTAATAGCCAGGGACATGGACAGCATAAATATGGATGGTGAAGCGAAGCTATTACCATTTAGGAGAAATAACCGTTCGCATCCCAGTAATGTGGTGCATACTGAAACTAGATGTACTCACTTGTTTCATCGTTAAACGGGGTTGGGTTTTAAAGTCCCTTGGGTGGACTTGTAAGATAGGGTGCTATCGCGTCTCCACAGTAAATAGAAGCTGTAACGAATCCTGGCTGCTCGGTACTTTGCTCGGTACTATCTACTGGCTATAGAGGCCACTAGTAAAACTTTTTACCTTGTTCCTAGTTTCGAGCCCCCAACCTAGATCTCGTTCGAACGGCAGCAGCAAACTACGCTGCGCCCCTGATTGACTCAATGATGTTCTCGATCCATACTTATCTCATTCCTTCACAAGTTGTGGCCAATCCTAACTGCCCTGACAACCTCATCCGATTCACGGAAGATGTTTATGTACGCGGCTATCCATGGACCCATGTGAGACGTCGCGGTGAAGCTATCAAGACTGCATGCCTAGTCTGCTGGCTTAACAGTAGTCCACTACATCCATGCCGTTTTTTGGCCAAGCCTGTTACGTGCGCCCACAAAACCGTCTCAGTCCGCTGAACTTACGTCAACTTATGCATTTTTATTATATTGCTTGCTTGTTCTGCCCACGAACCCGGTTATTCTTCCCATGACAACCATCTGGTTCTGTGTGATGCCAAAATTGCACCTGCCACGTTACCCTGGCCAACAACCACCCACACTCCTTAGAACAAGTGAGTCAACCCATTTTCAACCTAATCTACATTCCCATGGTACAAACCCTCCGTCTTTTTTCTTCACTTGACTTAAGCCCAATTCGTCATCCTTAATTTTCTCTCTGCGTATTGAGTTAACGCTTCAACAGCAGAGATTCATCCCATTTTTGCCACGGTTGCAATCTTTGATTCAAGATTGCAAAGTTTTGTTTGCAACATGCCCAAGTTATGCTACTTCCAACTCAACATTTATTTCCCCGTCTCAAATTTTCCCCATGCTACCCCCATACTCCATGCTCTTTATCGTCTTCGATGCCCGATGCGGTTGGTCCTACCAATTTTGGCAAGACCCTATCCGTGTTTGACAATTCCCATTTTTGTATGACTGTCCCACTATCGCACAATGCCAGGCAACCACAACCTACTTTTCATGCCTTTATTCCGAGTGTCCTTTCATGATCACGCTCGACAGAACGTCAGTAAAGCAGTGTCCGGCGCCGTTACTTGAAGCCAAGTTCACGTTACGTGTAAGCAAGCGAGGACTGCCACAGATTAAACTAAACTGGGTAGTTATTTTTTTATCTGACTGTCTTCACTGACACTAATTTGAACCATTATTGCCTTATAGCAGGTCAAACGTACACCGACGCTGAGCCCGGCCCCTCTTTTGAATGCCAACCTGTGGCAAACGTAGCGTGCGACCTCCGCTTAAGGAATTCGGCCACCAATGGGCCGATCCTTAGAGACGCACTAAAGTTTCCTCGAAAAAATTGTTCGAACCAAGCAAAGTTCTACATGAAAGTATAGCACCCGGCGATACATATTCCCAAAATTAAAATATCACGGTTTTGTCGAAATTTGTTTAAAAGCAATCAAAGTCCACTTAGGGCGAGGAATATTTTAAAATAGTTGCCAGGGCCCGGTGTGAGTGTTCTGCGACTGCGGTGGATGACTTTGTTTAGAAGTGGGTTGCACTAAGTTTTCTCATTTGTTGCATTTGAAAATACCTCGAAGATGTGTATGTGCAATAGCTACGTCGTACATGTCCGCGTAAATTCCAACAGGTCCAATCAGTTCGTGGTTTATGTAAAATGAAGCTTCTTATAATAAAAATAATAGAATTATTTCCTGGCTTGCCAGGAGTACACCAATTGAGGCGTGGTCGGATCGATACAGTTTGAACGTGGCAGGTAACAACACAACGGAGAGAAGGCAAAACCAGGTTGACATGCTCATCACGTGATAATTAACTGTAAATTGCGGAAAGCAAAAAACCACAACAATAAGGCGAGAGGTACGAGTGTTTCATTAACGAAGCCAGTTGATTTGAACTCGAACTGAAAGCCTTTGCTGGCAGTCAGTGACACTGGACGGTTTAGTTATTGACCAGGGTCTTGAAGCGTTTAAGTGGAAGTGATAAAGTGGAGAAATTCGTGGTAGGGTTAAGTGGCGAGTTGCGTCTCAGAAGTATGGTGGACATTGAAACTGGGTGGACGCGCTGATATCGTTGTTGGTGAGCTGACAGCTGTAACAGTGATTTTAGAGAGACAGGTAGCTCGAGTGCATAGAGCCAAACGGGCACAGCAAATAAAATCGCCGAATTTATGGACGGGGCAAGCCAAAGGTGAAGCGGAACACCGACATTTTCAAGTTCATGTGAAGCGTTCGGTGGATTAGAACGAGCCCGTATCAGATGTAGTCGGGGCCAACTGAGCCGTTTGATCGTCTTTGCATGTAAGAGTCCTAGAAGACAAGGTGACAGTGAAGTGAATGAAAAGGATGATTGCGGGCACGCCATCAGACTTAGTGTGGTAGTGCCGCACCAATGTTGCACCGACATACTTCAGTTTGTGGACGGACATCATGGTTGAAGTGATCAGACAAGGGTTTCTGTTGTTAACGGAATTTGGTTTAGTCGAGTGGAACAATATAGGTGGAATCAAGCCATGTAAAGTCACAGGTAGTTTCGGTTCATCTAGAGATCCATGTGGATGCAAAGCGGAGATTAGGTGGGGTAGATGACGACTGTACGGTTCATCTGGAGCAGCCACTACTGAACATCAAGGCTTGCGAAGGAAAAGAAAGGGGAAGAGATGCACGCGAATCGCGAGATGATAACGAACTCTGATTTGCAAACCCAAAATGTCTCCTAGATCCTTTTAGGAGACACCAACCGACTGTGCGGCTGTCTTGACGTAGCAGTCGGATTGCGGTTGGCGTGACTCAGCAGGCTGTACTGGTCGGAAATACATTGCGTAAGGTTCAACCATACCAGGAAGACTACCGGATAGCAACCAGGATAGCAGAAGCAAAAACATTTCATTTGGTGTATTTACTTGTTGGAACCCAATACTAATGAAACTTAGTACAGGTATCAATGCACGTATACAAATGCAAAATGCTAAAATGAAATGAAAATCCACTTACATGAGTCTCTCATGTCTTCCGTCGTTCAATCTGCTGCTCTACCGAAGCAGATTCGAACATGAGAACCCGCCTAATCACCAAATAGTTGTCTCGGAAACGTTGATCAATACATGTTTGGGGGCGCCTGAGGCCCCGACGCCTGATGATCGAACATCACAACCATAAATCAGGGTCACTCCAACGAATGACTAGTGTGTACCTCTTTTCTGCTCCAACTTTGCTCGCGCCTAATGATATGGGTGTCCATTTCATTTTGACATCGCCGCATCATTTTTAACACCAAGTATTCATTGTCAACATTGGGATAACCTGAGATGTTGGCAAGTTGGTCTTTACAAGATTATGATAACACAATGGTTGTGCCCAAGGAATACACGAGATTAATTTGGCTAAACCTTTTATCCTTTCTTGATCATCGTCGATCAGGGGCGGTTTACGATAAAAAGAAACGGAGTTACTACCAATCATGTTCGTTATGGTGACTTAATTAAATAACAAAAGACCATGTGCCAAATGTGGTTCCACGGTTTTCAGGCTCGGGCATGCCAAAGATACAAAGCATACAATTATTATAATGAGAGGTTATCTTTGGCCACGCAATTAGTCTATCTTGCATAGCTTAGACCTCATAATCAGCGGACCGCCTGGACACGGATCCAGCAGTTACGGTAACCATCCAATGCAAGCGACAACGTATGCGGTTATGATGGTGAAGGCCGTCGGATTAGGCTAATAATCATGCTTATGACCTCACAATCAGCGACAATTTTGTCGTTTCTTTTATGGAATTGAGCTTACTGACCTTGCGCTTTCTACGCTCCAGAATCGTTGCAACTCACATGGAAGCTGTCGAGGAACACTGCATTATCTCCTGAATAGTTGGGAATACTTGAAGCTAGGAATGGTTCACGCGGATGCATAGATGCGTCAATATTGCACACCGCAGGACAGGCGCGCGGACAACAGTGTCATGCTGGACTTCTGTAAGCCGATTCAACTGTTTTCACCGGATGAGTAGAACGTATCCAAACTTACTCCAAGTGTCCGCCTGGATGGAATATGCAGTGGAAGTTGTGTACAAGTTATCTAGGATATTAAGGACACACTGGACCATTAAACTTTGCAACGTTTTGGATCCATGCCCTATTAAAATGGCGTTTACGCTCGAATCGGCGGTGCTCGTTGACCTTGAAAGTCTGCTCACTCAAGAAAACAACTGTCAGCAGCATACGACTGAAAAGCGCAGTCAAGCTTGAATAACTCCCTGGAAGTTATTCGCCTCGAAAACCTCATAGTTTCGACGAAACCAATTTCTGTTTGCTTCTAGTGATCGGCAACCGATGGCCGCCACCGAGATCCCTACCACTGAGATTTTGACCAATGAAATTGGGCTTACGTCGGGAGAGGCACGCGGCTTGACGACTCCTTGACACCCATTGGTTGACAAGATTTGTACGTCAAAGACGTAGGACTTTGGCGTACGACCAAGTGAAATCGGGTGTACGGTGTGCACGCTATGGAGGCAGTGATTCTACGAAGGTAGGGGTTTACGACAACTTATGTGGATGAGAACAGAATGAAACCTCATGAACCGAACCCCAGTAAGCAAGGCTGTACGTGTAGTATACAGTTTAGCCAAATACACTCAAATGCATTTGCAAACCAACTTGGTTTTGCGGGAGACTCAACTGGAACTCATCTGAATCTCTAGTTTATGATGTTTTTAAGTATACAGTTTTCCCCACCGGTTGATTTATATGCAGGCATTGGTGATGAACAACCTTGTTTACTGGGCTTCGGCTTATGGGGTTTCTTTCAGTTCTCCATCCACAGAAATTGTCGTGAATACCTACCTCCGGAGAATCACTGTCCGCTTGTGCTTCCATAGCATGCATACTACGTACATCACCAATACTTAATGAAATACTGTAATCGATCAACTGTAATACCCTGTCGGTGCCTAGCTGCCGTGGCCCCCGAAAGGAAGCACGAGGGCTAGGATACTGTCAGCTCGCCCAAGCCTAGACTGGAGCAGTCGAGATGCAGAGGTTGGGTTCGAACCACGGACCTTCTGGTCAGTGATTTCACCCTTTAGCCACTGAGCTATCTCGAGCTCCCCACCAGTACTTACATATAAATAAACTAAAATTGAAGACGCTGTATACTGCAGGTGGAATCGGGTTCACTCAACACTTTGGAGGGAACTCTACATTTAGTAGGCCCTCGCAGTAATATTGCACAACTGGCAATAACACCTCTAAGAATTAAGGTAGTGACACTGAAATTTGAGGAGCTCTATACGTCTCCTCACTGTTGCCTACGGTCTGACGGTAGTGTGACAGACGAAGTTGACACGAATCTCGAACACTAGGATTGCTTTTGCCAGTTCGTGCCATTCGTGGCATCAAAAAGTGATATAATAATAATATCATAAAGTAATATTCTCAAAGGACGGGTAAATCGGCCTACAGCCCGCGTGAGTTGTATCGTTGTACGGCTGCGAATCTCAGCCACTTCGGGCGAGGATATGAGAAGCCTTCAGGTCTTTGACCGCCGCTGTCTCAGAAGTATGGCTGGAATAGATCCAGCGCTGCAAGCTGAGGTGGCTAGGCCATACCGAGTTGCCACCAGCCGAAAAAATGTCTTTTTCCGTGGCGGAAACCTAGCGTACGACGGATGACAAAACAGAAGGTAATGAGGAATGTTACGCATTTTACTGAAAAGGCTGCTCTCCTTGGAAGTGCCTTGGGAGACAGTCTATTCTGTAGAATGTAAGTAAATTTGGTATTGATCGATCTCGCGCTTGTGTGCGTATATTCTCTAGGGACAACACTGTACTAAGCATTTTGGCCGTGATTCTGAGAGTGTTGATATTTTTGTTCTCATCTTTTGTGTCTTAAAATTAGCGACAAGCACCAATGCCCAGAAAGGATGACAAACAATTGTGTTTGTTTCTGTAAGTGATTTCACCAACAGACCATAATCACCATAATCATCATCATTGACAGCATCATCAAAGGGGGACACTGGCGCTTCATGTTTTTACAACTATGTCAATTTATTTAAACAAATTGCTATAATAGAACGAAGAAAAAAGTGACTGGCAGGGGGACTGAGGGCTATCCAACCACAAACGTCCGGGGTACCTACATCTTCAACACTCAGTGAGACAACCTGGATGGAAAGTGATAACCTGAAAGCCACTGACATCGGCTAGCCGCCACATCCTTCAGTACCCCAGCCAAGCACAGGGCGCGTCGTGTGGGCTTCGTCCCTAAAGGCAAACATCACTCAGACTTTTTTGTAACATCTTCCATTCCTTTCTGCCGTGACATCTTCTGTCCACCTGTAGGCTTCTACCACTCTGAATTAGGCACTGAAAACAACGTTCTTCTCGGCAGATGATAAATGGTAGCCCGACCACATTAACTTGCAGTGCTGAATGTATTGTGTGAACGAAGTGCCTTCCGCTTCACAGAAGACTCGTTTTTTGGCGAGTTCATTGTGAATTCGCTGATTTCAGCCATATTTCTGAAATATTTATGTTCAAAGACTTGAGAATGTCTCGTGCCCTCCGCCCGAAGTCGCAGCCATACAACGATAGGGCCCGTACTGTAATCTGCTGCATGCCTCTAATAATAATAATAATGGTAATAATAATAATAATCACTATCGACATTATAACATCAGTGTTCAACACTGATGCTTCCTATTCTTTAAACCAAGAGATCGCCGATGGCTATTATGCGTACATTGTACAGGGGCTGAGTTTATCGTTTAACATTTCCCCCACTTTTATTTAAAACGTTTAGCAGTTCTAGGCCTTGTTGCAACGGAAAGAGATACCAATTTCCATGATTATATGCTACTGGATTGCCAGATTGGGTGGCGATCAACCCAGTTTAGTGTCCATAACTTACCGTCCCACCTTCTCCTGTTTTCACCACAGGAGATTAATGGGTAAATTTCGTATCGCATACTGTTTGTCCCATTAATCCTCGTATTTGGTCCCCAAATCCCCCTGCTGTTTTTCCTGGCCCAAAGTGCAAGTTAGTTAAGGTAAACATCGTCTAAAATACACTGACCATGGGTATATTAACTAAATGTGAACCTTAATAGAGGCGCTAGAACGGATATGAATTTCCTTCCAACAAAAAAGTGGTCGTTCATCGCGATGCGACTGATGCTTTTGACATCGCCTGTCGTCAGAAACTATGGCAATCTGGCATTGAGAAATGTCTCCCATGAGTCTTTCCCCTTATAGGGCAATCTTCAGCAATCTGTCGCCTGGGTTCATACCAGTTTGTGCCAGCCCAAGTTGTTCTGTATCACCATTCTTCAATTTCGTCGTTGATATGCGGCTTGGAGCCTCCCTCATTACCTTTGGCACCTCAGGAGTAGAAGTAATTCCAGGGCGTTTGTTTGCAACCATTTAACAGGTGGACAGTATTGCGCTTATTGGGTCAGTTTCTACAGGCATGCAAGCCATTTTAAGTAACCTAATTAATTCTGCCGCATGGTGTAGCATGTACCCTACATAGGAAAATTGTGTAGTGCTAATTCAAGACCTCATGGTGGCAGACCAACCAATCGACGCAGCAGTTTTTTTGCCCTGCCTGTAGCCGGTGGAAGATGAAATTACTTGAATGCGGAAGGTTATGACAGCCTTCCTCAACCTCTACTACCTATGGCACTAGCGTGACTGTTTGTATCTCGAAGGCAGAATTGAGTCTGCAACAGTCCGAGCCATACTGCTTCATATATAGGAAGCTTAATCTTTGTGTTCTGAAGAGATACGTAGGCTTTGAGTGATTGACCATTAGTGCTACCGAAGAATGGCCCGAGTCTGTTGGAAGCATTCGATCAGCAATACAAAGGCATCCAACTCGGTTTCCGGAACAAGCAACTCTTCCACGGTAGTCGAATCAGTCGGAATCAGGTATGCTCGCCGAGCCATCTGCTTCATATATCAAAAGACCATCGGCCTTACAAAGTTCGTTTCACTAAGCAATACGCACTTTAAAAACGATTAGGTAATCAATCGATGCGTTGACAACAAATGTGGGGTCCCTGATCAGTAAACTAAGTCAAATCAATTTAAGTCTGAGCTCGAAATGGCTCGCGCGAATTTACTGCCCAGAAGGCACGTGATTGGACTCCAACCTCCGCATCTGGACTGCTCCAGTCTAGTCTTGGGCAACCTGGCAGTATCTCAGCCCTCATGCTGCCTTCGGGTAGCATGGCAGCTAGGCACCGGAAGGGTGTTACAGCTGAACGATTATTATTTTATTATTCAAACTAAGTCATCTTGACAACTGCCGTTTCCCTTGATGGGAACGCCGAGACACGTCCATGGTTGGATGGATGTGGCTCTATTGCGGGCTCTAGCCAAGAGGATTATATATGTATAAAAATAGGGAATGCGGAGAAGAGCTACTTACAAGCGCTACAAGGTCTCTTGCCGGAGCGATTAAGAGACGCTCGATAATGAAGCAAGGCACGGTGTAAATTCGGCGAGACGGGCAAGGAATTTGGGTGAACATCCGAATGGTGAGTAAAGTGTGAGGGCAGGAGCAGAGTCATCGGCATGAATATTATGGTCTCAGGTGGTGGATTAGTTCCTGGGTAAGACTAGAACAACAGCAGTTGACAGATGGTGATTTATCGGTACAGACAACTTACCGATCGATGCCGGTGCAATCTCTAACGCATTTTCGATAGATTACAAAGTAATCGTGCTGGAGGAGAATTTCGATGGATCCACCGTATGGAGACGCGCGTGACGACGGGTAAAGTTCGTTAGTAACTTGAACATCAATGAACATTTCACGGAGAAAGCGAAGTAGCCATTGGAGTGCTAGTTAAAATTAGGCTTATTCGGCTCTGGTCTTCTTAGGCCACACTTTCCATACAATTTCCCTCCCAAATTTAGTTTAGAGTAACCAATACATAAGGTAGGAGGAATTCCGGTCGAGTATCTGTGTTTCGAGTTTATCTGTATGGAATTTCACAGAGCTTTGTACACTTACTATTATATACAATTGCATAGGGACAGTCTGTGATGGTTAACTCACTGTTGTCTGCTTTTCATTCTCACAAGAATCTGGTTTCCCAAAACACTGAGAAAGCCACTCGCTGTGCACAACCGCATTGGGAATCGGACAGTAATGTCTTACTCCCTGTGCCCTCGAGTTAGGCCAGACCCCTACAATCGAGAAGACCAGACTACTAAGTCATCGGCTCCTAGCATGGTCTCCAAACAAAACCCTACCGCCCGCCGCCTCGCGGGTCAGACTTTTGAGCCAGGGGCTAGGGACAGAGTCCCCGAACAAAACACTGCATCCTCCCACTGCCTTGTGGGCCAGACTTTTGAATCAAAGGCTCAAGATGGGGTAACTTAACTGAATCCTCTTCCTCGGCCTGTGCAACAGAGAAGTGTCATTTGCCCGCACAGTCCATTTTCCACCGATGTCCCTCCCTGACCCCTTACCACCATACAATCAAACGCTGCTGAGTCCTTTGATTATCAGTTATCTAGACGATGCGCCTCACACTCCGTCGTCCTTTAACAATATATAAAATAACACTGCTAACTCCACGAGATTCTCCCTACAAAGGAGCCTTCAGGATCCATGTTTTACGTCAAATTGGCAAACCGGCAATGCTTGTGCAAACCTTATACTCCTTTCAAACTGATGTTTGATGTGTCTCTGAAACACGCACACACGACGCAAGCTCTTTCAGATTTCAATTGCCGTGTGTCGGGTGATCCGGGAGCGGCGACTCGTGGAATATATGGTGGGGGAGTTGCACTCAGCTCCAGAGCTGAACGCGCTCTGCTGGATTCATTCAGCCGTAACGCCCTTTCGGTGCCTAGCTGCCGTGCCACCCAAAGGAAGCACGAGGGCTGGGATATCGTCAGGTTGCCCAAGCCTAGAATGGAGAAGTCGAGATGCAGAGCTCGGGTTCGAACCACGGATCTTCCGGTCAGTAAATTCGTGCCCCAACCACTGAGCCATCCCGCTCCTGCTTTTCTGGATTGGATTCCAGTGAGCAGTCGTCTTTGCGCCGTTCAGTAATCGATCTCAACCGAGCTCATTGCTACTCGACATAAAAATCGGTGCCTTTTTGTAGTGTCGGCATATGCTCCAACGAACAGCGACTCCTCCAGTTGATCGTCTGATCGTCTGGCCAATTGGAATTTTCAACATAAACGCTCGCACCGAGTAGCCTGATGACCACCAAGTGCAAATCAACCATGGATCTAATAGGATCACGTGACTACCGGCCACTGTTGGAGAGCCACGATTCAAGACTTCTTTTCCTTCTAGGGCACAGCTTGATTACGACCACGCCATGGTGCGAGCGCACTTGACAGTTCGTTTCATTCAGGCCCTCGGAAGTCGACAAGAAGCATGCCAATCCACCATTTTCGGAAGACTACCATAGCTCAGCAGTATCGATCTTAACTAGCTCAGCTGCTCTCCACACTAAACACTACTTGTAACTAGCACATGGATGAAGTATGGCAAAATGTGAAATGAGCTATAGTAGCGGCTTTCAAAGCTATCTGTCCGACTTCTCCGGTACGATCAAATGAAAGCAACGGTCAGCCAAACGATAGGTGAAAAAGACGACTCATTAATTCATTTTCAAAAACGCCGACTGGAAAGATGGGCCGAGCACTTCGAAGAAAGTGTAGTTCGCCTCCAGCAACTCAGCTCCCGGAAACTGCACGCAGGCGAACGGATTGTAAACCTCAGTTGCCTATCAGAAGGGGAAATAAAGTACGAAATACCCTTACTAAAACGTGAGAAGGCACCATTATCGAACCGTCTGTATCTACCCCCATCAAAAAAGGCGGTGAATCCCTGGTCACCCATCTAATAAAATTTATGTAGTATGGGTTGAAGAGAAAGTGCTTGCATAATGGAGCACATCGACAATTGTTTGTGTCTTCAACAATGGTACGTGAACACTGTGGAAACCACCGTGCCATCATCCTAGTAGCTGTGGCATCGAAGATGCTCTCTAATTGTACCCTTCGAAGGTTGACTGAACACAGAGAAGCAGATTTGTGAAAAACAAAAAAATGGTCCAACTTTAGCATCTTGTCTGTGTCTAGCTGCCATGCCACCCGAAGGAAGCACGAGGGTCAAAATACCGCTCAATCCTAGACAGGAGCAGTCGAGATGCAGAGGTCTGGTTCGGACCATGGCCCTTCTGGTCAGTAAGTTCACGCCTTAACCCTAGCCATCTCGAACTCCCATGAAAACCTCCCGGGTTCTGTGCTGCAAGAGGATTCATTGATCAAATTCTCACCCTCTCACTGGTTTTGGAACAGTCGCATTGCCTTCAGCAACCAGCAGTGGTTCCTTGGCTCAAAAGCTGTCTTTGACTCTGTGGGGGATCAGGCGCTATGGTGGTGTCTATAAAGCGGAGTTGTCCCACATAAATTCTTGACCCTCAAGGCGTTGTATACCAACTCCCGCGGATGCGTGAAGGTCTACGGGAAGCCCTCACCTGAATTAACCACATCAAGTGATGTCAGACAAGGCTGTCCTCTTTCATCCTTCCTCTTTAGCTTCGCCATTGATGTGATCATGGGAGACTCCCAGCCTATAATATCTGCGGGATCAAAATGCTCTCAGGGCATTTGCTCACAGATATCGAGTACGCAGACGACATAGCTCTTCTTGGATCTGACGCCATCGTAATGCAGATGACTTTAATTAATCTGAATAATTCTGCCTCAGGGTTGGGCATGCAATTCACATCTGAAATGTGTAGATTGCTGCTGCAAGAATGAGTGGGTTCAAACCCTAACCTCATGCCTGCAGATTAGCCGATTGGAGCAGTAGACAAATTTGCCTACCTGGGTTGTGTCATTTCTGGTGGTATAGCCAAGGACGATATTTCCATCAGCATTAGGAAGGCTAGAACAATTTTCGCGAACGTACATCACCCGTGAAGCAGGCGTGACCTCACATCATCTGCCAAGGATTGAGTTTACGGTGCTGCTGTGCGCTCCATATTGTTATACGGGTCAGAAACCTTGTGGCTGCGCGCTGAGGATGTTAAAAGATTCTCAGTTTTTGACACCGGAGTCTTCGGAGGATTGCCCTAGTCTGTTTGGAACACTGGATCAGTAATGCTGAAATACGTCGAATAGTTTTCGGAAGAAATAACTCACGATAGATGAACTGATCACACTTCATAGGTTGCACCAACTTGGTCCCGTACCCCGTCGTTCAGTTGTAGCACCCTTTCGGTGGCTAACTGCCATGCCACCAGAAAGAAGCACGAGGGTTGGGATACTGGCAGGTTGCCCAAGCCTAGACAGGGGTAGTCGAGCGGCAGAGGTCGGGTTCGAACCATACCCCGTATGCCAGTCGACCGAATTCCTTGAAGAACCCTTTTGGCACAACCACGCGAAGGGTGGAAACGAGCCAGGGGAGGTCAAACAATGACTTGGCGACGAATTTTGAAGGACCTTACCAGCAAACTCAGCTGCGCTGATCATTGCCATCTCTCTGGGTGAGGACTCTAGTTACAGACACTGTCAAACATTGCCCAGTCGCGCATTCAATGGCCCGCATGTATCCAAGCTATTGCCTTCAGTGCATAGCTTCCCATTTCACTCTACCTAGTGAAGACTCCACTGATACCCCTGTATTCACGCATCAATTGTATCAGCTACCACTTCCAATGCGTAACTATCTACCCCTACCTCCCCAGATTATTCGGGAACGAAACTGTGGTAACTCTAAACACTATACTTGCTTTTTAAAGCTGATGATAACGGGCATGGGGCGAATAATCAGCCTGAAGACCCACAAGATTTTAAGTTCGTTCAGAAGGCCTGATTTCAAGCGTTACAAAACTAATATTTCATTATTGTGATTTGCTATCCAGTGCTGATGATGCCCGAAGCAACCGGCAAATCCGTACTCTTAAGTGTTTGCAGCATATACACAAAGTTTACTAATCAAAAATAATCGTTCAGCTATGCCACCCTTTCGGTGAGTAGCTGCCAAATGGAAGCGGAAGGGTTGCCGAAGCCTAGACAAGATTCTGGGGTTGGTTTCCAACCACGGACCTTCCGGTTAGTAAGTTTGTGCCCTAACCACTGAACCATCTTGAGCTCACAGATTTTATTTCGAAGTTGTTGGATGGTGTGGGATCTGCGATTGAGCTATGTCGCCGAGACTTGCAAGTGTGTTGCAAGTGTTAGGTGCAGCGGTCATTCTAAAAGCAAATGTCTCTCCCGCTGCCCAGTACAGTTACTTTCTAGTAGCCCTCAGGAGTGAATCCAGTAAGAAAGCGCAAGTGATAAGGCGTTTCTTTCAGAAACAAACTCAACAACTCAATAAATAAATGTTCCGACAAGAGCGGAGTTTTAATGACACCGAGTAACTGTACCTTGCATTCAAGTGTTCAGCTCAGCAACGTTGGGGTGACCTTTCTACCTTCAAGTCCATCTGCCTGCATGCAGCCGCTCAATGCAGAAATCATGCAGTATCTTGAAATTGACTGTTGGAAACGGCTTCTACTACTCATTGTCTAGCTGAAGCAGGCCCCACTGTAACCTCATCTTTAACCGGGTACTTGAATTATGTTTCTGCATGCTTTCTTCACCAGCTATTCGATGCCATTTTATGAATCCAAAACCCGTTTAGTATGAACTCGGTGCACTGAGTAGACTTGGCGGCCCTGTTAAACACCAACCCGGAGACCACTGGTTGTGAATAACCTTTGATAGACCAAGCGTAGCTGTTCATTCAATCTGTGTGATCATTTAAATCCTGTGGAACCCTCGAAGCGATGCGGAAGTGACGAAGAGGTCCCTGTCGGGGATAACACTGAATGTGGCAATGCGTTACTCTTCCAGGGTTCAAGCGTGTGAAATACAGTCACGGTGGGATTTGGTCCCAAATGTAAAAGTATTAAACAGGTCGAATGTCACAATAAACGAGTCAATGTTAAAATAGACTTTTATGAGGTGTAGTGAATACTTCTAGTTTATCTGTTAAGTGTCTTATAAGATTTCGAACAGCCGATTAGACTGGTCCCTCCGATAATCAAGTCCCCATCGATCCGAACGATTACCATTTTCCCAGATATTCGCTTCTCAGAGGGACTACCCTGGTACAAATCATTCAGTGGGGGACTTTATCCTATTAAGAATATGCCAAAGGCAGTCCACTGTCTGTGAGGCAGAACACAGTGTGAGAAAGTTGTGCCGTAGCGACATGCTGCTCATGCTCACTCAACTTCCTCTTCGTCCATAACTTCAATATATTTCCTGTCCTTTAGCCTACAAATGCATCCCAAGCGCCGGGTTGTTATCACTGGTTTGGGAGTTTGCAGTTCTATCGGCATCGGTATTGAACGATTCTGGAACAGTCTTCTTAAACCCGTATCGGGTATTTCAGCTACACCAGGTAAGTGATTGAGTTGTCCCAATACGTGAGACTGTAAGGTTAGACGAGTTTTCCTTCTTGCCTTGCCGTGTAGCAGGCATCATTGGCTCTGAAGAATATATGTCAGCTAAAGAACAGACGCAGCATCGTGTAGCTGTCGGTAACACGTTCATTGACTGGCGCTCTCTGTCTCGGGCGGCTGCTTTCGGTATTGTGGCGGCCTGTGAGGCGCTTACTCAGGCTGGCTGGAAACAAGATGGATTAAAGCACTGCCCAAATACCCGGTCTGGTAAGTACGAGTAGTTTGCATTTGTTTTACCGTAATTCCCCTATGGCTTGGTTTGACCAGCATTATCGATTACCATGTTGCCGAATACTACGAAATGTTACCGTTGTTTCTACTTGAAACGTTTTTGGGAATACATAAGTGTTGTTGCTACAAATTTGCCACCGAAAAGATACGGTTGTCGATGTAAGCCTAGTACTTGCAGTAATTGTCCCCAGTAGTGAGTTCCCCGCTTTTTGTGAGTGTATTATTTCTGTGATAATTCAATAGTCACTGGTAGATCACTTTTTGCCATCTATCTTGCATTTTTTGGCCGCCTGGGTGTCACCTGACTGTGGCCGTATTCGTTCTTACTTGGAGCCCTGGTATAATCTTAACTAGGATGTCTTGGACACTCTTGCTGCTATGCCTTGCTGATGGGCCTTGAGTTCTGTCATCTTAAGCTTAGAGTTTCCCGTTCCTACCTGATAACACACTTTTAAAAGCGATTACATACCGTTCACTTTGTTTTTTTCCAGACAGAATTTTTTCTACCGCTTTGTCTGCCTCACTTTTTATTGTCCTCTGTATCTCTGTGGTTGCTGACTCAAACCGACCGAATACCGCACATTTCACCTATTAGCAGTTCGCTGCAGTGAATGAATTCGGTTAATATACGAATTTGCCTGTTGGCAAACTGGCATTTTATTCTCATGCCATTCAGTAAGACCGATGACATTACTTTCATACAGTTTCACGTGTTTAAAAAAATCTGATTTGTTCTTCAGATTGTTCAACCCAACAAGGTATAGGTGTCTTGCCAGCCTTAGAAGGGCTAAGCTTTTATTCCTCTCTACTGGACTACTTTTCTGTAGACTTATCTGGTAGTTAAATACCAACATTAGGTACTTGTCGTTTTTCATCACGCGAAACGGGAATTTGCGGGTAGGGTTGAAACCCAAAGCAGGAAACTCCTGTGATGGACGAAGATTTAAAGCACGAAGCAACACCGAGTGAAACACACCCAGAATGTCAAGTGTCCGGCGGCTTGAAGGAGTTGAGGAAATTTTGTGAGTAAGATGAAGTTCATTGGTTGTTGATCAGGTGGCTGTTGATCTGTTCGCCGAGCTTGGCAATTGGCTTGCAACAACCAATAAACTCACCCGAGCTACCAATATTTCAACACATTACCAAGATGAATTTCCATAGTTTGGACGTCCTGGAAGAAAATGCACAGGAGTAAAGTTTGGTCCCATGCTCAGGGATAACTACTTAAAAGCAGTGACTAATCTCGCAAGGATGAGTAGAGTGTTAAAAGTGACAGCAAGTGGGGACTGATCTGAATAATACTGGTAACTGACAGCCGTAGAAGAGGCGGTGACGCTCCGCTTCCCATCGATGTGCTAGAGCCTATCGGCTGTTAGCCAGCGGCAAGGTCATCAAGGGCCCGTTCATTTCATTCACGAGCCGCCTGTAGTTGATCGCATGCAGTCTGCCTCAATCGTGTTGGTCCTGGCTTCTACTAACCGGGTCGATGTTATTCAGCGTTTTGAACCCCACTTCTTCCCTCTCCTAGGATACCAGTGATGTTGAGAAGGAAGGGGATAGTTAGGTATTGTTCGTAAATACAATTCGCGGCCAAAGGAAGTGCGCACAAACCTTGAATTGCCAGTCAGTCACTCATGAATAGTCTCAGTGATTCGTTGGAGAAATCCTTATGTTCCTGTTTGGGAAGACCGCCCTCAGGATCATTCGTGTCATAGACCATTTATAGTTCATCCATTCGGGTTTTTAGCGGTCTCCCGAAAGGGACCCTTTTTTTCAGAGGTCCTAGTAGCTACTAGCTAGACTTCGTATATTAAATCGTTCCGAATCCTATTTTGCTGATTGCTCTCTCATCTGCTGCTTTTACCTTGGTTAGCCTTGGTGCATTGAACCACTGCATCCCTGTTTTATCGTTTCTGGTCGGCAATCTGACTGAACTGTTTCTGGGCTTACGCGACTCACGGCGCTGGGTAGACGGGTTGTAACTTCCTAATGGTGGGCAAAAAAACTCTCAAATGTTTCGTACAGTTGGAAAGCCCCGATCCCCCTGACATTGAATATCTACAACTCGTCACCTTGCGACTTTTCTGGATAAAGTTATCGTCTCGGTAAGATAACTGACCCAAGTTGTATACAGGGTTCACGGTGCTGGTGAAGAAATATCCATCATTGCTTTGGAGTAGTTTTCGTCACAAAGAACCTGTTACACTCTGGCCTCTCTGCCTCTCTGGCTGTCATGATCAATAAAAATTTACAGAAATGTCTTTTCAGTCGTCAAAATGGACTGTTAGGTGTGATTTCCTATCCTTCTCTTTTCCTGCCGTATCCCAGTCGTTTGGAAGCTGAACAGGTTTGCACAGCCTGGATGCTAGCGATCAGTAACTTATCACAAATTCTACTCGGTTTGAAAAGTGTATCCACCTTTTATATTGCTGTTTTCTTCTGTCCACGAGGCGTACACTTTGGTGTAGGAATGGAGGGCATACAAGAAATTGTGGACACAAGCGAGGCAATAAACTCCAAGAAATACAAAGGCATCGGACCACATGCTCTAACTCGAAGTTTGGCTAATATACCAGCTGGTGCGATTAGCCGTTTGTGGAAGCTACGTGGACCTTGTATGGCTGGCAATACAGCATGCGCTACTGGACTTCATTCAATCGGCGATGCATATCGTATGAGTAAGTTGTTTTCTCTTCATCCGATTTGTTTTACCTCGGTCTACGCGGTGAACGCGTCCGATTTTTGTTTACTTTGCCCCCATTCACAGTTCAATATGGCGAAGCTGACCTCATGGTTGCAGGCGGTTGTGAGGCTACTGTCAATCCATGGGCCATTGCGGCGTTCTCACGTATCCGTGCTCTTACTACCAGGTTCAACGAAGCTCCAGCCGAAGCTTCTCGTCCATTTGACGCACTTCGTGATGGATTCGCCATGTCCGAAGGAGCAGCGTGCATGGTGTTACAAGTATGGCCTCCAACAGCTGATACGGCCTCCCATTTTCAACCCAGCTCGCCTCCGATTGCTGAGATTATCGGATTTGGGAGATCAGGTAAGAGTTGTTTGAGCCGTTCTCCCGCACTTGTATTGTCCGGCTATCCATTTTCAGCCTAAGGAGAGTGCCTGGACGCCATCTTTGCCAGTGCTTGCATTTTTTGTATCGCATAGGACTTGTTAGGATTCGAGCTGCCATACGGAAGCTGCGTGAATCCACCTGACGTTTCGGGTTCTTATAAGCTTGGATGAACAGGTATTTTTTATTTCTTCCTACAGCAGCTATGCACCCCACGGCTGAATACTTTTGTTCAAGAGCATTGCTCGAGCAGGTCACTGTTATATGTAATCCTAACGAGGAATAACCGGGATAAACTCAATCCCTTCTGGTACGTTCGTTTGTGCTGTGGAAATGTGTCATGTTAAGGTAAGCATGTTCGAGTAGACTCACTTCTTACACAGGCGTTATCACCGCATTGACCGGATTTTCGCTCGAACTGTTCAAAAGCTATGCGAGCACAAGCAAGTAAAGGGGACATACCCGCTCAACTATACGCGCTGTTGATGTTACCTTGATGACGAAGCGTATGCAACTAATTTTCCTGTCTTGATGAACGGATCAGCAAAGCAATACTCCAATCTGCACAGTGTTATATAAACGTTATTGTGATTCGCAGAGAACAAGTTACCAATTGAACTCTAGCCGCGACCACAATTATAGATATAAATCTTGGCTGACCCACAACTCCAAGAAAAGCGTGTACAGCGGAAGTTGGAATAGCACGAAAGACTCTGAGTTCAGTTCGGTTCAGTTTACCAACTATAAACCATGTACCACAAGTACGTTGGTTCTAGCCGTTACATTTTCGGTCACCGGAAAACGGGAGAGTATGGAAGATATAGCCGAGCGCTGGAGGCGATGACATGATTAGGGAGTTTGATAAACTGAGAGGCTACGCATTGAAAGCGACAGTCGCGACATCATCGCGGACTGCAATGATAGTTACAACCATAATCACCACCTGAGTGTGAGAGTGCCTTCTGTTTTGAATCAGAGGGACGAGCAAGTAAGTCATCAAATTAGATAGAATGGTGTAACTTTTATCTGCATAAATACATAGAGACATGGATGTACATACATACATACACGTGCATGCCATACCACCCACCAATCGCTCTCATAATGTGTTGAAACCACTGCTGTCTCGTTTCCAGTAGGAAATTTTGAGTATGATACCCATGTGACGATCATGCCCTCTCTTGAGAGCGTAGTTTTTGTTCGTCCTTGCGACCCTAGGCAGGTTTACTGTTGTGCACACGTTTAAAGGTTGATAACTAACAATTATTTTGACCAGTCGCATCTTTTTTATCGGTCTTCAAATTGCGTGAGGGTATTTCGTGTGGACAACGTGCCGATTTTAGAAAGCTGAGGTACGTTTGGATTCCCTTAAGTGGGAACCGAGGCACAAACAACGTATCTTAGACGGCTATTTCAGTGAATAAATGTGTTTTCTGAAGGCCAAAAATTGGCCATTCAATGCCCTCCCAAAAGATCAAACATCAGCTTGGAGCAAACGATTTTCGATTTCCTTTTGGGGGAGACAGCTTCACTTTGGACGTGTCGGCCAATAAAATCCTGATATTCTATCCTAGGGACAGGATTCCAACAGTCTCTTAGTCCTCGTCAACCTTGAGAGTCGGCTGCTATACTATAATCCTCCCACTTGCTTTTCCCATTGCCCAACTTGTTTTTGTCTACAAGGCCAGGACAGTTGTGACCGTCCGTCGTATCTGATGATTTATGTGCATCGAATGAATGGATGCGTTTACCGATTTTCTCACTGTCTAGCTGCCTGTCTATCCCTTACTCGGTCTCCCTGTTCCTCGGGATGCACTCGCGGACACATGATGTGCACACGCGCATGGAAGTGTTGACCATTTGTTGATTCAACTGTTGTTTTTGTTGTTTCTATTTCTGTTTTGCGCAGCTGACGCACACAATTTAGTCGCACCAGACCCTTTTGGGGACGGAGCTCTAAGGAGTATGCAAGCAGCACTTCAGGATGCACAACTGGACAGCTTGGATCAGGTAAGTTGATCGGTGTCGGAAGTTCGGCGGCTGTACCTACCTTCACTCGTTTAATTGTTTGTTGTTTTCATTTGTCGGCATGTATGTAAGACTAGGCGCTTGGCCTCCATGGTATCAAGCACTGGTTAGTGATATTTGTCTTGGATGCATCATCTTTGCAACAAACGACTTCATCTCGCTGCTTCATGATTAGTTCGTCAGTTTACGAATGACGTTAATTCTCTCTGCAGATTTGTTTGATAAGTTGCCTAGTGACAAACACGGACAATGTTGACATAGGATTATGCGTGTGTTTCTGTTGTAATTTGCCTTCACTGTATATGTCGTTTGGCGTGTTCTGTAGGAATAGCCCGGTAGACTTTAACCGAAAAAGCCACTAAGTAAGCTTATGTTGGGTACCATAATTGATACACTGCCAAGTAGAACCGTAGATCGGTCAAAATACGGCCGCAATCATTGTGGTGGACGTTGAGTACCCTATGAACTGAATATGATTCAGCTAACCTTTACGGATAGCTCGTCTTATGCAGTAATAGCCTCTGTCGTCTAAGTGGTGAGCTATTCACACATGCTCCTTAGTATGCCAAAGCTAAGTTGCATCTTGCGTTGTCCTGAGCCCCAATGTGAAATTTCTTCCTATTCAGTGTTCCTCAGCAGCCGACGCAACTTCATACTACCCTTAAATTCGAGTTGGCGTTTTAGGAACGGCTGTGCGAGGAGCCAGTGCGATTGCGTTCCTGGTGTTTTTTAGCTCTGAACCCAAAAGTACAGTATGACCCACAGTTCTTGGGGATCTCGTGGGGCCCTGTACGTGGGTGACATTTTCGGGAAGTAATTGTAGGGATAACATGCTGTTTTCTGGCACACTCATCCAATTTGGTTCCTCGGTTGACACACCTGGCTTCGTTTGTCAATCCCTGTCAGAATAGCTACACGATATCCTGGTAAACTCTGTAAGAAACAAGCCGTCAACGGGGTTTTGACACCGTATAGTGGTATTCCGCCTGTTATAATGCATATATGTGAAGGAAAGCAGAAACTGTGCTCCGAGGTCTCTCTATAAAAATAATAAAAACAGCAGAACCACACATCTCAAGGTGGATTGAGGTGGACGTTAATTCGGTTTTTAATAGGTTGTAGGTTATGTGAAATATGAAAGACAATAACGTGGTTCAAATGACAGGATGTTCTTGGCGGGAAAGGAAGAGAAGAAAAGTCTGACGATAGTACCATGATGTGGATGGTTGGATGGACGGAGACGAAGTGTCTGATTTGAAGAAACAGGCTCCGATTAAGGTTTTGATAGACAACCGATGGGTTTATGGCTGGGTACTATTTCGCTTCGGACACAAGCTTCGTCAGGTAAGCGTGTGCAGAGCGGCTGTAGGTCAGTCGAGCTGTGACGTGGCGGTATGCGGTTGTCAGTGAAGAGGAGTCAACAAAGTAGCTTAGAAATGAAGTGCATAACCCGAACGTTAACTTGGTCTCACCCTTCCCCCTAACCAAATTGCCGTAGCACTCACAAACCTACATAGACCAACAGAATTTACCAGTGACCCTCGAGAGGAATTATCATTTAAAGCTCCCCGAACCTGAAGATCAGGGACCCGAACCCGATCAAAATTATTTGAAACCCCCATAACCAATCGGCCGCAAGACTTAGATACTCATACTAACCGACAAGAACTTTTGACCGACTCTCAACACTGATCTAGTCTGTTAATCGGAAGGAATCTTGCCGATGGGTTCTCTGTCTACCTCAAAACTCGGCCAACTTGGAAACTTACTCATTTGGCCCGATCGTTGGGGAACTCCAACACTGATGTTCTAGAGCCGAGAGACTCCTATTCATTGGCACTCGTATTCAGCAGCACGCGGAAATCTCCCAATAGGTTTTTTCAAACCAGGATGCAGCCTGTTGGCTGAAAGCCTGTCAAGAAGGTCTGCATGTGTCAGACTCGGCCAAAAGCTGTTTTTTTCTACCAAGTGGTTCTTGACTTTTTAGGCCTTTATTGTATCTCCATAACTCTATAGCCGAGAAAGTAACGAGAAAAAGAGGTGTTGGAAGCTCTGACGAAACCACTGGTTGTTCAGCCGAATACGTCATCATCATCTACAAGGCTGTGAAAATCACATTATTTCTTTGACCTAATTCCTTATCAGGAACTCAAAGTGTATCTCTGGTCTCTACTCTGTATAGTGTTGGCGATATCTCAAAATCCTATTGGTGTACCTGAGCACAGTTCACTCCTCATACAAAGCAGCACCAGTTATTGCTGTGGATATGAGCCATTGTTAAGTATTTCTCACATTCTAAGCAGTGAGCCTCTTATCACTTCGTTGTGTTTACAGGTGTCGTGTGTGGGCCATCGCAACCATCCTTGTTTCTCTCTTCATCAATTCTCTCGTAGATTGATCACATCAATTGTCATGCAACCTCAACTCCTCTCGGTGACACAATTGAGTTAGCCGCCATTTGTCGCTTGTTGGCAAGTCACAATGCTAGCCATGATCGTAGTCACCGATATAAGCCGATCATCGTCAATTCAATCAAAGGTCATACCGGTCACTTGCTGGGAGCAGCTGGTGCGATCGAGTCCGTCTACACTGCACTAGCCGTGAATCGGAACCTTGCAGTAAGCAACTGCAACCTTCACTCTCCTATCTCGGCATCTGAACTGGAGCGAGTCCTGTCTGCGAACTCTGAATCGGCCAACTCGAAAGAGGCTTTGGATGCCTTCGAGAAGCGTGTTCGATTGCCAAAACACAAGGAGCCTTCTGTTCCACTGTGCAATTCTAGTAGCACCTGTCGCCGAGTTGCTCTAACCAATTCTTTTGGTTTTGGCGGAACTAACGGGACTCTTGTGATTGCCGAATGGAAGGAATAGGTCCTCACCATTCCCTTTGTATATGGTTTTTTATCTTCGTTTTGCCAGTCAACTGAACACTTTTTCGGTGATCTCATTTCCGTCTTTTAGTACTTTCTCACAGGTAGAAGGTTATCGTCCCCAGTCTATTCAGAATGCGCGAAGTGCTTCTTAAGAGCCATTATTTCGCGTTATTTTGGATCGATTTATCACATTTCTGTCCCCACCAGTAGTCCCAAGATTTTGGTTGATGTACCAGCCGTAGATCAACTCATGGTTTCAACAGTTTGGCTCTGCCCATCATCATCACAATCTAATCCCTTCTAGACAGTTTTTGTCCTGTGTTTAGCTGGGTGTTGGTGCTCTGGAAGGCATTCAAAGTTTATGGCAGAGCCAGCGAAAACTGCGTAGTGTTATCAGCTCATCTAACTTCCGAAAACGATTCTGCGCATCACAGCATTACCCGTTCAATATTTTCGGCGCTACCCGCGCAAATTTTCTTAGATCGGCTACTGTTGGACAATTCAAGGCGTTTTTGTCGAGAGGTGCCTACTGTTTCAAACTATCCCAACAAATGTTATTGTGCGATCAATGATCCTAAAGTTTTCTTAGTTGACACAAGGTTGCTCATTATGCCAACTTCTCCGAACTATTGCCGTAAATGGACATCACAAAGTAACGGAATGTAGCGGGCAGGCTCGTTTTCAGCTCCCTCTTGAAGCCTACAACGAAGCCTCTGTTTACGCAACACACTATTCGTCAAGGTAAATGAAGCAAAAAACAAAAGTAGAACTAATTGATTCACTGTGACGATGAAAAAGTTAACGGAGAAAGTTTTATGTGAATGCCCACAAAACTGTTGGGACAATCGGGTCGTCGCGCTTATGGGAAACTGTAGATCAACCAAGTCGTCACAGAGGTGGGGGTTATGAACAGTTTGTGAGGCGGCGTGTTGGCAAATTTAAATCATGTCTTCCCGTGTTTCTGTGCACGGAAGATTATCAGTTATTCTGATTACGATGACTTCGGTCGTGGCTAAACTCTTAATCTTGCGGTCGGATATCACTTCGTTCTCCGCCCTTCCAAGCTCTGTACTGTTTATTCGAATGTGACTGTGATTGATTCTGCAATGGCTTTCGTCAGTCAACCGTTGTTTGATTTTGTGTTGTTGTCTAAGGTAGACGGACCTTGCTGACTGGATGACTGTGGCCTAGATTGTGCGCTGTTTTATTACTTAATTGGTCATGGTACGGCCTGCTAGTACGGTGCTCAGATCCTCGCTCTCCATCGGACTTTTAAAATCTTCCGCTTGTAGAGTGCGACCCGTTAGCTGAGAACCATAAACCGGGTATACGGCGCCCCGTACACTGAACACATCCGATTGGCTATGTTTGTTGTGCTGATAGCTGCCAGCACCTTGGCCCGAAATTAGTGACTATAGTAATTGGCTGTAATGAGTTGTTACTCTTGAGAGTACGCAAAACAGACCTACTGTAACCACTTTCCAGGACCGAGTTAACAAGTTGCGTCAAATGGTTCTTTCGGTCATGCGCTCGTGTGTATTCTTTGTTTGCATCCTTTGTATCCTTTGGTGAGTCATACCTGGCCAGTAAAATGGTTTCCGAATCCTGCGGATGCTGCTGGTGCCACCTATCCTTAGTTCATCAAGTCTTGCCTCAAATTCGTTGGTATCACCACAAGATCAACCTTATTAGCACGTTGTGTTCGATACAGATATGGTTGTGGCAGTTGTGGATAAGTTTCTGGGACTTACACTTTATTTTTCAGACAGCCGTTTGCAGAGTTTGGTCAGCGCCTTCGCAATAGAAGCAGGCTCGGTTGTTTTATCTCCCGCAATTTAAGTCACTCGTAGAAACGGGAATGAACTCGGATGCTGCTTTTCTACTACCCTTAATTTTAGCTCTGTGTGCTGGTAATAGATTGCGTTCCCGGCTGTCAAAATAACTCGTAATCTGATCAGCATTCTGTGCAATCGTTTTGGGTGTTCTTGATTAAACGCGCCACTCATATGGTTGTTAAAAACTCGTTTACAGTCCACGATCAGTGTCACCCTTTATGGGTTCATCAGGCAGGCACAGTTCCCTAGTTCTAGTCAACCTTATGTTCTACTTGAACGCTAAATTGTACGCAATTGACGAAACATACCTATTTGCAAATTAAGTTGGTGTTAACAGGAAACTCGACTGAATCCCAGCAGAGTCTCGGGTTCATGAGTAGTATGTTCCGTCAAGATAATATACTGCGATATCTCGAATATCGTACCAAATGAAACATGGGGTGGTCTTTGTGCAGCGCATTTACTTGCAGAATTTCATAAACGAGGGATTCAGCTGAGTCTCCCGTTAACAACAACTTACTTTGCAAGTGAGTGTAGTTCGTTTTGGCTGTTCGTTTAGTAGCTCGCTGACTATGTAAACTAATGTCTTATGTTCGGTAAGCATTTTGACTTTCCTACCGAAAGGAATCGTCCCAGAGTGGAGAACAAAGAGCTCTTTTTTGATATGCGCACTTTGGTGAGGCCAATTTTTTTCCTTCGTGCATAAGCACCGTATAAGGTCAGCTGGGAAATTTAAAATACTGGTTGCTCGGGTGCGATTATTGGCTGTTGGGTAAGACCCACTCAACGGCGCACTGATGGCGTATCCTTGCATAATGACGAAGCGTCTACAAGATAGCTGCGAAGCTCGGCGATCAGATCAACAGTCAGTTTGACTGTTGTCGCAGTTGTACACAAATGCAAAGGCTTCAGTTACTAGGACCTCAGTCTTTTGAAAAGTCCACTTTTGTGGCTCCTTGTAACCCATTTGTTTATCTGTTCTTGGGTGGGGCTCATCGGGTCACCTACGCCTGGGGGAAAACGAATTAATCAACTAACTATCCCATTTAATCCTTTCACGGCCTCTGGATCCTTCGGGGTTAGCATAGACTCGATCTTCTTCTGCATGTGCTGTTAGACCGGCACGTGTGAGAGATGTCTGTGAAAGACAACAGTATTCACGTGGCACTCCACTTTCTTCATTAGGTGTGTACTTTGCTCAGTGTAGCGCCCATAGACTCACTCCCATTTTCAGTCATATTAGTTGTGTATGAGAACGCCGTCAATTACATCAATACTTTGTTCGGAATTTGAATGAGCCTCTTGTAGAAGGTTCTCATTGGACTCCTTGAACCGTAAGGGCAAGTACAGCCAACTCAATCGCCCAAACGATGTACCGAAGGCTGTCAAGTAGCTGTACCCTTCATTAGTTTTCACTTGCCAAAGTGCCGATGACAGATCTGTCGTCGTGAAGAACCTCGCTCCGTTCAGTTCTGGCAGAGAGTCATCGACCGCAGGGATTCGTTAATGCTGTTGTTGTGAGACAGTATTTAATGGCTTAGGATCAGTACACACAACTGGCCCTGACCTCAGTTTACTTAGGTCTATCCGTTGTCCAGTTGCATTTAACGCTTAAGCTGAGACTATCGGAACTCTGGCAAAATTAAAGCTACGGCAACAGTGGTATCTACTGGTGATAAGCTGACTTTAATTTAAGTTCGCCCAGAGATCATGAGGCGTCAAACATGACATATGACCCCTAGCCGCAGCCTCACCGTGGCATGTATTGATGCGTCGATCCAAAAACAACTAGTGTCATCCCGGCAGTCCCCGCGGTGATCCTTTCGTTTTGGATGCCGAGGATTACTCTACCCCGCTTTAGGCTGTCAAAATTCATTCGCAAAGTTGCACGATTTGGCCATGTCTTTCAGCGCGAGGATTTATTGACTGACATACTCGCCAGGCTTCTGTGTAGCCGAAGGAACTGGAATAGTTTCTGAGTTCCGTTGAGTTGCCGCAAACACAACTCAAACTTGGTGATAAGTGTGACTGGGTCATTCAGATCTTCCGTCCTTTTGATGATTGCTGTCGCCGCCTCACTTACTGCATGCCGGAACACAGCGACTCGACGTCCTTTCTGACGTAGCAGGAATCTTTTTGTTTGTTCGTTTTCAAAGCCGCCAGTCTCTGGTAGTCTTTTTCTGTTCGGAAACCCGGTGCTTGCCAGTGGGTTTTTTATATTTCTTGAGATCATGAATCGAGTTTTTTTTCTGATACTAGGGAAGCACTTTTGACCATAGTTTTGAATGGTGCATTGGCTGTTCAAATGTGCCTGATCGTCACTGGTCTATCTCGTTGTTTGTCCGGCAGTGGCTTTCGTCAGTCGATTGCTATTTCAAATGTTCCGATTGTTTTAACTACATTGCTAACCGAGACAAATGGATCTTACCGTAGCCTGCATTCACCCTCGATTGTGTACTGTGGAATACTTCGGTTGTCGATTGACCGACGTTGAACATACTTCGTACGGTTTTTGACCGATTATGTTATTCCTTCTAGCATAGGTTTTACTCCGCATCCTACTTCCACAGTTAGTCTCGACTGTCCCTGTTTGGTTGTCTTGAGCTGGACGGATTGGATAGTAAGCCTCCGAAACTCTGATTCAGTGGTGTGATTCAGGTAGATGTATACCTGTGATGGTTCATGTGAAACCATCACTAATTCGAGATGAATATTGCTCACACGTCAGATAAGCGCCTGGTCATACGACCTATGTAGCTTGCACAACAATTGCTCTAACTTGTTCCTATTCCGTCGCTAATCCTAGAAAATTCAATTTCACATATGCACTAACATTAACTATTTCTGAAACCTCTTTCTGCATTTCTGTGATCGGTCGTCTTGGTTAACAAATCACAAATTTATTTGCTTCTAGGCAGAAAGGACATGTTTGATCATGCGTATCCATGAATAAATGTGGAAAGTGGGAGAAAGAGGTACATGGCTCAATCGATCACCGAGAAGGACTGATTACGCCAATGATTTACTCGGCCAGACTGCTTACGTCACAGTCAGACTAGGTAGGGGGAATGGAATAGCTCGTAGACCATTATAATCCGGATATATGGGTTATGCAATGGATTTCAGTAGCCCATGCGGTTGGTAACAGTCTGAATCGTAGTGTCCGTGACCGGTTCAGGAATACCCGATATGAGGCTTGAAAGATGCTTCCTTGTTCTGTGGTATGGGCGGTTTCGAACAGATGTAATGCGATTGTATTCGATTTTGTCTTCCTCCAACCACCATTCGGGTGAACTGGAATGTTTCCGCATCCTGTTTGACAAGCCGTCTGCCACACCACTGACGTGTGATGTTCGACACAAACATACAAATGCATAACCACAGAAGTTGGTGGTGGAAATTGGTAATCTGTGTTTCAGAATGATGGGCTGAAGACCGTATCAATACAGTTATTTAGAAATAGTCTATCTTGAATAGAAGTTTGGTATAGACATGCTTTCTTAGCCGCATATTGCTTGGCATTCTGTCTTTCGATTTTCATATCTCTGACTGTGACCCGTGCTGGATACCCGTTTTGCGAAAATAACTGTTCTAAAAACTTTAGTTCGTCCTGTAGGCAGTCGGGGGGACAGATCTTTGCCGCTCTTTCAATCAGATGCCTGATTATATCTCGCTTTTATTATAGTAAAGTGAATGTACTGACGCAACCAAGTTTTTGATTCATGTAGACTTTCCGGTACATGTCCCCATCGGCCCTCATCGCAGTAGCAACATTGAGAAATTTCAGTTGTCTGCCGTGATCCAGTTTAACAACAAACTTTATATTGGAGCCAGCTGTGATGAACATCTTCAAGACGTCCAGTGGATTAAAATTATCGTTAGCCAGTAAGACTATATCTTCCGCGTAGTGAACTGACCGATGACTGTTCTTGGTCGCTGAGTTTTAAGTTTACTCGTAAGTTGATCTGCCAGAAGCGGACTCAAAGTCGGTCCCATCGCGACTCAATAAATTTAGTTAATAAAGGGGGTTTGAACGCTGTACGTACAAAGAGGCAACAGCTTATTCAGGTCCGGGATAGGCATGTTGATATCCCTGCCACAACGTTCACTCAAATCGTAGACTTAGTCGGTTGTCTCAGTGAGTTGTACGTTGGTAAATAAGGATACAGCATGAAAGCAGAACATGTGGTAATTGTCAGCTTTTGATCTCTAACCTGGTCGATGAACTTGAGAGCGACACTTCTTCCGATTGGCTCTAGAATTCTGGCGAGAGTATGGTACGGAAAACCGAACATGTTCAGGATAGTTCTGAAAGGCAGACTGGGTTTATGTATTTTAGAGAGACAGTATAGTTGAGGCATTGTACCGGTGGACCGAATACAACCAAATGCATTAGTATTGATGCTTCCTTTTTGTTTCAGATGTTGGAGTATTTCGACTACTTCATCTGTTTCCAGAAACACTTGCTGGTATTATATTTAACCTGGTAGACATCCCGCGTCACAGACTGTCTACAAGCCCACCTGGGTGACGATTTAATTGCTCTTCAGTCTCAGCTGCACGCGATGATAGTCGAGCTACCCCAATTTTCTCAAATCCTCTATAGGTAATCTCACTATCTTGGCAACTCAAGGTATGCTTCACTCCGACTCCCTTTTTCGCTGGTTATTATATCGCTACGTATAAGTGACTGTTTAATATAAGCTAGAATAGAAGTCTTAGGAGACGTCACTGAAAACTGGTTTGTTCGATACAGTCAGTTATTTGCTTAAATCCCCCTGACACTGATGTACCAATATTCGGGTAAGCTCCGACTATTCGAGGTAGACACCAGTATAAGTGAATAACCGAACCCAACGTCAAGAGAGAGTATTCAAAACTAGGACTAGACTGCCTCCTTGTGCTATGTTCTGAAAGCCCGTGATCACCGCACCGTTTGATTCTACTAAATAGGGCTGGGAACAAATATACCACTAGTCCTGAAAAGTCCCCGATTAGCTGCTCGACAAGTTTCAAATTAGTAAAATTATTTCAGTGTTATATATGTCTAGTGCAATTATCCGTTTGGTTCAGTTCAGAATGCAATGCACGTGTCTGGGTTGTGATTTGTTTGACTTGTCCGGTTTATTTTCTAGTGCTCGTTTGGTCAGATTTGGTTGTCTGGTTAGGTTTTTACGCCCCCCAAAAACAATGTGTGGCCGAAATACAGTCGATCGGGTAGTGAATTTGGGACAGCCCATATCGATTACAAGAACATTGGGACATGGTCCATGCAACGATCTGAACCACAGAAATTGACCCATACTGTCGTAAGTTAAGTTCTCCGCTTACAAATATCTCATTTTTTGTTCGGAAATCTCGGCAACTGAATGTCTGTGCGATGTGTAGACATGTATTTTGCCACCTAGCGATTGATACGAACATCCATTTGATCAACATAACTGAACTGAAACGTGCAATGGAGTGCGTTTTTCAAGACTTACGTTGCAGCAGAGTTCCGGTTTCAACCAGCAGCCGTTGCCTTAGTTTATTCGATTTTGTAGAATAATTTGTTGCCTGCACTCACGAGATGGCAAGATTCAGAAGGGAGGGAAAGTTGTTCCTTCGGAATTCAAGTCAAACAGGGACACTCAACGTGGAGAGGACGCTTTCGAAATTCCTCCCTATTTATTCGTTAGTAGCTTCAGGCTTCAATTCGCTGATGCGAACAGGAAATGTTGAATATGATCCTGTAAGGCCAAATCCTGCGTCAAAGCGTACACCTTGTTTCCATATCGCAGACTTTTCGAACTATCGTTAGAATCGCTATGAATGTCTGTTCACTACTGCTAGATTTCGTGTGGCAATAGCTGCTCTTACAGATGAGATATCGGTCTCTTCCATTGCCACTTCCCCTTCCACGATGTTCAATTTCTGTTTAGGTTTCACCCAAATCAGTTCAGTACCGAGTTCGTCTCTGAGTCGCACCGTCTCTTTGTTTTTTCCGTCTCTGGGGCATAAATTGACTACACCACGAACGCATTGGTTTCTCACGGTCGTCTACAAAAATTCCAATCAAGAACCGACGTCGGTATTAACTTTGACTGCAATACTGTAGTCTACGGTAGTATTCTACGTGGGTCAGGTGGACACATCATAGGGACTATGATCATGGGGAGAATGTTTCCACTTAAAACCAGTTGATTCTATGTTGCAGCCTTTGGAAAGTCAATGCCATCCTCGCAGAATACCATTAGCGGACCAGTTCAGCATCCGCTATGGATTGAACATCGTGTATACTCAGCGAACCATGTCCGTGTTTGGTGTGTGGAATTGTTCAATCATCCATGCTGTAAACTAACGTCCCACAGCCATGCTGTTGAACAATTCATGAGCCTGTATTTTGCCTGATGAGTGTTCTGACAAATACTCCGCAAGATGCAGTGATGTGAGGTAATGTACCACGTAATTTTCGTCGGAAGTCATTCGAAACATATAAGGCTTTTTTTGAGACTAGAGTAACCAACCACTGAACTACAACGAACCACACTTTGTGTATTGTGCTTGTTTCTCCGTGCTCCGTCAAAGTACAAAAGTTGGTACAGCACTGATGCTGTTTAAACCGTGATTTCATAATATGATAATTGTCGTTCGAAATAGATCCAATCAGTATGGTTTTGAGTAACCGTTCTGCTGGCAAAAGGGTCTGAATTCCTAGATAAACGATTGAAAGTATGGTATCTGCACATTGAAATGGGTGGATCTGAGCTCGGGACAGCTCAGTGGTTAAGGCATAAGCTTACTGACCCGAAGGTCCGTTGTTCGAACTTAACCCCGGCAGCTTGAGTGCTCCTGTCTAGGCTTGGAAAACCAGATGGCATTTCAACCCTCGTGCTTCCTCTGGGTGGCATGGCGGCTATGTACCGAAAGGGGGTTACAACTGAACGATTATTATTATTTATTGGTTGTTCTGGTGCGCATTGGACCTAAATCCTTAGGTAAACGATTGATAGAATGGTATCAGCGTATTGAAATAGGTTGATCTAAGTATCATATCGGAGTAAGAAGTCATCGGCGAGGTCGATACATCTATCGCGAACTCCGTCAAAAACTAATCCAACACACGACGACAGAAAATTGAGCATTTCGGATAGGAATTTTCAGTATACACACCAATGGGATCGGTAACGTGTTATGTCCTGTAGGGTATCCAGCGACGTGCAACCACAATCACTCGAAGTCCAGCCTAGAAGACGCGAAGATTTCATAGCACTCAGTCTGACTATAGCTGCTTTCATTTCGTTTTGTCATGTGTTCCATGAACCGTACACCAACAACAGACGCAGGAATAGAAAATAACTTATCATTTGGTTGATTTTGATTAGGCAGGCAAATTGCATTTTTCAACCAGCTTAACTCGGTACTTTTGAGTACTGCTTCGGAAATTGCAACTCGTAACCAAATACTCACTTATGTTTGCTTTTTTTTTGTACAATTTGTAGCCGGCTAACACCTGCAATGCTACATATACAGTATAATAATGTAACATATCGTATGTAATGATGTAATATAATATATAACAGAAACTAATAATCAAATTTCTGGACGTTCAATGTCACGGGGCCGGAGATGCTAAGTTTTGCTAGTGTGAAACAAGACTAACCTTATGAATGACCCTTCAGATTCCGTGAAAGTCACTTATAACGCCATAAATGACTCGCTTATTGTCGTCCGTCACAGCACAATGACGGTGGCTTCAGCAGTCAAGATACGTAAATCTATCAACAAACTTGAGCTCTTCATTCTGAAATGTCACACGGATACAAGGGGACAAAAACATTTGTCGTCGAACAACTGAGTGTGTGCAGCGTTTATCTTGGTTCACTTATTGTTGGACTCACGTTGGATGGTCCCAAGATCTTACTTCCCTGAACTTGCATCAGTCAGGTTGTGCGTGTCTAACACGTATCGTTGATTACAGCATTTTTTCTTCTAATTCCGTTTTAATTCCATCATTGTGAGAGGAGGTACAGTCGACACGAACAGAGGCCAGCATACCGTTGAGTTAGGTTCTCACCCTTTTCCGTGTGATCGATGAATGGATTGGATCGATGGTCTGGAGTAAAGCGCGCATCAACGCTTCATTGATTGCTTGCTTTCCAGTCACTGGAGGTATATGCGGCCCGAAAGGGAGAGTCCCTCAATCTGTTAGAAACACTGCAGGCTTTTGATAGTTCATCATGGGCATGAAGAAAAAATTGATCACCTTTTCCGTTGGTTACGATCAGGTGGCTATGGGATATCAGCAGCCAGAATTAGTGGTGACGATGCTAACCACTACGGCGCCTCTAACAATTCATGAGGCAATGAAGGTTGCGGTGGACTTACGTTTGCATGGAATAAATGCTGAAATGTTGCCGAACACGACATGCAACAACGCACTATGCACGACAAGTTTCTAAAGACAAGACAAGATATACTCCCGTCTTCGATAATCTGGAGCCGGTCCGGTATGAACACAGATAGATGAATATTTTCAATTTTCAACCCAGTCCAGCCTGAAAAGCTCAGTACACTGTATAGCTTTTTCATCCTTATTCACAGTCATCAGCAGTAAGCATTTCACAAAGCTAAACGAAGTTTCGAACCGGCGACCTCCAGGTTAATGGTTTGAACACTTAACCGAACTCGCACTTAGACTGGATGTAGGTCCCTCATCCTTCAATCACGGAAACCACATCACGTGATCGCGTACTGATAGGCTGCTCCAGTGACGGCTTCTCAGACGGAAGTGAAATTATTCGCCCTCTGAGCTACTTATCGACTAATGGTAGCCTGGGAAGATTTGGTAATTTTTAATTGAAATTTCATCCTGTATGTGAAATAAATCCATGCTAAAAAGCCGAGAAGCAATGTACAGCTGTTTCATCCTTATAAGGAATCTTCAGCAGTGCGCAACCAGAGTGTCGAGCTCAGCGAACAGGCCAATGACCAGCTCTCGACGGTACTCAACCAGGTTTTCAGTTGTCCTCCGACACAAAACTATCATTGACATGTTGGGCCCAAGATTTGGTTGATGATTTCGCCATCATTTCTGCACAACATATATCCAGACCATTGCAAACTCCGTCAACGAGGGCGTTCGGATTGGCGTGGTAGGCTGTGATGATGTATTCACCTCTCATCACTGGACACCATTCTAGATACTGAACTCACACTATACTTCGGAGATGCTAGTGGTCAAAGGCCTCCAGATTTCGGATACGTTCTGCTTGTAAACGCCATTCTCCGCTGGTGTAAATCTTGACCGGAGGGATGGCTGTGTTGGAGACCCGGATTTTCGTGCAGTTCAGTTCATTTCCTCAAGACAGAGTTCAGCTTCATGAAGGTTGACCGTGCACCGTCGATGTTCTGTTTAATTTTGTCTTTAGCCTGTTCGTTGGGCAGGACGGGGAAATCAAAGTATCTGAAGTCGGCAACCTGCTGAATTATTTCACCTCCTGTGTTGAAAGGCTGGGTGGGAATTTCCATGCAGATGGAGAACTCCCTCTTCCATGCACTGACTTCCACTCCTACCTACTTGATTAGACTATTCAGAGCGTTTTAAAGTTCTTCCAAACGGACGATACAATCAGTGTGTTCCAAGTCGGCTATCCAGGTCTGAGAGACCTAGCTAGACACTCGTATTCCTCCACTGCCCGTTCGAGTGACCAATCGGTTGCGAGATTGATGAGTGCCGGCGAAAGTAGGCCGTCTTGTCGTGCACCAGAATTAATATCGAACCCTGTGGTCTCCCTAACATATACTCGGGCCCGAGCTTTCCCTAAGGAATAATGGGTCTTGATGAGGTTTATCAGCTTTAGGAAGGCACCGTTAGCTTCGGATTGCCCACAGTGGCTCACGATTAATGGAATCAAACTTAGCTCAAAAGTCTATGCATTCTGCGACGGGCTGCGTGGATTTGAAACGATGTTCGTGGTAAGGAGGATATTTGGTCCACGTAAGCTCTTCTTGGCAGAAATCTTTGTTTGGCATGTATCTCGCGTTCGAAAAAAAGTAGGAGAAGGGAAGCGAAAATATTGGCGGCAACATCATTCAGACTGATTCTGCAGTGATTATCAAACATCTCATTGAGGAGCACTATTTATATTGAGGTATCTTGATCTCACGGAACGGATTTAGTTTTCCAGAATGAACAAAGTTTCCTGTGGAGTGGTTTGGGAAGTACTGAAGTGCAGGACTTGTTGACCTGAGCAGGGGTCCTATTCTCCAAGGGGATTTTACGATCTTCACTTGTCTGACGATCGCGGTAATCTCCGGTTTACTTGACTCTTCACTGTTGATATCATAGGGTATTTAGGCTGGACTCGTCTAGAGGCTTCTAGCTTGGATTGATGGGTGGTACAGTTATTCCACCCATCAGTTCACCCTCTTTTCACGTTTGCTGAAAAACTTTCCACTCGCTCCGCGTAGCAAATACTGTTGAGGTAGAAAGTTTCCTAAGGCCTCGCGTATGATAAAAAGGTTTTCTATCAACACTCACAGGGGATTCCGTGTTTGGTGCCATGAATGACCAGTATGACATGTAAGCCCTTTCGGCTGATCGAATGGCCTTTCTCCGAAGCGTGCGGAATTCACCCGATTTAGTAATACAGACACCACTGCCTTCTTGGAGAGGAACACTGTCCCCTCAGGTATCCAGTCCTTGTGGTGTCGCTGCACACGGCCTAACTGGTCTACGGCGGCTTGTTTTATAGAGGTATTCAATGCTACCAACTGATCGTTTATCTTAACCAACCAATAAGCCGAAAGCTTAAAGCTGTAAACGTCTAGTCCGATAGTTATTGCATGGGAAGGTGTCTGGTGGTTCTCCGGGAGGTTGAGGGTCGCTGTGTTGATGCGTTTTAGAGGACGCTTCTTTCGTCCTGGCCCGCACCACCAGAAGGTTTGGAATCTCTCCCTCACGAGACCCATCGCACACGCACCATAATATAGTCTGTCTAGGAGGCCGTGTGACCGTCGTTCGAATACGTGTCTTCTGGGGTGCTGAAAGAGGTCATTGTTAACAATGAGCTGATTAAAGTTGACGAAGTTTATGAACCTGGCACGTGTTATCATCTCGCCCACCAACTCGGGCGTTTCACTCATCCGCTACTACCAAGAAGCCTCATCTTGAGGTCCTGTAAATCCCCTGCCGAAACTTTTCATTTAAATTGTACATTACGGTTGTATCCAATACACAGATGAGGGTGTAAACAACCTTTGTAGTTAAGTTTAAGGGGGTTTCTTTGAAGCGAGCCACCGCAACCCTTTGGTATACTGGGTTCCAGGCAACCAGCGCCTTGTTAGTTCGGCCGCTTTCGGCAATTGCAACACCTTGGGTGTCTGAATTGTCCGCAGGTTCGTTGTGATAAAGCCAGCATAAAGCATCTGACCCACGAATCTGGATTCGTCAAGTATAGGATTTCAGTATCTGGGTATCCGGAAGACGAGTGATATTTAACCGATGGTCCTGAACAGTGCGCATGCTTTAGCTGAAGCGTCAAGTATGGTATGAACATTCCCACGTTGAGTACCCCAACTTGCTTTCTGCTCACTCTAACAGTTGGACCAGAAAAGGGCGCTTCGCTTTCCGGGGAGGTCGTAGCATGAACGGATTACGTGTTGAAGACGTTAGCATTAGATTTCCATGGGATCTGTTACTGGTTGCTTTCTCAACATCATTCGGATTTTGAATGAGGTTGTACCTCTACCTTTGCACAGCCAAGCACAACCTGCAAGGCAGTAGGAAACCTGCAGAGAACAGATGGCCAGGTCCTCCTTTCTTGGAGCTTATCAGGTAGGCCTAGGCCCTGAGTTTCCATCAACCTTGTTTCCTAATTTGCCGACCGGTTAAGCGCATTTGGCAAAATAGGCACATTGAGAAATTACAAAAATATTAGGGAGGGACTCAGGTGGATCCCTAGAATATGATATTTTCCAACTGAATGTATTACACAAAGCCGAACAATGTGACAAATCAGAGGTTCAGTTGAGACTCCATAGTAATTTGAAGATGAGTGTACTAGGTTGGTTGCGTACACTTTGGTGTTCAGGTAGAATATGGGGCTAACGGAAACTTGAGGACTGCACCTACCTGACTGGTCTCAAGAAAAGCCAAAACGGCAGTGGGATATCGAGTGGGTCTCAGCTACCTTCTAAGTAATGAGTTATGTCGAGAAAGTATACTACGGTATCTTGAATACCGTACCAACTGGGACATGATGCGAACATCACGCACCACATTCAGTTGAATAGCATGGTAAACGAGATTTCTAGTTGAATCCCTCGTGAACACCAAAGTAATTTGCCAGTGAGTGGAGTACGTCAGTCAAGTATCGCATCTTTGACTTTAACTCACACGTCATGATATCCAGCACTGAAGGCATTCAGGTGACATGCACGGAAATGGTTGGAAGAAATCAGTAAGACCATGTAAGGCGATCAAATTCAACCACCGACTTGGGTGGACGTTTGTCTGTTCCCTCAGCGATTTTGTGCGCACAGCCTTCCACGGTACTAGCTTGTCATCATGAACCATCGGAAGCAAGAAGATTTGGGTTACTGAAATTAAATCATTTGCAAAAGAGTTTTCAGCAACCTTATGAGTAGTTCGTTCGTAGAGATAAATGGCAAGTCGTGACACTGATCCGGTTGTTCATAATTTCATCGTTTAGTTGTGCAGGATCTAGTATAGTGCAACATCAGAATCGATAATTTTTCCTGGTAAAAAATATACGAGGACGATATCCCAGGACTGACGGTAAGGTTTAGATTACCCCTGACAGAGATTTGTGTGTGCGCACAAGTCGGTGTCGACAGAACGTTTCCTCAAGCGCGCGAAATTTGGACAGTCACCTGAGAATACTGGGTTCAGAGTGGTGTAAACCGCTACCAGAAGAGCCATCGTTGAAGAAAGCTTGTCCAGAGGTTCATTCAGGTCCCAAGAGTGTGAAGTCCTTTCGTTGGATCGAAAAATCCATTAGTTGCTGATCAGCTTCCTAGACAATTAAAAACTTCCGATTGTTTATCAGGCCCTTCTGAAACGATGACTTCTCGATCGGTTCCAAGCATTTTCCAAATGATGAGCCCCAAGGAGGTCGAAACCGGCCGTAGGTTGTCGAAGAATTTTCAGCAACCTTATGAGTAGTGTATTACGTCTATAGAAGTGGTTCAACTTCGCCAGGTGTGAAGTTTCTGGTGACGGACTGGCTCTCACATTAAGGCAAACTGCTACTTTGAGGAAGCGCAAATGAGCTTGGTCACTAGATGCTAACCTTTTCGTGGCATTTTGTTGGAACAGAGTATTCTGAATGAATAGGACCATAGTTCCCTGCCACACTGGTGGAGCTCCATTCTCCCGTCTCAACCTACTGAAGTACTCTTTGATATTCCGGTGATCCTATGAACCTCGCTGGTTAGACAGAGATAATCGAAACCATTCAGTTTTGCCCATCAGTGAGCATGAGATAGCCCTAGATATTAAGGCGTGAACTTACTGACCAAAAAGTCTGTAGTTCGAACCCAACCTCGGCATCTCGACTGCTCCTATCTGGGCTTGGGGACTTGGCAGTATCTTAGCCCTTGTGCTTCCGTCGAGTGGCGTGGCGGCTGGGCACCTAATGAGTGCTGCAGCTGAACGATTATTAATTAGTAATATTAGCGCCATTGTAGTTCGAGTTTGCCACATGCCTCTGCTGTTCGCAGGTATTCTGGTCAATCGGCTGGTATAAAAGTCACTTTAACTCCTAGTTTCAAAAAATCCGTCCGTGGCTTTCAAACCGGCCAGATGTGTTCGTTCTAGAGCATGACCGCTTGTGGGTGCCAACCTGGCAATCAAACGATCAATAATCCAGGCGGCCTTGATAACTATCTCTCTGACGCGAAGTGGTTTATCCATAGTATAAGCTTAGTGGTAATGCTTAAGCCTCCAGAATAGGAGGCTTACACTCAGTGGAGAACTGTCTCATCACAAGGAATTTCCTCATCTGCTCCCCGTGGCAGCTCGTGCGCGTCTTTAGGGATGAATTCTGTACGCATTAGGATGCTTTTCCCCCACAACATTTATTAGTGGCATCCTTAATTAGCACAAAATGTTCAAGTCATTGAATCCCAACTCATCCACCGTGACTGGAATACTTAACCGGATAAGATTACATATGCACAGAAATTCAGCGGAAATCCTTACTACTCGTCAGTAATCGCGCCAACAGCTTCAGGAGCTGATACTATCTATGAGACCACCTAAACTTGGTAATTATTTTTCGGCTGTTACGTACTGTATGACCAATTGGTGGATGCAATTTGTCTTCTCTCGAGCTTGTTTAAGGTGACTGAGCCTCGTATGTACTGATCAGGTCATTCCAGCTCATCTTCAGTTTGTCCTTGTGGAAAGAACGTTAGTTTCATTTCTTGAGGACGTGCAACAGACCAATCCTTGCCCGCGTCGCATGTCGATGAACAAAACCTTGTCCTCACTTACTGTTCGTCACCTTTTTTGTCGCTAAGTTCAAATGTGTGAGTACTGTCCTCATTCGCCAAAACTCTTTATACCTCGGTCTTGAAGGTTTTACCGCACTAATATTCTGTATCAGGTCCTTTGGTCCTCACGCCTCCCGAATTGCTCATTAGGTACATACAGTACACACCTTTCGGCTATCCCCTATCCATTGTGACCAGTGTCTGCGTTCCCGAGTTGATTTTGTACGCTCTATTTCCAAACATTTAAGGCACAACCACTCTACTCCCATTTGTGACCAGCTTTTTTTCCGGGAAAGAAATAAAGAGTAATGTTCATAGTGAAGTCTGGTTTTTGTTGTTGACCAGAAAACGTGGAACGAGGAAAACAGCATCGTTTGTTGGTGTCCCATCAAACACTCCATTAAATGCACAACCCATATCGGTTAGATTGGAGGGAGCGATTAATCAAGGAAATATAGTTTTGGGACGACTATAGATTGGATAACCACTTATCGTGCAATGATGTCGGAGACAAATTTATTACACTACACAATAGCGACATCTTTTGAACTGACCATCTGCATCGGTTACTCTGTCCTAAACTTCGCCCAAGCAATATTCTATTCTGCCCTGTCATAGATTCTCTCTGTGTATACGTGCAATATGTTTGCAGATCGTCTGCTTCAGCCCAACGATAGGAGTCTTTAGGATATTGCACCCGCGTAAGCGCTTGTTTGCTCTTTTTGAGTCATTTGATTCAGCTGAGAACAGGTAGTTAGGACGACGAAATAGGGTGCCTATTCATCAACGTGGACTTATCTCACCTCAGCAATTCTCAGCAGTTATTTGATACATTTGCAATCTCCGATTCAGTTTTATCAATATGCAGTGTAGATGGCATTTTAACAAATCGGATGTAGGATCCAAACACAAGGATCTCAGTGTAGAAGAGGGGTTAGAAATCCTTCGACTTGTCGACGCTGAGAGATGTGCCGACATCGACTGAATCTGAATCTATCCATCGCGTATGACAAAAGAAATGGTTCAAACGCTGTATTCGGTATTCACTAGCTATAAATTATTCTAAATACTCTCCGCTATTCTGCATCATCGGACCAAGTTCACTAAGGCATTCTCTCCTGATAAAGAACTGAAGTGAGGACTAATAAAGTTGTTTCTCATTTCTACGTTTTGTTTATGTTTTATCGAAATAGCCTCAGAATCCACTCAAGGCTTGACCACCATACGGTTACGCACCGTTCTAAGAGTCAGGATTTATATACGTTTCTGATCATCTGCGCCTCCACATTTTACTCGTAAACTTTGCCCAAAAGATTCCTGCTTTTGGAACACTGAGGGATTACCACTCCTCGCAGACGTTACTAGAGAGCAATGTTACGGTCACCGTACATTGGCTTTCTGAAACAGGGAACACTTCGTGTTCGTTAGCATAATGGTTCTCGCCGGTACAATCAGCTCCCTTCTCTTCCCTTTCGTCTCTGGTGGACAGTCCGAAAAATATTTGCCATGTGCTTGTCACTTGCTCACTGGGCTGTTCGCCTTATGTGTAAATTTTCCCACCATGCATGAGTAAACATCAGTTCTGAATTGTCTATATGCTTTGTCTAGGATGCTTTTGTGGTAATTTCCAAGTAGCCTTGACATCTAGCTGCTGGCAGGCCTTCTCCCTGGTTCCTGGTAGAGGCACCATCTTGAGTTCTGGATTCACTAGGTCTTTATTTCCATTGCTGTCTGTCAACCATTTTGAGAGGTATGCCTCACCTGACACCGTCGTATACCGCACGTATCCAATATATGCTAATCTTTAGATAGCCTTTTTCTTGTTTTTGTGAAACACAAAATCCTGTTGTTTTCGAAGGTGGAGGAACCACCAGCAAACGTACCTTGCTATCGGAGTAGTGGTTGATCTAGTGGTTTGAGTTGAGCCCAGTCGTACGTGACACCCACTTATGCCATGGGTTGTTAAATCTCAAAGGGAAAGTTCATTTTTTGTCTATGCAGCCTTGGAAATGATGAAAAAGGCTACCACTCGGTACATGATCATTTGGTCTTTTGCAATGAAGATTTCGTTCTCTAAGTGAAGCCAATCTATGCTGAAGCACTGTAGAACTGTTTCGCCCTTATTGGGAGTCATCAGCAATGGGCATCTCACAAAGCTCAAGGGAATTTCGAACCCGCGACCTACAGGCCAGTACTTTGAACACAACCGTTCGGCTACGATTGGCTGATTGGTAATGAGATTCGCTCGCACTTAGGCAGGATATAGAGCCACACATATTCCAATCACGGAATCCACATCACGCAATCGTGCCGACAGGGTCCTCAAGTGACGACTTCTCAAATGAAAGCTTCACTCATCTTGTGAATTTATTTTTCCTCTGGGCTACTTAGGTATTAGCTGTAGGCGTCTGAGGCGTCGGAAAAACTACCCACATCACTCGGGAATGAGCAAATTCGCCCGTTCAGACGTGGTAATTCAGGCGCGTCCGGCGTGTTCTGGTGGAGTAATAGCAACAAGCTCACATCCGGAATCCAAACCCCGGCGTGGTCAAGGATCTACCGTGTTGATGAGTTGTAACAGGAGCGAAACTCAGTCCGGTGCTTCCCCTTTTGGTGTGGCACTGGGATAGGAAAAATTTTCAAATGAGTGTGTTGTGAATGTGAATACCTATAGATTGTTAGTAGTGACATTCGAGATGCAGATTTCGTCCTGTAGGTAAAGCCACCCTATTTTGAAATGCCGAGAAGCACTGTACAACTGTATCATCCCTAAAGGGAATCACCAGCAATGCGCATCTCATGAAACTCAAGGGACTCTTGAGGGTGCTACCTCCCGGCTTTTGAGGACTCGCATTTCCGAAAACCTGCCAACCAAAATTACCTTCTTCAAGGCTTTTTCTCTGCGCAAGTTTCTCATAAAGAGAGAATATTGCGTTCGTAATTAAAAGAACTGAGAACCACCAAAAAGTTTCACCTTCATTGTTTCTTAGGTGGAAGTTTCTTATAAATTGCATTCAAGGGGAGTAATTCAACTGTGCTCACTTAACCAGTCTGGCGCTGAAAAGTGGAAACTAAACAACATTTTAACCAGTATTCCCTTTCCCGAAAATAAAATAAGGAAACATTACCCACTGCAATGTGACCAATACGAAATGTTTCCATCCCCAGGTCAGTGCAGTCCTACTTCTCAACTCCATACATTATTGAACTGTAGCTCTGTTGTTGGTTGCGGATTTTGCTGTTGACGGTGTTGGTGTTGGTTACTGAAGTTTCTATGCGACGGCTAATACATGGGTGGCAAGTGATTCAAGCAGAATCTGAAACCAATAGGACCCCATAAAACAGCCACCAGCTCGTCCGGTGCACTTGTGCATTCCTCGACCAAAAGCAAAACAATATCTGTCTCCCATGTTGACGCATGCGAGACTGTCAACAGTGACGGTCACATTCCGGGTGAGCCGAAATAGACGTACAGATCTGCGCAGTCTAGGATAGTAGTGTATCCAATCAGAGGAAGGCAATATCGTGGATAGACAGGCAGATCACAGACAGTGAACATACGGGTTTTCGCTCTCAATCGTTCTCACCTGAGAGTTTGGCTGACAGCTATTCAACCCCGATGGATCCAGCCAAGTGGCGACAGCTTTTGTCTATAACAGTTTCGTGTGGTGAAAGTTGCGGCTGGTCTATATCCTTGTGCATATTTTCTCATTCTGGCGTAGCCGCTTTAGTTAGGCTGCATGAAACCTCACAGTCTTACCAAGCAAACACTTAGCTGGACTCTTGTCTACGTACATATCGTTCTTAATGTTGACTGGACAAAAAACCGTTGGGGCAACATCCCGTGGTTCGTCCCATGACCCAAATGACTACCACCCTATTATCAATAAAGTTTGCCCTGTGTGACCTTGGATGCGAATACTTTATCCCATTAAGGGGAAGGAGAAAAGGGCCGATAACCCCGTTTACCTTTCAACTGGCTGCTCGCGATGTAACTAAGGATGTTTTACTACTTATTCAACACGACTTGCATCCGCATGCTCCGCGAGTGCGCCATGAATAGGAGTGGACAAATCACTATCCAAGTATATTTCAACCCCCTCCAAAAGACAACCATGCGCAAATAACCTTGAAATGCTATCAAACCTAGGGATTATGGAGCACTCGCTTGTTCATATTTCACAATAGATCACTGGTGGACGATATGATTAATACCACTCACCACATTGGTTAGTCCGTTGGATATTCATTCCTCCGTATAACTGGGTTAAGCAACTGGATACTCCAGGAATATCGTAAAATAGCTCCCAAAATATCCACGACTATCAGCCAGAAACGTCCAACTAGTTTCGATGCTACCAAACAAAACATACTGGTCTCACACAAAACTTTAACTTGCGATAAATTTGGACTTTCTGTGCGTTTTAGAGACCCCAACAAAGGTGACTTATTAGTGCCATCATCCGTCAACCAGGTAGTGAATTTGAGTGGACATCCCATATACTCAAGTTGGAATGACGTCCGCAGGAAAAAATTGTTGTCTGCAAAAATACAGGCTGATTTGGGATTCGTTAACTGCTCCACGGAAGTGCCATAAGGTGCTGATTCGGGGCTAGCAACCATGAGAAACAAGGAGGACTATTTCCTGGAAGCAAAACGATGCAACATATTTTAACGTAAGCATTATGCTTGCCATTGTGCCTTAATTAGAAGCCGCTGTTTAGTTTCTTGAGGCACCTACAGCAACTAGCTACTGAGGATAATAAATGTTGGAGCCTGAAATGAATGAATACAGTTTGATGCAGTTGAAGCAACTTTGCGAAATCTTCGGAGGAATTATGTCATTTCCCTCTTAACCTGACAGGCTCAACCTGAGCGTTACAGCTTCAGCAGGTATTGTTTGGCCATTTCCCTCAATTCTAGATACAGGATACTTTCATATTATTGAAGAACGTTAGGATTTCGTAGTGTTTGGCAGAGAAGCAGTCGCTTCTTCGTTTTGTCATCGTAGTTTTGTTGGACGATTTTTAGTATATCAACAATGTGCCGCCACAGTAAAAAAAGATACTGGTTTGCGTTTCCTCTGCCATGGATTATAGTTCACTTCTGTTCTACTCCCTAACTTCTGTTTGAGCGAAACGGGGTCAAAAGATAACAGCCGTATGCTGGTATCGTGCGCTTTTGTTTACTACCAGAGAAAGTATCAGTTGTCGCTAGCGCTTTCATTGAGTGCCCGTTATCCATAAATGGTTCCTTGATCGGAAACGCAAACAAACCACTTTATTTGGTCGTGACCACATTACGTCTTGTCGACACTTCAAGTGATCCTCAATGATATCACCAAATGTCTGTTTATACGCATATTCTCCTGCTTGAGACAAACCTCTATGCACTTTTTTCGTGTGATTCTCGCTGTTCCCTGTACATTGTGTTTATATCCGACTTCCCATTGCATTGTATTGCAGAATCAGAGGGACAATGAAGCTGAAAAGTGAACAGCGGCACTGAATTAAGTCATCCAGCCGAATAAGTACCGTGATTTGTACTGAGAATTACGAGGCTTAAATGATAGCACTGGGTTTGGCGAATCGCAACCCCACTTTTGGACTGATGATGTTGACTGGATTTGTTGTTTCGTATTTGTATGTGGTTGTACGTGTTTGCACAGCACTGTTCACCGGTACAACTGAATGTTAATGTATTAATACTGGTGTGGCGGAAACAAACACGAAAATGTTCCTCTCTTGTTCTTGGTAAAAGAAAGTTGGCAAAATTTAAGTAGTTGGCGTAAGAGTGCTCGCGGGTCTTGATTTGTGTGGTAGACTGGTAGCCACTGCAACGGCAATGGTTTTTTTGTGAATGATGTATGTGGCTCTCCTGAGGAGAGGATCTTTGTATGCGAGCGCTAGGAGTGATAGCTACTGTATCAAGCCACTAGTACCAGTAATTTACCATGCATTTATTCGGAAATAAGGTATGTCTATCCGTATCGCGATCTGCTGGACTGTTCTCTTGCCACTAGCATATGCAACTCTCGTGTAGATTCAAGGATGCATCCAGTAGTTGCTAATGAATAGGGACAGTTTGGATAACCTCAGTTATATACCCCTTTTGGTCGCAGTGATGTGAGATCCGGTGATTGCGAGGAATCGACCGCGTGACGTAGGCGGAACACGTGAGACCCCCGATAGTGCAGGCTCACGTGTCTCGCTCTGTTTGCGGTATGCTGTGCCAGTGCTTTCAGGTCACGTGAAGCATCTGGTCCGAACTGAAACGGTTTCGTATGATTTCATCCTGGTCGAACTGTAAGCAAAGCTTAACCCGAAGATGGATAGGCGAACTTCAGCAACACGAACTTGTGTCGAACGTACCGCTTCAGGCGAAGGCCCCGATTAACCAATTCCAAACTGGTTGGTTCACTCCAAAGTGGACAAGGATAGCGAACAATAGTATTGTGATGACCACCTTTTAGAAATGGGAGATCTGTTACAAACCGTTTAGAATATTTTATTCTGCATGTCCCACCTACACTGTTAGCCTAGCAGACAACTTGATGAGGCTTTCTTCAAATAAAATAACATGGTTGTATGGCAGTAAAGTGCCAGTTTTCTCATCTGTTGTTGCTGTCAATGGTGATGATACTGAATAGTGATAATGATGATGATGATGATGATGATGATGATGATGATTATACGAATACCACGGACTGCAGTTGGACGACTCGGTTTTCAAACACTACGGACACGTTGAAACCGGCTGCCGAATTTTTCTTGATAACGTATAGATTTGCTACTTAAAACAACTAAATATAAAGTCACTTCCATTATTTAGCTGGTAAACGACAACTAGAAGACCCACTAGAGGTCATTTTTCTAATTCTGTGTTAACTGGTTACCGTAATTGGGTCTATCACTACACATCCTTCCGATATTCAGCACGGAAATGTGTATCCAATTGGGCAGCCTTGTCGACTGAACCGTACCACTGAAATTATCCATGGTATTCGGTCCTTCCCTCGGAGGTAGCTCAATCCCAATCTAGGTGACGAATGGACTTGCCTGAATCTGCCCCATATTGAGGACACAGAAATAAGCGAAGTTAGAAATCGACAGAATTTGCTACGAAGATAACCAGAAGGTAAAACAACTAAGAAATATATTATTGAGCGGTGAGGTAATTGTGCCGTGAGCCCGAAGATCGATCAATAAAAAGTTTCACTTAGCTCCTGGAAACTCTCGTCTTATTTAGCAAAGGCAGCGCGTTTTTATTAGTCTTTAAACATCCTTCCTGGACGCCTTTCCGAATCGTGTGTTGGCTGTTTACATTCATCTGACTTTGATTGGTTCGGCTTCTCACCGGTTCGGCTGCTCTTTGCTTGTGGCACCCCAATCGTTTATATACTTTATTGACTAAAACAAACGAACCCGTCTGAGTGAACTTAACTTGCGTTGACCTTCAGATGTACATTCTGAAATGGTGGGACGATTGGTTGGCAAGCTTTAGGACGGATTCGGACAGTTACTGGCTGATCTTGTTGCCTTGTGACTTGTTGCAGGCTATGAATCGCCTCCTGCCTTTACAAATCGGGCGGCTAATAATCAGAATAAATAATGCACGGAAATCTGGGTTTGGGCTGGGGGTGTTAACCGACCACTTTGTAATTACCGAAAATTGTACTTGTACAAAAACTTTTCGGAACCGCTGTGTTGGTTGTTTCATCGGTCAACGGAAAAAGTAGTTTATTGATGATGGATCAGGGTGAAAAAGATAAAGAAGCTGGATGGGTCATTTAGAAGCGCATGTAGTAGGATAGCCTGATAACTTTCTGGCTGGTGTGCGTCGGATAAATATTCGAAATCGGTGATGCGCACGGATTTACCTAAGGCAGACACACCAGTGGCATAGAAACATGAAGCTGAATTACCGATCTGGATTGGTTTTGGACCAAGGAAGGCTTTTAAACGAACATATTAATCCAAGGAAGGCTTCCGTCCAGTTCTGTTCAAACGTGGTTTGTCACAGTGTGTTCCCAAGAACACCGGTGTGCTCGCTCAGGCCGATACTCTCTGGGACAAAGTCGGGAGTTCACGAATTATTATCGCCTCCATGTACTTATGTGTATCACCATGCGGAGAGCCGTATTTGACAAAACGGTTAACCATTTTGCTGTTTTGGACGTCTGCCCAAGGTTGTATAAGCCAAGAATAAGAAGAAACCTCAACAAAACTCTTGTTACGCACTGTTGGCGTAAGGCATCCTCTACCGTACTCGCCATATCCCTCAATCTGGCCGGATGATCCTAACATCATTTGGTCGCAATTCAGCCGTAGTAGTGAGAAGTGTGCAACTGAGAGAGATTGAGACGCACAAGTAACAACGGAAAAGCACCCTTTCTTTACTATTTGGTCGTGAGCCTCGGCAGCCCACTGAAGCACTTGGTAAGCTTGCTTCTTGCTTACCTACATGGAAGCCTTGAAACTGATTACCGGCTTCCGACTGAGAGAATATTTTACATCTGCTTTCTTAGCGAAAGACGTAGGAGGTAACTACCACCAAAGTTCTAACTGAGTCACCAAAGCCAGTCACACGTTTTCGTTTACTTAGTAATTCATGCCAACTTGACTGATGTTGAAGTTTTCCGAAGAACCGCTCTTCGTTTTCATTCCCTTGACAACAAGAGCAGTAACTTCGCATGCCAGGGTAGTTGTTAGTCGATCTTTGGAGTTCTTTATTCCGGCATAAATATGTCGCTCTTCGTACGGAATTAAACATTTATTTCGGTATAATTACTGTCTTTATTCATTTGTTCATTCCACTGCCTTCACACATGCAACCTACACCGACTACTGTTTGACATCTTCGCTGAGAACGCGTGAATGTATGCCAAACTGCTCTGATATTCAAACAACCAATATTTGCTTGTCCGGAATTCTGCATTCATTACCTAGTCTCACGTTGCAAACTTCGTGATCGACATTCTTCGAAACCACCCAGATTCTGCCTTTGATACTCTCAAGTTCACTATTTCTGATGTGCATTTGTTCGCGTGGCTAGAAACACTCGGAATTTGCTGTTGATAGTCATGCTTCTTGATTCTGACCATACTTTGAACCTGAGTTCTACGGATGATAAAGTTCACGGCCACGGAGATAGTTGTTTCTGCTTGTTTTTGACGCGATCAATCGGCGTTTCCGTTATAGGGAGAAACCTCTTTTGTGTCCTTTGAGATATGGTAAGCACTGAACTGACATCGAAAATAGGAATGATAATGTCACATTCTCGATGCACGAGGTCACAGACGTCCTAAGGGTGTTGATCATTTACCTGGACACACACGAATGGAACGGGCACTGGTTAATGTACTGGGGCGGGTTTATCATCTTAGAGTTTAGGCACACTAATCGACATAGGTAATCGTGATTGGCGCTGGTAAGCAAACTCCAATGCATGGAGCGGAATGCCCTGGACAGATCTGCAGTAATACGGCCGAGAAATCACATTGACTATAATGGACAACCAACGACTACGACCAGTAGTGTGTCATTTACCAGGATATCCGAGCAGTCAAACTCCATTCATTTTACCAGAGATTGGGACGAATAGGCCGCATTGGTTTCGAAAGGTCGCCCCCCTTTTTTAGTGGTGCAAATAATTTTGTCGCTTCTTGAAGGCACTTTTTTCTGAGGTCACATTCTTGATTAAGAAACCAAACAAACCGAGCACTTCTATCACCATCTATGACTTTTTGTTCAGGTAAGTGGAAAGACGTGTTGATACGGTTCGTTCCCTATGGAGGTGTCATGTGACCGTTCAGTTGTAGCTTTTGATGGTTGTGGCAAACACAGGAGAGACTAGCACTAGAGCACAAGTTTCGGTTGGTCACTGAACGTCGCATCTCCAAAGGAAGATAAATTAATGTTTCCGTCAGAGGGCCTGTGTGCGATGGAAAAACGCTTTAAAGAACAGGGGATTTTTTTATTCAGTCAACAAAAGCGTTTGAAATGTACAACAAAAAATTCTCAATGAACAACCTCAGTAGAAGGGATATCTGCATCCCTCGTGAGGTGGCCCATATAGTTACCGTTTCTGGCGCGGATTTTCCTTCTATTCTTTTGGATCAGTTGATAACTTAAGAGTGCGCTTTTGGCGGAGGAATGCTGACGTAGTCTCGCGGACTATCAGACCTGACTGACACCCAAAAAATTTCTAACATGATCGAGCTGATCAACTTATCTTGGATTGACAATGCTCATTTTTATCGCATCATCGGCCCATGTTTTCCCACTGGAGTCTCCGGTTTTCTGTACCCAAAAAATATCTCCAGGTTCTAACCTAGTAAACTCATTGGCTTTCCGTGCTCAATGGTTAGGCCTAAATGTAGTACTTTGTGGCTTTATTCACAATATTTTTAACTCCTTTTTTAAATTCTGGGTCCATTACTGACAACAGATATAAGTTTGCATGTCCTTTCAGGCTCCTTTTGTCTCAGATTTCCGAAAACGTGTCAAAATAGGTGCACTGCTCCTTCCTTACTGCGACCTCAGGATAGGGCGTGACAAGGGAGCTCTAATACGTCACGCCTATGTGGAAATATCATTTTCTTCCACACACAGACTCCGTAGATCTTCGCGCGCCACAACATATGGTAACCCACAGGACATAGGTATTACGTCGTGTAGGTGTCATGTGTACGTGCGTAGGTCAGGCAATGATTAAGGCATTTCAAGCCATCTCAGTGGGCTAAACATCACACACCGAAATCCATGGCCAATCATTGCCAACTCAGAGGGTTCCAAGGGAAAACATGCGAAGTAGTGAGCTGGTAAAGGTAGACATTATGGAGAAATAATCGTTTCTATGGTAAACTTCAATTTGGAGAGATAAAGATGGAAAACCGAGATATATTAAACTTTATGACAGGGGACTGCTCTGGTGTTTTGAGCCTGGACTCAGAACCCAAAAACACTAGAGATAGCAGGAAAACGCAATGGACATGCAGGCTTTTAACCTTCGCTTGAACTCCGTAACTGCTCTGACCTGATGTACCGCCTTTACTCCTCTGCTAAAAGACTAGTCTATTATTTCAGCTCAAGCAAGTGTCCCATAAACTGCGGTTTATAACCTTCTTCTGTATGCTATTTTCCCCCGGTGACGATCAGGAACCTCAGTATTCTGAAGATTTCTATCGCCTTCTAGGCCTTCTGCGTTCCATTTAAAACAAGTTCGGGTACTTCGGTCGACCCATGTATTCCCCACCACGCAGCGACGAATCACTTCCTAAATGACTGGGGACTTTGTTGTTGGACACGGTACTCAAGCCTGAACAGCAAGCTCCTGAGTTGACGTAACGAACATTTCGCACAACAGTTGGGCACCTTATGCCCTGTATGTGAGACTGCCCATTTAAGCCTCATGAGAGTCCAGTTACCTCGAAGTAGTGCCTCCTCATACTGACGAGACTGGTTGAAGCCGGATTTTATCTTAATTCCTCACTCGCACATCTCGGCTACCCTAGTCACTCGAAATGAACAAGAATTTCAGTTCTCACAGGGTCATAGTCAAATAATTTTCCAGGAAGTTTGCATTTAATTTGGTGCATGTTTTCTCGGAAAGCCATTTTAAGTAGACCCTCCATCACTTTCAGATTGTCAGCAAACAAATTGTATGGGCTGTTCAGTGCTTTGGATAAATTATTCACATAAATAAAAAAGTAGATGTACAGGCAGTGAAATTTGCCGTCAGGATGTCGATAGCTCGAGTACGTTTAAAGATTGTTGATCAGGTGATCGTTGATCTGTTCGCCGAGCTTGGCTAGCTAACGAGGAGACATAAGTAGTGTGCGATGCATCTAAGTGGAAGATATGAGCACGGAAAACGTGGATCGCTTTTAGTCAGCGCCGAACCTTAAAAGTCAGCCGGTGACCACTAACCCTCCAGATCAGACTGTTAGCTGATCATCGGTCAGTATGAGGTATCCTGTTACCATATCCTTTTGATTGGATTGAAGCCACGTACGGAACTAAACTTATGAGAAGCCGTGGTGGCATCCATCTCAATCCTGAGGTAGACTTGATCGATCAAAGGTGGGGGTTGCTAGTTCTGGGTGCACATCGGTTGCACAGAATCAGCAGCTCTTAACTCCAATACAGCTCAAGATCTATGGCCAATGTCCTTAATATATCCCTTTGATCAGTTGAAAATTATGGTTACTTCGGCTAAGTGGATATATCGGAGCACAAGCAGACCTCAGTGCACGCAATCCTCGATCGATCGTTGTCTACTGTGAGGATTCCTCTTTGTACGGGGTTCACTATATTTATCAAATAACGGATTCATACCAGCAAACATCTGGTTGTGTGGAGTCACAATGTATCTGAATCACAAGTGAAGGTGGGGACAGATCTAATTTTAGGAGAATAAACAGAGTAGGACCCATAGAGAGAATTTGACAGCGTGGAAATGTCTTTGGTTATACACTTCTTTACGTGGCACCAAGTGTGAGAACGACGTCACTTTGTTCAGCGACTGTTGACAATTATCTCTGCTTGACTCGAGCAAATAATGAGCTGAATGGATGCAAGGTGGTCAAAACTCATCTTCAGATCTGGGTATAGGTGTAGCCATTCATTCGTGTTGTTCTGCGCTATTTTATGAGTTGTTCTTCACTTTTCACTAATGCTTTCGAAATTTATTGATGCGCGCGGAAGGCAGGTGACGAATATGCAGAAGCAAAAACCTCACTCTTCCTATCAGTACCAAGCTAGGGAATCAAGGCTGTTTCGTGAACCCCGAAGCGGGGTAACAAATCATGTGCCTGGATTGCATTTGTACTTGTTCTTATATTTTTTCTTGGGGATGTGGGTTAAGCCGAGTCTGAATGGAATTGACGCCAACATATCTCGAGGATTATAGCCCAATGAGGCCTTGACCTACTGGAGACAACGTAAAATTGCTTGAAAATGTACGTTATGACATCTGAAATAAACATATCAGGACGTGAACGACTGTATTTTCAATACAATTCGCCAAAATCCAGAGCGCCTGAATGTCGTTGTAAGGGCCATTCGTGTAGTGTTGCAGGATTTCGAACTTAAAAACCTAAACATTCGGACTGATGCCAAAGTAATCCTCTTCTCCACCGATGGGTAAGCAAGCAGGCTGTGCTGTATGTGAGCAAGCGAACACATAGGCATCATCGGGACACAATAAAATCCTTTCCTATTCGGACGTCATCTCAAGATTGACTGCACTGTGAGAATCACTTAAAAGGTACTGCGGGATCATTCTATTCCGAGTACACGTAAGTCTGTTTCACGGTGGACATAACTTGAATTAATCCCAGAAATATTCCCTAGTTGAATAGGAAAGAGTCACATTTTTAAGCTGAGTCATGAGTAAGTGAAAAACAATTTGAGTGAAACAACTTAATGTACCCTCGTGATATGAATGTGAAATTGCTGAAATGCCTGCAAATCTGATGGAACAAATAAACACCCATTTTGCCTAAAGCAACGATGATCGCACGAAGTTCAGATTGATTGTGTGTGCTAACCACGTCTACAGAACTGTGGTGATTTATTTCAAATGGATACCCGATGCAGATAGCGGTAGAGTTGCAAAAAAGCCTGTTAACAAAGGCTGTTTCAACTCAAGCAGCGATTGCTTTTTCATTCCACGAGACTCGTATCACGTAAGAACTTATCACAGCACCAGTCATACCATTCTTTTGGAGTAATAAGCACTAGGCTATTTAACTGTGACAGTGTCCACTCACACCGCTTATCATCAATAGAAGGAGGCGTGCTATTTCAATGTCCTCAATCTGGCTTCACACATGTACGTGCTCAGATCGACCAATCAAACACCCGTATTGAATTTCGACCTTCATGCGATCGAAGCCTGCGCACTGCTGATCGGTTGTTTGTATGATTCCGACTTCCATGCTCCTGAGTGGGCCCACCGAGCTCACCACAACGTTCAGCATAATTTAGGTGAATTCCGTAAAGCACTCTATGATGGAAATCTCATTATGAACAATAACCCGCGTCCGTTAGTCACTTTTGAGGCAAGATATTTCTTAGGTTCAATGCCCCTTACATCATCTTAACGCATCCAAGGCAGTCCAAACAGGTGATATGAAACTGTTTTGTTTAGACAAGCGCTGCAAATTAATTTGATGCAGATACCATCCTATTCACTGCTACTCCTGACTGCTAATTCTGGGGCCTTCTCTAGGGCATGTTTATGTAAAGCTTCGAATCTAGACAAGTTCCGTCGTTTTCATTGTCGACAATATGTTTCTAAAGTTACACACCAACTACTAGCAGGATATTACTCCGGGTGTGTTGCTATGAGGTGAAGTTGTGTACAGTGGATGAATGCTTCATGCTAAAGGAGTTACGGTCGGTCAGTATTTTTCTGAATTATTCTCACTCACTTGAGGAAAAATACCGTCCTCTACTGAAAGCTGGATTCGGGAAAGCCTCATAGACGTAGGATACTCTGGATGGATATGGCGTTTGCGAGCCATGGATTAGAAGTCATGGATATCACATTTTTCGCATGAGGTTCATGAGATAAAATTACATGAACAAGATTACAATGTGATAGCATAATGAAATATCATCTCAATAGATCGATTTAGATCCAATCTTGAACGCACATTAGGAGGAATAGTTGTTTACGAGAAGTTTTATGTGCACATATTCGGTTGGTTGAGTAAGAAAGCTGAGACATGTCACCTATGTTTGGTTGGATTTTATTCAATTTGGTTGTGAATGCCCCCAGAATCGTGTTAATTTGAGCAAGGTTTGTTGGTACAAGTATATTTTGGACAAACAATACAGCGAAAAAGAGCCAAATGTCGATGTACCGAGACGTCAACCGTTACTCGCCGTATTCGTCATTAGGACATTATAATGTGGAATACGAATCCCTACCTCCATATATCACTACTGTTGGAAAGAATGATATCCTTGGCCCTGATCATTATGGAAGCAGCACACCCGAGTTTAATCCTGTATCCCTACCGTTTCATTAAAAAATGACCCAGAATGAGTGACAAAGAGGAAGCGCAAAGCACAGTGCTGAAGAAATCTATTTTCCCAGAGGTCCTCTGTGTTGGTAATCGCGTCTTAAGTCAAATTAAACGAACTGTGAATGGGGCCGTACGCCGAACCTATACGGTAGCGCAATTGAATGTCGAGGCAAATAGGAGGGCTAGGCTATACGAGGGCTATACGCGGCCCGTGCTGCCGATCGTAACGCCAGGGCTAGTTTTATAAGCCAATCACTAAGTTTACGAATTCACCCACAGTTGCGGTGATTCACATATCAGTATAAAGTACCGAAGGCTGGAGACGCCAGCAAAGAAGCAACTGCCCAAGCAACTTCGCGCAATGTTAGCTGCTCTCAACTTGACTTATAGCGAACCAAAAAATCCGGGTCATCAATCACCAGGCGTTTATTTGAAGCAAGACACAAAGCTGAAAGTTGCTCTTCGGTCAAGGTCATAGCACGAAGCAGTCAGCCACATAGATTGGAGTTCCTTATTGGATTAGCTGATTCAGCTCTCAAAACACCTGAGAGTTAATGTGAGACCATTGCGGTATTAGTGATTGGTCACGGCAAGCTTCAGCCCCATATGAACGATATAACTGTTTCGTTTTATTCCGTGTTACACACATTGCGACAGATAAGACTGTATGAATTGAATCTAATCCACAAAAATTTTGCTCGTTCTGTCTTCTTCCAAGTGATCCGGAGATCACAGTGCTCTTTCACCAGATAGTTCTGAACCGTCCATCACCAAACTATCCAGTTGTTGATAACGGTAACCTCGGAAGTAATCTTTGCTGTATTTTTTATGAAGTAAAGTGAATTTTTCAGGAACAGAATCGGGGTGGTGCTAGGAACATAGAATGAAGGCTGACAGATTCCTCAGGTGGGACTTTGGCGGAAAGCGACTGGATGTCAAAGGAACACGATGTACCATGGGATACGTCAGTCGTGTCTAAGGCGTCCGTCGACTTGAGGACGTCTTCAGGCTATGACTGGAAAACTCAGACCTTATAGGTTTCAGGATGTCTACTGATCAATGAATTATTTTGCGACGGGATAATCTATCCACAAGAAGAAGATTTACATCATGTTTATATGTCTGTGAAAACCCGTAAATCTGGTGAGTATGTGAACCCATTGGTTCATAACTCGGGAACAAAATCATTTACTGTCAAATTTTTAGCCAATATGCTAACTGTCTTTCTACCTAAAACCCAGGGTTCTATTAAGAGTCTTCCTTAAATGCGGCTGGCGTCATGAAGATATGCTGCATTTTGCCAATATAGTCCTTTTTACTCAGCATGCTTTGAGAAGAGACTGGAACTTATCGTGGTGCGACCTTTTGTGAAATTGAGTCACCCACTGGGCTTCTCCGGAGAATGGGGGCTCTTGGAACCATTATGATCACATAGCTATCGGCTATCGATGGCAAGGCTCAGTTATTGACTGCCAGTCACTGGAATATGCTGGGGGATTTATATCGCTCTCTCACTTGGTGAAACCTTGCACTGACTTCTCCTAGTAGACCTGATAAAATTGCTCCCTATTGTGCGGTAAAAAGGCCTTGTGAACCACAAGCAAGAAAGCTTACTGTACAGTAATTTACAGGCAGCCCCCTCAAGGTAAAGATAATTTCAGCTATACTTGGTGCCGGAAACTCTGCTTGTTGTGTTTCCCTGCATGTACACGGGAGTCACTGGATCTTAGGGCTGTCGATCCTATCAGTCAGACACCACAATTCGACTAGGTGCTCCGTTAAACGCCGGGTCAAACGTAGCTTGTATACATACAGCGAGGCGCAGTGGAATCAGAAAGTTTAAGGAACTGAATAGTTTGGAATGCACGGAAGCCACTTCAATGTGCCCAAAACCGTGCTCAGGATGTTTTATTAGTGAGTTATTCAGATTTTGCACTGGTAATCTAATTTATGATATAAACAAACCTGCAATTCTCTACAGAGAATATTTGTGCCAACAGTTTAGTTAGCCGTAAGATAGTTCTTCCTCGTTGGTGGCAGTACTGCAGATTATGCTTTTTAACTGATATAAGTTGAATTTTCACAGAACACCTACTTAGGAGTGCGAATTTCCCCCAAACCATTCTAACAGCAAAATACACAATTTGTCAAAATGTGCGCATAGGCAGCTCAGTCAACGGTTTCCGCAGGTAAGTAGGTTGAACGTGATTTCTACTTTTTTGTGGTTCACTTGACCTCTTCGATAGATGCCTGATTTGATCTTGTAAAGTGCACTGTTAGATTGTGATCCCCAAGACGTACCAAAGTGGCCTGGTAATGTGTCCTGATTTGTCATTCCAATCCGGGTAAATGTGCCATTCGGCGACGAATGTGCGTTCAGTGTATCGGTGCTGTGCTCCAAAAAACATGGGCTGGATGGTAGCAGAGGAAGAGTACACGGATAGTTCATTCGCCAAGTTATGTTCAACTCACTTCCGAGGTCATGTGCGTTTTGGTAACACAGACAAAGTGAATCTTTCGGCCATTGTCAGTGCGACATAACGGCTAGCCCTTGTCATGTATGCGTTACATCCTGTGGCTCCAATGTACCTCATTGCGCAGTCAGCTACAGTTATACGGTGTTAAGATCGTGACGTGGCAAAAAATTCCATTTACTTGGAACTGTCGATTGAAGCCCCCTATTCACTTAAAAAATACACAAAGACCGTGCATTAGAGGTATACCAAAGGAGAGTGGACCACACATTCCTCCGGAGAGTTAAAACTATGTCTGGTTGTTTACTTTTGTTGACTATCTCATGATGAACCCAATGTGAATCTGTCAAATCAAATGACGTATACGCTTAAAATAAGGATTTTGGAACTTATCAGATCAGGTCCACCGTACACTTCAGTCAATCCTTCAGACTCAAGTTATTGTTCACCGTAGAATCATATTTCTTGGTCTCAGCTTGACTATCCAGGTACTTTGAACCGAGTTGGTGGAGTTTGGATAACCTACTCTTCAGTTCACTGCTTCCCATTTTTGATATCGTCTAACCAGAACAATTGCACCAGGATGAGAATGGAAGTATTCAAGCAAGTCTGATGTGAAAACAGATTATGGCGTCGTCAACTACCTATCTGCAATGTCAAGATTCGCTTTTCCTGGTTCTGAAGCTCCCAAGTTGTTTGTCATGAGCACATTCACTGGCGCATTTATACCTCTTGTGCACTCACTATCCAGAATGAGTTCAAACAATTGCACCGAGAGGCAATAATACGCCCTTCAACCGCAATAATCCGGGCAACAGCATTTAGCTTTCCACAATATCGGTGTCTGGTTGTGATATGACCCTAAGTGGTAAACGGGGCACAAGGTGGAAGAACGCGACAAGCTGTGCCTGAACAGTCGGATCAAGCATTACTAATTTATGATTTAAGGATTATGATTTAAAGGATGAGCCTTCGGCATGACAAGGCGATCAGGGGCTATCAGTAAAATAGCAGGATGAAATCAATGATGAAACCTGTGCCCAGATTCCCAAAGTCATGTGAGATCATCTTTGTGGACGTTTAAAAATTCTATGGTCCAGGTGCATTTTTCGAGGAATGTTCTTCATAAAGGACCGCAAATTAAAAGCAAACGTTTACTTGGCATGAAAAAATTACGACGGATCTTCAGTGCCTGGCCATATATATTTTCAAAACACCGTACGAACGTTCTATGAACGTATAGGCGGATGCCGGTGTTGAGCGTTCCAGATGATTTTTTTGTGAGTGGTGTGTGGTGTGGAGTTCGCTATCCGATTGGCGGGATGTGACGCATCACACCTTGGGATGGACAGTTCCTGAAATGAGGACAGAGTTAATCCGTTGTTTCTGTGAATTATTTAGACACGCATAACCTGGCACGAAAACAAGATGTGAAACTTCACCGGTAGCACCAACGAAGTCATATGGTTTTATTTCATACCTGTCTTGGAATTAGAAAAACTATCCACTACCGGCTCTGAGTTTTTATCGATGAACTAATTGGGACTCATACCTGGCTAATTTAAATAAAAGCACCCACGAACTTCAGTATACTTCGATAAGTATTTTCAGAAAGCCTGTGTGGATACGGCAGTGTTTAAATTCCACACCAAATGGACAAAAACGCGCTACTTCTAAAGCGCTCTTTGGTAGATCATAATGCAATGTTACTTCAACTGCAACAGAGCAGCAGTTGCAACCGTTCATATAGCCATCAACTGCAAACGAATATCCACCGAGATTCATAGGCAAAAATGTGAACCTCAAGGAAGAGATGAGTTACCGCCGGGAGTATCGTAAAAAAATTGGATTATCCATGTTCGCCTTTCAAAGGAGATAATATAACGTCTTTCATTAGAAGCCCCTCCAATGCAGCTGTCAATGCTGTCCACTTAATAACGCTCGAACAAACCGCGCATCTCCTCATCCCACCAAAGAAAGACCCGATGCTTCGGTCGCCAATTCCAATCTTATTAATTTGGTTGTATCCGTGGATTCGGATACGACCAGGCATTTGGGAACCAGGATCAAACAGCACGTCCAAAAACAACACCAGGAGTCTGAATCCTGCCTGCCATAGCCAGGCACACTTGACAGACTGGCGATGTTATTGTTCCATCGACCACTTCGCTTGTGAAGGTACGCGCACAAGATTTTCACTGCGGAAGCTGTGGAGGTTTCTCGTTTACCTCCCTTAAGAATTCCAAAAGCAGCTTGTGGCTAGGATTGCACTGGCTTAGTAGTTCGGAACATTTTATTTTATTTTATTTAGTCACGTAATTTTGTAGCATTACTCGTTTGTTACCGGTTGTACGTGCTCCGCCTTACTTTTGCTTTATTACCGATCACTGATCCTATCTCGGATCGGCTTTAGTTCGCATAACGTTGACCGAATGGTCACGTGTGTTCAGTTATAAATCCTGACTGTTTTAACCAGTTACATCAATCCTCTCACATGACACGACCTATTAAATCTTTGCGAGTCGGTTACCCGTTAAATGTGGCATCGTAGGAGGGACTACTGAGCTGCGTTCTAAATGTCCATGCGCAAGAAACTTTATATCCTGACTTTGATTCCTTTCAAAAAGTACTGCTGTGATCCACCATGAGAGGATGAATCAACTCCACGAAAGTCCTGGATCATAGCTGTCCGTACTTGATAATTGACGCTGAGGTGAGAACGATTCATGGCTATACGTTGGCTGGGATACGGCCAGGGGGGCAAAGGCTTAGACAGGAGGATGATTAGGGTCCTCAGCCAAAGCCTTTGGCTCGGAGGTCTAACGGCAAGGGAGTGATTTTTGGTGTAGAACTCTCAAGGCGTCCTACATTTTTAAGGAGCAAGTCGCCAGACATGTTCCAACCCTCCAACCTCAAGGACCAGAAGAATGTGTTCGTCAGAATTCTACCCACTGACTAACCTGGTATGAGTGGCTCTGTGGGTGTCACACGCTCAATGGCCTATGGAGGCTCGTAAACCCTAACACCGTGATAACGCCCAGCGACGGGCTTTCCCTGTGCTTGGTTGGAGACACTGAACGGTATGGCAGCTAATCAATGTCACTGGCGTTCATGATGTCAGTTCCTATTTGGATTGTGTGACTGAATGTTGGAGGTGTGGGCGTCTCAGACTTTTGTTGTAGGCTAGACCCAGGTTCTTTTCCCTGTCCCATTCATTTCGTCTTCCTATTACGAACCTTTATTCAAATAAACTTACATGGCCTTACGGCAGTGAGGCAAAAGTGGCCTCATCTGATGCTGCTGAGGAGATGGGTGCAGATAAAATCCAGTCTTGTTTACAGCTGCGAATACCGTAGACACATATGAGACGTTTAACATCTAATTTGACCATATGAACAAAGTTCGTGGTTGGCCGTCACCGCTGCAGCGCCAATTTTCCCCGGCAATTTTGTTACTAAGTCTCGCGTTCTTGTCCTCTGGCTTGCATAGAATGCGATCGACTAGCTGCAGACAACGTGGCTGAATAGGTATGAGGTGTGAAGTTCCAGAGCATTTTTGTCGAACTGCCGCTTTGAAAACCTTTGTTAGTCCAGCTTGTTTTCAGAATAACCCTCAAGCAACAATAGTTGGAAGCCTCTGGATTTCGCGTATTCTCGAACCGCAGTGATCAGGTCTCGTGTCCGTCAAGAACGAACCAATGGTGCATAAATGGGCCAAAATTCACGATCTCAAGCTAACCTCAGCTTTAAGCTCGAACTCACTTGAAAAAAACTATTCACTTGACCTGGGTCTTTGCTGCAGCTTTGACCTGATCATTGGGAGGAACACAAGAGCTAAAGTAGCCGTTTTATGACATGGTTGTGCTCACTGGTGAGGATTCAGACAAATTTATATGCTGAGGTTACCGCGCAAACTCGGCCCAAAGATTGCACTTGTGTGGTCTTGTTCCGTCTGACGACTGAGCTGCTGAGGCGGTTAATTCGTTACCTTCATAATGTCCAACGAACACGAAACCTTCCTAAGCCTGGACAGAATCACAATCTGGAGTTTGAGTCCAAGCATCAAATAACGTTGACAAAAATTTGGGAAATGAGCCCACCCGGTGGACGGTATGCAATTTCAGCTTCAAGTGAAGGAATTGTAACTTCGAGAGAGAGGATTATCACTTCAAGAGTAGGAAAGCCAACACGCTACTGTCAGGTACGTGTCACTGATTTGTTCTTATCAGGTGAAACAAACCACTGGAATGAGGTTATAATGTTTTCTTTCCCAGTGTAGCACACAGGATACTCGCATGAGAGTAGGGAAGGCAATGGGGCCAAAAACCAAGACATGGCAGTATAGTCCCATTGGTTGACCTAAATTTTTACAATGTGGCTGAATAGTACTCAAGCGCTGGTCATGAATTAGGCTTGCTTATCACGTGGCTATCCTAGACAGAACAAAACAAGTAAGCATATGCTCGACGGGTCAAGCGATGACGCGTACTTTTTCGAGCGAGAAACAAAGCGTTCAGTTGCCTGTTCTATATGTTCCTGGTTTGCATCCGCAACTGCAACGAATGCACATCAATATAGGTAATAAATGTGTGCCCCTGATGGACAAAACTGTGGCTCCGATTGCTAATGGGGAGGGCTGGAGTTCGCCAACTTTAAAAAGTGCCTGAGACATGGCAACAAATTGAGGTTTTATTTACATTTTCACCGTTTCTTCTTTATCGTTTCTCGGCAAATTGCTTAGCTGCGAGTTACATATGTATTGAGAAAAATAACAATTGTCCACCTAAGTGCAGGACTGTGCTGGCTAATGACAACTCTCCTTGCAGTTGGTTTCAAAGTGGTCGGTGTTACCGAACGAGGGCTATTCACACCCGAACAGCTGTTTAGTGGAGGAGGGGAAGGGATAATCATTGTCTGTGTTTTCGGTTTTGCTAACCTTGCTGAAACTGAATTCACCGGTGAAAACCTAACCTGTATCGGATTCCGAATGCTACCACTTGGATTTTACCTTGGTAGTTTGCTTTTGTTGTGACTTGAATGAACCACGTACCAAGATGAGTCTCATGTGCTTATACTGGGTTGATCAATTCACGTCAAATCAAGATGAGCTGTAGAACCACGGGGAGAGAATCGCTCGGAAAGAACCAGTAAATGATTTATTAGCAAATGAGCTTGCTATTTAGTCAACTCTCTTTGCGTATTCACGCTTCACGTACAGCCAACACTTTGGATGTAGAACAGGGTTCTCGGAGAATTTTGCTTCTGTTGTTCAGGCCACCATTATAGGATAATATCAGGAGATCGTAACATTCAGCGTGAGTGGATTGTCCAAGTCCAATTCACAGCTGTAGTTCCACAGGAGGATACGCTATCTCAATAAACAGTCCCTGTACAGCAGAACTCAAATCATTTGTTTTAGAAGCGTTGGATCGGAGGGGTGGTCTTGTCTTTTGGCCAGCCAGCCAGGGAATTTTAATTAGGTAGTGCTAGTCGAGTGCACTCGAGCTCTAGCTTTCGGCCAATATGCGACAAACACACAGTTAACTCATGCATCGCACCTTGAGAGCCAGGTGCTTGCTCGCATATGTGCTTGTGTATATCCACGCCTCTATTGGGTGTCCCGGTAAGTGAGCCAGCTGCTCGGGTTCATTAAAGAGGTGCACGGCGTTGCATGTGCGGGGGAAGTCCCCATCCTTTGGAACACATTGGTTTCACATCAAGAGACGATGAACTGGTTATCAGAACACTTTATAAATGGCTTCGATGCACATTATTACTTATTTCAGCATGAAAACAACGCTCTTATCGACAGAAAACTACGGGCTATACGCAGCACACAACGCAGTTACTGCAGGTTGCAAAACATTCCATAAATGAAGTACTCGATGTCCCATTAGGCGCTCGTTACCAGAGGACCTTTTGTGAAATCGCTGTGCTAGTCTATTCCAGCTCCGGTAATGGTGTTCCAGCCAAGGACCACCCAAATGCCGTAATTAAAAACCTAACCACATATCATTTATTGATACTTCTAAAAGGCAGGGATTTCATTTGCGGACCCAGCTGAATTGAAGTGGTGGAAGGACACCTCATGGATTACAAATAACATGTAGTACACAGAATGCGTGTTGTCACCTCAGCTGTACGGCAAATGAATCTTGGTATGGTTTGATGTGGCTCCCTGAAGAGTTCTTCCATTTAATGTTAAGTTTGTGAATCACAATACAGTAATGGAAGTCATTTTTAGTGGGTGGTTGTGCATCAGTAGTCCATATTGCTGAGCAGCCTATTAGGCAAATTTCCCGGTCAAGCGGAGCTTTTATTTGCGAACATGAAATTGATCTTCAAATTTTTATTATCTCCCTCAGGGTTGTTGAGTTCATCGTGAGCTTTTGAACTCACGCCACGCCAGTTGGGGGCATTAGTAACCATATCAGATCGTTTGCCAGATCCGCTGCCACCTGCTTTTTGTACAGAAACTTACTGTTTTTGTGTTTCAAGAACACTAACGGGCAGCAAAATAGCTTTCGGGAACAAAATAGTGCAGCATGCTAAGCCAAAGTTTTCACAGTCAAGGTACACTTTTATTCATCATGCCTTAGTAGCAAAAATTAGTGTACTCAATATAGACTTCGTTTAGGTGATCTGTGACGGTCAATTTTAAGCAAAGTTCTTCCCTGCCGTTGGCGATCAATAACTGCACCGGGTAATCAGAAATCGACGAACGAGGTGGATTGATTTTTGTCACAAATTATGGTGCGCGAGCCAGCAAACAATGCAATTGTAATGCTGGCCAAATGGCACTTGTGTCAGCAGCACAATGGAATGATGGGAACTGAAGTTGAATGTGATTTTGGTTGCGGTAGTTCCTCGTTATATGATACAACATTCGGGGGGATTCAAAACACTTCGAAGCACTACTTCAGCAAGTGTTTCGGTCCAAAACAATAGGATAACGCCGCTGTGAAATTGTTTAGTCAACGTATATGAACTTTACGGGTGGAGGGAACCATTAAATGGATGCACTGTCAGGATTCTATGGAATTTTTGAGGTATGTAAAGCAGCTTACGCTGTATAGACCAACACACTACTCATAAAGTTGCCGAAAACTCTTTGATAGCCCACGACCGGTTTGGTCATCCTTGAGGTCCATCAGGTAGGCGCAATCCCAGAGTTTCCCTCAGCGTCACGTTCCCAGATTGCACGAAATTAGTGAAATATACTAATATGCATACCAGTTAGGCTTTCACGGGAGACTAAACTGAGTCACTTGTTTATGATGTTCTTCTTCAGTTGAAGAATGACACCTTAAGCGAGAGCGCCTACCCAAAGGGCTCCAAGAAAGGCGAAACCGATAGTGGGCTCTCGAGGAGTTTTCAGTAACCTTATGAGTAGTGTGTTACGTCTATGCAATATATTGCGATACTTCGGTATCGTACCAAATGAAACGTCAGACGACCTGGTGCAGCACATTCAGTTGAACAACACAAACGAGAGATTCAGTTCGATTTCCTTTGAAGACCAAATAGGTTTGCAAGTGAGTTTACTCTTTCTTTTTCGTCAAGGAGATCAAACTCCGACCAAATGTGACGTCTAAGCGGACCGTAAACGTTCATTGAAAATAATACCAGTACGAACCAGTACTGACCAAACATGGATTATGCTGGGGGTAGTCTCTTTAGATTGGGCTAAGTGTGTTTAGGAATAAGGGAACGTGTTCTTATATCACCATATGTAATGATTTTCCGCGAGAGCGCACATGAACATATATGACCTTTCAGATAATACCGTCTTGTCTAATAGGTAAATATTTTGCGAAATTGCTTCCAAAGATTCACTACAAAAAATCACATTATTTAATTCGTCCTTCTCTAAGAACACCCTCAGAAAAAGCTACCTCTCTGTAAAGGAATTTCGGTTCCTAACTTTACAGTTGCACTACCCCTTTTCACGAAGGACACCGTTTCTGCATGATATTTTTCTGGCGGAAACAGAGGAAACTTTATTCCAATTAGAAAACCCTAAGAAGTTAAAGTCTGTTGTACTGGTTAGTCTCTAGACTGATCATGCCTCAGCCCAGCAGCAAAGGCTAAACGATCTTATGTTCCTGTGAAATAAGATGACCGACTCTGTCGTGAGTAACATTCTAGATCATTCTAGATCTTAAAATAACGGCCAAATTCATCGGAAGTCGGTGTAGTCGAGCTTCCGTTGGAATGTTGTTCAAAAACACTAGCGTAAGGTTCACCCTAGATTGCTGAACATGTGATGTAATTGAACAGACTACCATGGCCCCATGCTGTAAAATGCATTGATGTCAATTGGCAGAAAGTCAGTTGGCACACATATAGAATAGCGAAGCAAAATTTGGAGCCTGAAACGTTTGAGATAGAGGCCTCAAATATTGCTCCTATCAAGGATAACCCAGACGAAGTGAGTTGGGTTTCGATTACTCGGATGTCAACTCATGAAGCAATTTGGCCTATTTGATCATCCAAATTTTTTTTAGTCCGGCTTGTTGTTGTAAAAATTCTTTGAAAATTTATACCACACCTCCAGAGGTGAGCGATATTGATGAGACAAGTTTGCCTGTGCGCATGATGCCGAGGGGTTCGAAGGGTTTCCATACCATATCCTGTAATTTGAAGGCGCTCCATCGCTAGCTGACATCAAACGTTTCTTCGAATTTCAAAAATTAACCTTTTATAGGTGGTTAATATAGTTAAAATGACGGTGAGTGAGCTCGCGTGTCCAGAAGCACCATTACAGGGTTTTAAACGTTGCAGACATGAGTTATGATAACGTTTTAAATCTTTGTATGTGTTGGAGTATGCCTGTTAAAGCTGGAGTTTATGGGCTGGTAACAAACCAGTTAAACTGAACGTCGTTCTGGTAATGTCATTTCAGCCTGCCGGATCCTTCTTGTGACAGAAATCTACACACAAAACATAGTGCAATCAGTAGTGATTCTTGTGACGGCAAAGTAGTTTTGGACAGATTCAGACATCAGATTTTACTCAAAGACAATTTTTTGTTTTCCCCTGTAGTGACATTTACAGGGTTTTGTCCGTCAGTCACAAGGTAATGGTCCCATATTTTGTTATGGTGGTGATTGTTTTACGATCGGTGGTCCTTATTAGAGAATGAACTTTATTTCGAGTGGTCTAAAAGGACAGAAACACAATATTACTTCAGTATCCCCTACTGTTCTGTCGTATGATTACTATTAGCAATATCTGGCCCCCTTGTATTACTACTTCCCTACAGGGTCGGATCAGATTTTTTTTCTCCCAGGAAGAGGTACCAGTTGACAGTCTTTTTTGGGAAACATCCACCAATCACTTGTTGGGCTAGTGACTTTGAGGTTTTACTGCACCTATAAAACTAATCCGAAGCAAAGCTAAACAGACCTCGGTTCTGCGTCTATGTACTGTTTATGGCTTCGGTGATTTTTTCATTTTCCGCAGAATTTGATTGCAATCACCTCGAGAATCTCACTGGAAAGATTTTTGCAAAGAAACCTTAAGTTTTAGTTTGCCGTTCCTGCAGCTTATTACCGAGAGTACAGGAATGTCTCAAAAGTTCTCATCAATAAATCAACAGAATACATGAAGACTATGACCATGAATACGGGTGTAATAAGTTTAACTTGCTTAAAGCAAAGAAGGCCGCATGAATCTCCACGCATTCGGTGAAGACGCTGCAGGATACGACTTCCAAAAGATCTAAGCCGAAAAATTTTCTGACATTTTTTTAAAGTATAGAAACTCCTGGTAATTTGAAGATAGCTTAAAGTTGCATGAAAGTTCCCATAATTTTATCAGAGACGTAGAATGACAGATGTTAGTGGCTTTGAGGTCTCGTCGCCAGGTCAGTAGATAATTAGCGTCTAAAATGGCAAAAAGTAATAATAACCAAGATTGGTCAAAAAGAAAAATAGGCAACCTACTGGTAGAGGGAGGGAAATCGCATCCATTTTGTTGGGCGACTGGGTCTAACAGTGCGTGTCACATCATCGAAACAGACTTCGAATTCATCCGAACTGTTTTTGATAGTTTAGTGTCGGGTCTCGCAACCGTATCGCGATTGGCCAAAACATGCCCACAAGCAACTCGGCGTCAGGTTCTACCACATACACGGGTACATCTAAATCGATCAATATACAAGCGTTCGCATGTCCAAAAATTAACAGGTCCGATGTTGTAAGGACCGGGGTAATGTGGCTGCAAGCCGGTTGGAGGATTGGGTTACCTGAGATCACGTCGAGAATCTGGGTCATGAAGACTGGTCGGTGGCCCTGGGATCACTTCTGATCAATGAAGACAGGGTTGAACCGGTTAAACGATGGTAAGCATGGGACTTGATCCGGGTGTTCTTGAACGCACAACTCAAGCCTATGAATTCTGGTGACCGCAGCTTTTATGGTTGTCGCTATTTTAACCCCGGTTCTCCGTGGCAAACCTCAAACCAAAGTAGTAGAAAACCTTGAATGTCGTTGTAGGATATGCTCAGTGCCTTGTGTCCAGAAGGTGTGTCAGCATCAAACTGTCAATAGTTGTCAAAACCACTTTGGAAGGTCAAGTAGGCATGTGTTCAGAGATGCGTTTGGACAGCATTCTCGTCATCTGGCCGGTGAAACGGATCCACAGGAGCTGGCGAATTAGGCGACACACATAGGGATTGCCCAGCGAGGCCGTTGGCTGGACATCGGACAGCTGATAAATGTAATGTAGAAACGTTCTGCATGAAATACGCATCTAAATTCCTTAGTAAGCTTGAACATCTGAATGATCAAATAGCCTGTGTAAGTCGGTTGTACGCAGACTGGGTCCCTTGACACCTCGCGCTGTGACTTCTTCGACTGCAGCCAAGCAACACTGCTGGATTAAGGTTGATAGTCTGTTAACACTCTACAGATGACGTGAATTGACTTTTTTCGGTTAATCACGTAGCTGATATCATCAAAATATGGCGCGATGGAGCTTTTGAGGGCGCCATTGAAATGAATGGCGATTTGGGAGGGGAGACACTCGCTTATTGCCTTTTTACCATGCGGTATCGGGCTCCCGGCTTATTCCGATGAACAGCAGGTCACGCGTGTTGCAAAAAAGCCATCCAGCCGGGCCTATTCTGTAAGAGCGACCTGCAGAAAGACGCAGTAGTTGATCATATAGTTTAATCCCGTTTTTTTATCAGATACGTTCAGCCCGGAAATATGTAAATTTTTCGTCATAATTCTAGGATATACCATCAGTAGGCAGTTTTTGAGCCAACGGTATTCCGACAGTTCATTCCCTACGGGGTAAGTATCCGGCCGCAACTTAGTATCATTGACTTACCATCAGCTGGTTTTCCAGTTTAAGCCTGAAAGATAGGACAGAAGTCTTTTCCGAATCTATGGTTTTGTGCTGCTTGCGATGCTGTTGTTCAACAGAAATACCTAGAGCACGCGATGGTAGTTCGCAACGAGAATATGTGCAGCATCTCTTCTGCAGAAATGCTACTAAATTCAATAACATAGTGGAAGATTTCATCCAAACGGATAGTAAGGCATGATCTACAGAGTTTCTCTCAGACTGCCGGTATCGATTCAGCGATGTGGCATTGCTACAGCCGAAGCAACCACAGTACAGTCACGAGACCCACCACTGTGCTATCAAAGGGGGTACGTACGAGCTCTTGTGCTGCCTTAATCTTGTGACTCGCACCGTTCGACTGAGCTATTCAACGGTCTTTTAGCCCACTTTACACCACCTATTTAAATAAGACTACTTCCGCCCACACCCAAATTTCTGTTTTCCTCCTTCAGTTTAATGACCAATCTTATCCGTTTACCTATATTTGTGGCCATTTTAACCCCAGATATGTACCTTTCTATCTCAAAGGACGCTTCTCTACTCAGGCAGTACAGTCAGTAGCAGGGCTACTACTCAGACTATTTACACTCTGAAAAGCTCATACTTTATGCTTTTTCACTGACGTTTCCCTAGGGAATTCGGGTTGTCCTTTCCCAGGGTCTCCTATATACTCGGGTCATTTGCTCCCGTGTATCATGTTGAGCGGTATAAAAAAACAGGGTAGGGTAAATTTCAGACAGCATTCATACAGCTGCATAGTCAGTCATGTGAGTCCTCGGAAGAACAGCAAACTGGGACAAAATCAAGATTGGCTAGGCATGTGAAATGCTTATGATATATCGCGTAATAAAGGAAGTGGTTAATATAAAAATGGAAAAGCGTAGACGGTGGAGAAGTTGCAGCACGGTCACGTGAGGCCATCCGCGTGTTCAAATCATGCGAACCACGTGGCCCGTAGAAACAAACTATGCTGATGAAATTATGATTTTGAACAGTTACTGGGTGGTTTACGATAGCGTCGGTCAAAATGTTAAGACAGCTGAGTGGCTAAGACGCGAATTCGCTAATCGGAAGGTCGGTGGTCCGAACCCAAACTTAGCATCGCTACTGCCCCCGTCTAGGCCTGGATAAACCAGCAGTATCTCAGTCCTTGTCTTCCCTAGTTGGCACGGTAGCTGTGCAACGGAAGGGTATTAGAGCGGGATTTTCTTGCGGTCAAAATGCACCAGTAGTTAGACTACAACTTCATTCCCAGGTAATATTCTTTGTTGGAGGCCCCTACACAAAGGATAGTTTAGTCTCCACCAGTGGTGAGGATATCTCACATGTTACATCCTTCAGCTACTTGTCACATCTAATTATACCAAATGGGTAAGCTACAAAAGTCAGTGATCGAATGGATGTAGCCAGAGGAATGTACACGCAGTTTACTCGGACACTCCGAAGCAACATTATCAAAATTCAGAAGCATGACCAAACTGTCTACTAAGTTTAGTGGAATCTACTGGTTTTCAGGTGAACCCTTTTGTGGCTGACCACGATGTTGTGTGCGTTAAAAGCGTGATAAGCTCTCACCTTTGGACAGAAGCAGAACGCAAAGAACGAATGCCGGAAATTTTATTCAGCAAAACAAAAATATAAGCCGTAAGCCATTTTCAACTACCAGCCGTCCATTTTTCCTAGTATTCCACCCGCGATAAAGTCAATTCATTTACGAGTATAGTCACCGGCATACAGTGGAGGCATCTTAAACTTCAGTGGGATTCGCTATATGTGAACATGGAAATATTGTAGTTGTGAAGCATTTTTGCCCTCCAAGTTCATTCCTGGAAGCAGTGATGGTGAATGTTCCGCTTCCGCCATTACGTGACGTGAAAACACTTATCATTACAACACTTTCTGGAAGACAGTAATCCGTGGTAGATATCTAGATTTCTGAATTCTGAATTACCCATTGCGTAATTTATAACATTTTGTAGATTCCTTTTCTTCATAGTAACGAGTGACTGTCGGTGGATTGCTCAAGTATAAGTTAACGGGGTTTGTATAGTATGCGCTCATGTCTCTCTCGTTCCTCCTATCCATGGAATATGAGTCGTAATCCATCAGTAGCAAACATATGGTATTCAACAGTTATATATAACGGACATAAGTGAGACGAGTTAAATACATTGAAAGATACAGTGCTCTGGAAAAGTGGAATGGTTCGGGTTCAGTTCCAGGTAATCGGGCAGCTTGAATCAATAGTTCTTGCGCACACAACTACGGTTGCTATGCTCGTATCAACATCGCTTCACAAAACGTTAGCAGCTTTGGAGTGGAGAAACCGTAAGCAGGGTCAGTCAAATTTGACAATCGATGACCTCCAGTTCAGTCCGGTCATTAGTGGTGTTGACTGGTTGTGTCGGAAGGCCTGTAGCAGCTGATTTGGAATCTTTGAGATCCTTTGGAAAGGACATCGATCGGGTCATCCGATAAAGGTGCTACTGCAACTACAGTTAAGTCCAACTGCTAAAGCTCAAGCCTTTTGTGTCACAAACACTCCGAACGAGGAGTTCCCCATACTCCACAAACCGGACTTGTCATCGAGACGAATTTTAGGCACGCAAAGTTATACTCACCATCAACTCGCTCAGGGGTTAATGGACCTTCTGGCTCTCATCCCGAAAGTGTTAACTCCGTATCACTTGAGGGATTTGAGTTGGTTTGTTTGTATTTTGAGTTCGTCGGAACGCCATGCGTTTTCAGTATCTGCAGATTTCTCATCACCTGTTGTGCACGGAAACTATTCGCTTTAAACTTAAACGGACTGTCTATGATCAATTATATGGGTAAGCTACGGATAGCCCTCTAGATTGAATCCTAGCTGATGCCTTTCTTGTAATAACACACCTAAGTCCTTGATACTTCTTCGAGCGTAGCTCTATATGTGCAATAAGTTGACGATGCTTTAATTTTTAACTCTGGTCATCTTCCCAGTTTACTTCATGGTGTTTTAGATGTAATTAATCCTATTCTGTTTAAATCCCAGGAGGATGAGACAAATGGTAGCTTATTCCTCCTTGATACACCAATTACACGGAGTCCGGATGAGAGTTTGCAATTTCCAGTTCATTTTAACGCTATGGGGTGCGATCAATATAATCATTTCAGTAGCTTTTCTTTGATAGTATACAAGCGAAGATCAACCAGAACGCTGTTAGCCAGTGCTACCCAGAAACCTGCATAGAAAAATCTGGCCAGTCTGATCACCAAAGCTAGAACGAGATAGTGGTGTGTCTGTAAACAAGTGGCGATCAAGTCTCAAATATCGAGCGGAACGTCCAGTCCGCCTTAAACTGCACCTATATAGAGGCTTCATTTCGCACGGTCTAGTTAACCCGGGGGATTATGTTTCAAAAAGTGCCCCAGGGTTTGAGTGATTATTCTTATGCGCATGTCGTTCATAAGTTCATTTGCAGTTGTGGCGACACCTTTATTGCATGACCCGAACGATGTCCTTTCCAAAGGATCTCAAAGATTCCAAATCAGCTGCTACAGGCCTTCCGACACAACGGGTCAACACCACTAACTACCGGACTGAACTGGAGGTCATCGATTGTCAAACTTGACTGACCCTGCTTACGGTTTCTCCACTCCAAAGCTGCTAACGTTTTGTGAAGCGATGTTGATACGAGCATAGCAACCGTAGTTGTGTGCGCAAGAACTATTGATTCAAGCTGTCCGACTACCTGGAACTGAACCCGAACCATTTCAGTTTTTCAGAGCACTGTATCTTTCAATATATTTAACTCGTCCCTACTATGTCCGTTACACATAACTATTGTATATCGTACGCTTTTGATTGATGCACTCAATCTGAATTTCTTGCACGCCGCAACCCGTCTTCTGACCGGTCCAATGAAATATCTCAGTTGTGTCGATCGACTGACAGGCCTGGCAGGGCATTCAAGCCAGATAGTGACATTGACTCTTTAAACCTACTGGACATCCCTTCAACCTGTCTGTTAATGTTGGCTGTAATTTTAGCGTGAAATTCTCGTGCTGATTTGGGTCGGTTGGAAGAAATCTGTCACTGAGTTACTCGAGGTAGAATTCGTGTGCACCTAGCCATTTCCGTTTCTAGGTGTCCCAATCCCATTGGTTTGTTTATTCATAGGGGAGAGTGCAAGTACTGCTGTTTTTGTCAACCTGATAGCGGTTCAGCAAGTTTCATTCAAGAGTGATCTGGCTGACTGGATGAAGACAGGCAAGGATGGTCGTTGGCTTGTTCGCTGAGCTACCAACATTTTCCTCTATAGAACAGGCAAGGATGCTAAAGCTGAAAAATGTTGGTCTTTGGAAGAAAACAACTTCATTTCAGTTGAAACAGCGACCTGATTGACGCTTGATATCTTTATTTCGGCTAAATGAAGTAATGAGGTGATTCTGCTATAGGAACATTATTTTTGTGGTAGGTCTGAGGAAAACGTCGGTATTACGGTGGTCACTGGTAGTTGTCTTCACACACGTGGGGGTAGCCCACAATGTTGTGGATAGCCAGAGAGTTGGTGTGTTTGAGTGAATCCGTACAAAAAGACAACAGAATGGTGCAAACGTGGATCGAATCACCCAAGTGCATTCGGTGCTGATTACAGAGTAAAAATTATTAATGGAGTGTCACGGAGGTAAGCGGTTCCGAGACTAGTAAAGTAACCCATTTTCAATAGTTAATCAGGGCCTCTGATTTGATAATAGCGCTATATAATCCATTATGTAACGATAGCTTCACGAATCTCGTCACTTCAGAAGAGTTCAGAGCATGTCGTAATTAATAATTACGTATTAGAGCGGCTAGAACCTCCTGGAGACAACAAATTACAGTCAGATGTGATTGAATTTTTTTTAAATCGCGGGATTTGTTAAGCTGCTCTGCGGGGATTTGGGGTACACAAATTTCCGCGGGTTCCTAATGTATACAAACAGAGGCAATGGGACAATACCTGGAAATTAGCCAGAACCAGAACTCTACAGTTACCCGAGATTTATTCAAATGATCTTACACTAGCCGTACAGTTTTAAAACACTCAAATGAACTCTGTCAGTCGTTCTCATGGCTCTAGTGATGAAAGTACATACAGAGAGCTACGCCAATTTTCATTTGGTGAGTTCGTCCCAATGGGGATTGCATCTCCTTGACCAACCGTTAGTCTAAAAAGATCTCACCGACGCTTCCAGATTTAGTTGCATCGTTCTTATGTGGTTTTGGATCGCGCTCGCATTGCTTCAATGAGTTTCCAAAACGAATAGGGTGTGAACGGACGTATACACCTAACAGTATTCGTAGCTTCTGCAGTTACGGCGGATCGGTCTACTTTAACCCTTCCGAATGCGTGTTCATAGGACATTTTTCGACTCCATTAGGGTTCACAGCGGTCATCCTGGGGCTTGGTCGATGCAATGCACAACTCGCTAGTAGGGCTAACCGTTCTCAATTTTCTTTGCTCTGATTCGATTTTTTAAAGATCATTCAGGGCAGTTGTTTACGGAGTTTGCAAATAAATTTTGATTCGACAATTCTAGAAAACCATGTGTCAAGAGGGTGCGAAATGCTATTAGGGCAGTTCGAATCATGCTCAAGATACTAGTCAGGCTTCGGTGTATTTCCTCATCAGAAAGAAATTTGATATGGTTTTTATTGGAGTTTATAAAACTTTCGCGCTCAATATTCCATTAACAAGATTGCTGTTTGCAATCGATGCTCTGAAGAACCTGGTTCAACCTAGACAGGTCCGGTAATTAGGCAAACTTTATCGAACAGATTTCCTGTGTACCAGTATGCAGACAGCCTGACATCCAAATACCTCTGGAACCGTTAATTAGGTAGTGTGGCCCGAGACGTTGTTATATTGGACTAGCATTGTCCCGACGCTCTCCACAAATGTGTAAACAGTTAAATGTTAAGTTCTCTGATTTGGAACGTAACGTCAATTTTTCCGTTCATAATGGTCGAACAATGTTTACATCACACAGAAATATCTTAGACATAGAAGTATACCCTGTTTTGACTTCGGCTGAAGTGAAGCTTTATTTTCATAAAGGAAACTACTCACAGGGTTGCTGAAAACTCTTCGACAGCCCACGACCGGTTTCGCCCTTATTGGGGCTCATCAGGTAGTCGCAATCCCCGAGTTTCCGTCAACCTTATGTTCTACTTGAACCCAAATTGGACCGATTTCGAGGAATACACTCATTTTCAAATCAATTTGGTTTTCACGAGAGACTCAACTGAATCTCTCGTTTATGATATTCTTCAACTGAAGGGCAAAACCGATCGTGGGCTGTCGAAGAGTTTTCAGCAACCTTGTGAGCAGTTTCCTTTATGAAAATATAGCGCGATATCCCGAAAATCGTGCCAACTGGAACGTGAGGCGGTCTGTGTGCAGCACATTCAGTTGAAGAATGTCATAAACGAGAGATTCAATTACGTCTCTAGTGAAAACCAAATTGATTTGCAAATGAGTGTAGTTCTCGAAACTTTATTTTCTTCTCATGTCGTACTACTAGCAAACCAAGACGTCTGGATCATTGAGACCGCCCAGTTTATCGTCAATAAATATAGCATTCCCCATTCTATGATTTAATAAGACGTGACCTTATAAGCAGTTGACTCAATGATGGATGTATAAGGCACAGGTGGATTACTGCTAAAGTGAATAACAAACGCCCTCTACAAAAGAACTCAGGAAGTAAGGGTTTGACAGACACTGTTGAGACTAAGATAAGTGAAACGTGGCCTTCCACTTTATAGATCCCCTAATATTTTTAATCCTCAGTCGCAAAGTCTCTGTATTCACCTCAAAGTCTCTATTGCATACCGCGAAGGACAATCGTACCTCTGGAATACTATCGTGTTCCCTTGACATTTTGGTGGTGCGTATAATTGGCTGGCAAAGAATAACACCACCTTCAGCGTGTCCAGGTGCCATCTGTTAACGTCACACTACGACAGAAATTAATACTTACACCCTAGGGAATCAGGTTGTACGGCGTGTTTTCCCAGAATACGATCTGTCCTTACACAGGAGAACCTAAACTGTTCAGTACAGTGTACAAGACTTCCGATGTAAAGAACCACCAACTTCGGCGAGCATTTGGAATACTTGAGCCAGAAATTTTCCTCCGGCTTTTAACTGCATAAACTCAGCCTCACAGTGAGCATCCATTCGACTATGACTGGAAGGCAATCAAGCAACATGCGATCTGTCCCAAATACGAGATCAAGCTGTTAAGGAAGGTCAGGGGTCGCACGTATACAGAGAAACCGAAGACTCTCCTCGCAGCCTCTGGAGAAAATCAGCAACCTCATTCTCGTCTGTCAAATCCTTAATAAACGAAACTACCATTGACGCAGCAGCCCAGATCATTCTGACGGAGATCGACCCGGAGGTCACTAGTCCTAGTTCAGCTGATCAAACTGCCGAAATAATCTCTCCTCGATCCAGATGTTTTAGCCATTGAGCACTCTTCCTCTATTTGATCTCTTATCGATCTTTGGAAGCGAATATAAACTCATTTAGAACAGTTACACCACCTTGAAGCTCTATTCATAACCTATAACGATAATTCATGTGCCATGCTTAAAGCAACTTCAGAAGCCGCATTCTGGCTAATATCCAGGGCATGATTCCTCAATGAGTGCTACTCACAATCGACATCATCTTAGGACGTCCCTAAAAATCCGTGGCTATCGTGCACTTGAACGCAGCTCAAGGCCAGAAACTGGCTAACACTCAATGCGACGCTACGGGAGTTCAGTGAGCGTAGAACTCCGTCTTTGAGAAAACTCAAAGAAACAATTCCAACAATCGCCAGTTTTGTCTCCTTTATTAGTACAGCGTTCCCCCCACCACAAGAAACACCCACCCAAGGAACACTTTGAAGGTAATAATTTCGCGACGTGATTTCTGCAGTAATCGAATAGTAAATACTACACACACAATGTGACACTCCAGTATGAACGTTTCGTAATTTTTTTCACACCCCTCTGCCAGGTCAAGGATTGGCCACCTCTCTGCTTCCGCCACTCTGAATTGGGCATGGAAAACAGCACTCTCTTCGGGAAACGATGGTTAGGAGTACGTAAAACCTGTCGCAACCAACGCAGCTTCTGGTGCTGAACACATTCTCCAATGGAAGCATCCGTTGCACAACCGAAAACTCGCTTTCTAATTACCTCGTTACGGATTCTGCGACACCAACCCACACGAGCTACGGTCCTGACACAACGATTGCCGAATACCTGAAGACGTCTCAGTTCCGCTGCTCGAACAGGCCAAGTATCACAGCCATACAACAAAACAGCCCGCACTGTAGCCTGATACGCACGTCCCTTGAGATTAAGGGATATACCGCTTTGACGCCATAGATGTCTCAATTTAGCGAACGCAACCCGAGCCTTGCAGATTCGCTCAGTGACCTCATCTGTCACACTACAGTCAGAACTAATACAACTTCCAAGGTGCGTAAAATGCTCCATAATTTCCATTGCCTCCCTCCTGGATTGCAAGTGGCGTGTTCAGTGGCTGCATATTCACGAGCATGACCTTACACTTTGTGGGTGCAAAGTGCATACCAAAGGACGGGATGACTTTGGTCAGTTCACTTAAAAACACTTGCGCCTTCTCCTCCTCTTCGAAGACGAGGACGATGTCGTCTGCATATTCCAGATCGACAAGGTTTTCGTCACAGGATATTTGAACACCGGGGTTTTGGAGACATTCCAGCGTTCCTCTCATTATCTCATCGGTCACGGACTTAAATAAGAATGAAGAGAGTGGGCACCCCTGACGGACAGAAGCTTTTGGAGAGCTCTCTGTATACTCTCACACGTCCGGAAGTCTGAGAATACAAAGAACGTATTATGTTCACAAACTTCCGGGGCACTCCTTGATGGGCAAGCGTGTCAAGGAGAACAGGCCGCTTAACCGAGTCGAATGCGCCCTGGAAACCAGGAACACTAAAATTGTGGGTCGTTTGTACGTATGGTGTTGTTCTAGCGCTGACGGAGCGTGAAGATCATCATCATCATCATCATCGACAGCATGACATCAGTGTTCAACATCGATGCTTCACTGCCGTACAACCGTGAAGATTTGGTCAACGCAACCCCTACCAGGCCGGAACCCTGCTTGCTACTCTCAAGTCAGTGTTTCACGAGCCACCATAAGGCGACGAAGCACGAGTGACGCCAACAGTCTCGTTACGACCGGGGTCAAGCTGATCCCCCTGTGGTTAGCACACTCACTACGGGCCCCTTCTTTGAAAATGGGCACTATCACCGACTCCCCTCAGTTGTCTGGGACATCTCCTTATCCCAAATGCAGGCAAACAGATCAGACAAGCGCTGACTGAGGATTTCACCCCGTCTTTGAACAATGCGGGTGGGAGGTCATCCGGACCAGAAGCTCGGTGGCGCTTGAGAGAACATATGCAGTCATAAACTTCGGAGGCCGTAGGAGGCTCTACGTTCACCGTCCAGGGTTCTACGTCAACTGTAGGCTTCAGATGAGTGACAACTGGTGGCCTCAATAACCGTCGTTCGAAGTGTTCGGCCCACCGGTCGAGGCGTTCTTCTTTATTAAAGGTGGTCACTCCCTTCTGATCCTTGATGGTTTCGCTCACACGAGGTTTCCGGGGACCGGTCGCACGGATCAACTGAAATAATTTTCGGGCATTACCGGCCTTCTGGCCCTCTTCCATTTCCTTGGTTTTCTGTGTCCACCATATTTTACGTACGTTCACTTTCACTTGACGTCTGATAATTCGTCGCGTCAAGTTATGTTCAGGACCGCCTTGGATAGTTCTCCGAGATTTAAGCAGTGCCACTGTTCAGTCTGATATTCAGTGCTCGAGTGAGCCTGGTAGCGCCCTACCACAAGCAAAACTCAAGCATTGTGTAAAGAGGTGGCAATCTCATCCCTGTATGAATTAACATCTGATGGTGGAGCATTTTCAAGAGACTCTAGAAGACGTTTCTGGTAAAATAGTCTAATTAAGGGATCTACCAGTCTTTCAGTTTCCAGGCGATTTTTCCACACCTTACGCGGCCCAGGAAAACGAAGGGAGAAGCGAATCCGAACGAGTGCGCGGTCGAAAATACACACGTGTTCCAAAACGACCGGCAGTCAGTTATTAATCCGCGCCATCGGTAACTGATGGCAATGTGATCGATTTGAGTTCATGGCCGGCACGCCGTTGGAGGACACCATGTGGCCGGACGACTTCGGCTATTTCGGAAGTTAGTGCTGCATAAAAACAGCCTGCGGTCAGCACGCAACTGAAACAATCGTCCATCATTGTCCGTACGTACCGAGTCCGATTCATGTCGACCACCTAATTGAGTCTCAGATGCGCTGAGCCTGCCCGCTTGTGCATTCATATCTCCGGCAACCACAACGATATCTGAGTTTTTAGCTCGCCGCAACATGGCATTCAGGGCGTCATAAAACTTGTCTTTGATGGTGTCAGAGCTACAGTCTGTCGGGGCATAAGCAGACACGACGAACAGACATCGGTCAACTTCTCGCTTGTGACACTCCTTCACAGACGTTGCCAGACGAACCGCGCACAGGCGACCATCAACGGGTATCCAGTCAAGCATGGATCCTTCCACTCAGTGACTTAGGACGATACTGACCTCTGCGCATCCTGCCGCAGCAGCCTCTAGATCACCAGAGGTGCGCAGCAGGAAGCGAGTGGAGAGTGATGGGGCGGTTAGCTCTATCACTGTGCTTGCATCTTGAATTATTGTTTCTGATACACAGCAAACATCAATGCCAAGCGAGTCCAGTGTGAGAGCAAGAGCAGCTTGTTGACTTGCTTCAGGGTACGGACATTGAAGGCAGCCAGACAAACTGGACGTCCAGGCTTGAAGAGTGATTTCGAGATGCCTGAGGATGTCGGCACCGGATTATGCGCAGATGTTGCTTGCAAAACCGATGCAGTACGAACGGAGTCATCAGTCCTAAGTGCTGGGCCTACAAAGTGAGTTATTAATGGGGTGGGGTGATAGGGAGGAAAAAATATGTGAAAGAGAAAGAAGGGAGGCGTCAGCAGTAGCCCGTCTTTGCTTACCCACCCTGCTGTATGCAGCGAGTAAGGCGACCCGGCTGATGGCACCACGTGAGGGCCCATGCGGTATGAGTTTGTTTGTATATGTGCAGTTCATGGTTGTATGTGGGCTGGGATACTGCCAGGATGCCCACACCTAGACAGAAACAAAGAGACAGTTCCACCCATCTAAAACAATTCGACTTGAGGCTGATTTGTTCCGTTCGTAAATGGCTTTCCTGTAGAGCCGTTTATCTTTTACCGGGAGAACAAGCTTGAGTCTTGGCAAAGCAGCCCATTGTAGTCGGAAGATTGCGAATGGACACGTTGTTAGCTGTTGCCAAGTATGGCAGATGGTCTCCAGTGAAGTGGAGGCCAACGAAGCCAGAGGAACTGTTCACGAGAAGAAATACCTCTTTCCAACATTACAACAGAATATCAAATGGTAATTTGCCCAGGTTGGAGAACTTAGGCAATAGCTTACAGCTTAGTAATTTTACTGGAATATCAAGACTGCATTTATAAGATGGTTCCACCTGTCTGAAGAATCCACATATGACCTCCTAGTGGCCACAAAACGAAATTTCTATGCTCCTATTAGATTCTGACTTCATTTTGAGCCAAACCTCTGCATCATATTCAGTTGAAGACTATCATAAAAGGAATCCAATTAGGTCTCTTGTTAACACCAGTGTAATTTGAAAATGAGTGTATTTCGCGAATGGCACACAATTTTTGTTAAAATAGAACATAAGGTTGACGGGAACTGGAGGACTGCGCTTACTTGATGAGCCCCAAGGGCGAAACCGGTCGTGGGCTATCGAAGAGCAGTGCGTTATATCAAGAAAATATACTTCGGCACCTTGAGTATCGTGCCAAGTGAAACATGAGACTGCTTTCGTGCAGCATTCATTTGAAGAATATCATAAACGAGTGGGACTCAGCTGAGTCTCCCGTTGACACCAGTGTAATTTGCAAGTAACTCATAATTTTTCGGCGCCTTAGAGGATGTTATCAACAAGACAGTCCAGTCCTGGATGTAAACACACAATCTAAAAGCGCGCTAACAATGTGACTCGTCAGGCGGTCAGCTGGTGAAAATCACAACCACTGGTTTGACCAAACAAAAAACATTTATCAGTCTTTTCCGATCATCCTTCGTCTTGCAGTTTTTTCTCGAACCAAACGAGTGGCGGTAGTTAGATCAAGATGTTTCCCAGCTGACCTCCAATCGATAGTCAGTTGTAGTCTTGTTAGTGTGCGACTCGTGCTTGCGAGACGCATGTACTTATTTGACGTAACCCAACGAACCTACGTGTTGATTCTTCGTCAAAAGAAACAAATTTGTTATTGTACGCTGTCGTGCCGGCCATTCCAGACGATGCGGTTGATGCAGACTATCTGTGGCAACGAAGATCGTCCGCTCTAGGTTTTCTCCCCAAAGGGGATAATGGCGGAAACCATCGATCGACTAGCGAAGTAGTAACTTTTCTCTGTAGGCCTCGCTTGCCTAAACCAGATCACCCTTTAAATTGAGCTTAAATAAGCGTGGTGAAACCTACCAGTCTGTTTCTGAGTTAGATGAATAGAGCTTGCTAACGACACAACACACATCGTTATACTTTCCAAGTTTATTGTGTATGTTTGTCTCATGATACCTGAGTACGGGGGACATATGACGAGTTTTGCGTTATTTGTTTTACCGAAGTCGAATAACATAGTTCTCGTGCAAACTACATCGGTCGTTTGTGTACCGAAAAATATACGAAGTGATTGAGTGGTCTCAAGAACTTAAATCCACTTCCAACATCACGAGCCTGACCTATTGCCTAAGCAACTGGAGGTTGCGTCTGCCCAAAAATGAGTGGAAGACACTTTTTGATGACAACAGGAGATAAATGCTTCCCAAAACAATGGGTCGCAAAGAACTTGAATGTGCAGCAACACGAACATAGAAGGAAAGCCTTTAACAGATCTAGTCCAGGTCTTTACGTTGCCCCTACAACCATCGCAGCAATCGCTATTTGAAGACGAACATTAGACTGAGCCAGAATTAGATCATGTAGTGCGCCCACGATTTACCTGGATTTCTTACTACCTAAACTTAGAGCACCGGACACTACAAACGTGGCAAGGTGAAAAGCGATACACTAGTTCGAAGTTGTAGTGAATTCGTGCCATACATTCCTGGGAAATGCTCTGCTTGATACAATAAACGAAGAAAGGGAGGATTTACTTCAAAACACCCGAGGTTGAGGTACAGCTTCTTCACTGCCTAGTATTCTTACAGACTCGAGACGAAAACCGGATGTTTACGGTGAAAAAGTTATCGGATCTCGAAAAACTGGGGCATGCGAGGCCTACCGTCCATCTGATAAGTCCCGACACGGAGCGATCTCGTGGGACTGAGCTTTTCGGGATCCAATCAAGTCTCCACGGCAAAAACGCGACGGGCAACTAATTTGATACACCCAGGAGACCACTGTCATTATCATCCGACTAACAAATCGAGTGGGCCAGCTATCGTCTCAAATGTGTAGTTGGACTTACATTTCCAACTGCATTGGAGCAGCAAAATGACGTCAACGTGAACGCGGCATCGCAATAGCAGGTGCAGACCATATGCATCAGAGGACAGACCACTCTGCAGCAAACGACGCCTACGTTCCCACAGAGGAAAAATTCGAAGACCAACTGTCGGATATCATCAGACCTAAGTACGAGTGTTGGGTTCAGTTCAATTTGACAACCATGTTGAGGAGTACGCAGGTTCGGGTTACCGCAGCCCGTGGTAACGGATAGAGGCGGTAAATACAGAAAACAAATAATAACAAAGACAATGAGCAGGTGCCCTATCCGTAACCGGGTATGCCATAAAACAGCAGTGCTGTGTATATCAAAACAGCAATGGACGGATAGTTGACTGCCTAGCTGAAAACGCAATGCGCCGTCAGCATTTGCATTCCTATGGACTATGCCCACCAAATCCGTAATACCAAACCTTCGGAATGGAGTATGCATCCAGCAGGAGTAGTTGGGCTCAAAAGCGTTCGATCTTCGATCAAGTCCCTTGTGATCCAGAAGCATTTCATGCTGTGGAGTGTTTTGGCGATATCACTAGATCTGACGAAGTCAATAAGCAAACTTCAGAAACCCGGAAATGTGGTTAAAAAACGTACCACTACAAAAAATCGAAGGTCGATTTACAGTGGATACGAGTTCACATCTCACCCGAACGACATAAGAAAAGCTGCGAACCATTTCCCGCAAACCTCATTTCGCAAGATACCATCAGATTCTCATGGTACCAAATAGCGGAGTAGCTTGATAAACTGCCCTGGATGCAGTTCTATGGCACGAGTACTAGGAGCGGTCCGTGACAAACAATGAAAGTACTAGAGAAAATGAAATTCTTGTTCGAAAATGTACATAGGAAATACATGAACCACGCATGGACCTAGTGCGCCTGCTTGATGAAATGATGATGATGGTCAAAAAACACATCAGCTGACACACAAAAGAATGAGTGAATGCACACAATGGAGGGAGGGGAAGAAAGGGTGTCTATACACATGTACAGGAACGAATCACAACTATGTGGCATAGATTGGAGCCCGTGTGGGGAGAAAATAAAAAAAACACTATTATTACGTCCTTTTCCTTTGTATGTGCCAGGTCATTTAAATGTATTTACACCACAGGAAGGCCCGTAAAACGAATCCGGTTGACTGACAAATCGTTTCCCATTAGCATTTTGGTGCAGATCGGCGAGGGGGGGGGGACTTAACACAATCATATACACATACAGCACGGTGGCTCAGAATCAGAAGAAAATCAGACGACAAAGATAACTCAAAATTATTATGCAACTCTGCTCAGGGCGATGGTAGTGTGTAGGCACTGAGCAACAAAAGACAAGAGGAGTGAATGGGGGTTGGACACATGGTCTAGGAGCTTCTTTGGAAATATACCTACATATTGCCACTTTCCTGGTAGTGCGGGGTGACAGGGAGTATGTTAGAAGGGCCGAAATCTGGACGGGAGAGGGATGGCTGCGCTTGACTTGGAGGTATCATAGGGTAATGTGAAGAGGGTAAAGGAAGATTGACTGCACCGCTGCCGTTGCTCTGTTGTTGTCCAGGGCCGAGCAGCTGGGACAGCATGACAGACGAGGAATACTGGGGGTGTGGCTGGTGAGAACGGGTCGGACCCATAGTCATTCCAGGACCTGGAGCAAGACTTACGGAAGACAAGTTCGAGTTCCCCGGTCGAAGCAGCTGGGCTTGCGACCCATGGGGAATCATGCTTCCACCTCGAGGTAAAGGTACCCCTCCCATTGGAGGAGATACGGGAAGTTGACTGGGCGGAGTGAGCTGTGACTGAGAAGGATGTGACACGACTCCCATTTGGTTAACATAACGTGGTGTGGCCGGATTCAGCTGTGGCGGTTGCTGCCCTACTGGAGAGGCAGTGGGTCCAACAACTTTGGATGCTTGTTGATAGTAAGGAAATTGTGGTTGAGACCCGGGTGGCGGCAGTGGTGGAGGAGCAGGTCGGAATCGCGCATGCTGTAGTGACATGGGGTTCCACTGTTGGGATTGGGGGAAGGGGAGTGATGGTTGATTCGGGACGAATCCCGCTTGAGGTGGGTGTCGAACGGACCGTGAGTTGAGAGTGGGCTGGGGAGCCGTTGAAAGTGCTTGACAAACAGAATAGCAATTGGTGGACGAGGGGACGGTCATACCACCTTGGTGCGCGACTGGTACAGTATTTGACCCGGGCCCCATTGTCAAAGGTTGCTGCTGTTGTTGTTGAGCTTGAAGATGTGACTGTTGCAGGAACTGCCACGCCCGGGACAGATGAGGATTCGCGTTGAGCCAACTGGAAAACTGGATAAAAAGGAGGATAGCATCGTCCATTATGGAGGAAGGTAAAATAACCAGACAACAGTGTAAACCTGCAAGAAACTAGTATGTAATTGCCTAAATGACGTATGATGAGACAAACTGGAAAACATGCCACAACGAACAGGGTTTTAGCAGTTTGCCTAGAACGGACTAAAATTAGAAGAACCAAATCAGTTATCTGAAATGCAAGCACTGAATTAAAGCAACCGCTGCTCTCCAGTGCACGGGTTAAAGCTAGAAAGGTGGAAGCAAGAAGTGTACAGGACGGGGTTTTAGTAAACCGCGTGCGCATCTGCTCTCATTCGTGAGACTAAATATTTGGGAACCTGAATCCGCTGATTCCCTCCTGAAATTGTTCCATAGCGAAACCAGCCTCCTAAGGAGTGCCTTACAAGGAACAGTCTTTTGGCCCCTGAGAAGGAAATGAAACCTGATTTGCTTTCACATTGCATCCTTTGAGCTGGAAAATAACGTGCGAGGTCCAGCAGCAGTACCGAGTTCCATCCAATGAATTCGGCCATGCGCGGTGTAAACACTGCACACTTTCTGGTTATAATTTTTTCAACGGCACATTCACCGCTTGTTGTTCTTATTGCATATCCGAGTATGGGGCCAGGAATAAAATCTGGTACACAGGTGGAAGCAAATGCCTTGAGTTCGTGTTGTCTCATTGATAATTTGGCCAGGGTCGAGTGGGGAGGCACTTTAGCATTGGAGTACGAGACGCTTAAGCATGTGAAATGCGTCAATTGACACAAGCCGTTCTCCCAACGCTAACAAAACAATGCAAATTACTTCAAAAGAACACAACAGGATCTAGACCGAATTCCGAGTACCAAGCTCATCTTGATTTACGTCGAAAGGTAGCAAGCATAATAGAATGCAATACTACCAACAACATATGAAGCGCAGATTGCGACGAGTCAGAACGAGACATGTGAATTTCACACGCGCCGATTAAGCACGGTGCAGTGGGAAACGATCGAGATATATGTACAAAAAGCGAACAGAAGTCACGTGGGCAGTTAATCAATGCCGAAAACCTGCAAGTCAGATGCGAGTTGTGCGAAAGCATAGATTCAACAGAACGAAAAGACACGAAATGGCAAATGGAAACACGTCTTTCGGAGGCTCATATGACATGGATAGTAGAGTTTTGGACATACACACTAATGACGTAATAAGGCTCCCAAGGCAGAAAATAAAGGGAAACTTGAATAAAAAATCCGAAATATCAGCCGAAGCCTAAGGTGAAACCATCGTTTCATACGAGCAGGTAATATGAATTGATAAAAATGGTCGGTGCCTTTTGAGGTACAGCTGCCGTGCAACCCGTAAGATGTTCAAGTTACTAGGAGGTTGCCCAAGCCTGGACAACAGAAAACGAAAAAAGTAAAAATCGAACTCGAACCATTGATTTTACGGCCACTAGGTTTGCGCCTTAATCACTAAGCTATCTTGAAATCGGCAACATAAATCAGTAACTCAGAAGAGGAGAAACTTACGTCAGACATGAGAGCCCCACGCTGGCGCATTTCATTGTAGGTTTGTTTCACTAGCTGGACATCTTCCATAGACACGGTGCCGCCAGAGCCCAGTGGTGGAGTTAGACAAGGATGCGGTGTGGAGGGTAATGGGGCCGGTATCGTTCGAGCGACAGTGACATTCGGTGCACAGGGGCTACTTGGTCCACGTGTTTGAGGGATTGGGTTGTACATGTTAGGATTTGAACCAACATTAGGATTGGGCGGAGGCGGCCGCCAACTGGAATTTGCTGTGCTAATGCCCGGTGGATATTGGGCGGGTGCAGGTAGACCAGGATGTTGACTTTCACTGAGCGATCCACACGAGGAATGTCGCTGGGAGGCAAGTTGTGACGGTTGCTTGGGGTGAGAGGAATGTTGGCCTTCGGTGCAGACTCGAGGCGGGATCGATACACCGGACTGAACGTACGTTTGGGTATCTGTACCTGTTGGTGGCTGCGCGGCATAAAACTGTTGATACCGTGGTGAAAGAGGGGCACTGTATTGTGACGAACCGGATGATTGTCGTATCAGTTGCGGGTGTCCACTGGGCACAGACGGCTGAGGGCTTGGACCAGAATTAAACTGAGCCGACTGTGGACGATCCAGTTGATGGGATCGCGATTGATGCATCATTCCACCAGGTGGCAGCACGACAGACTGACTTCGATGGAGTGATTGGTAGGCGTAGGCCGGAGAGCTACCGACGTCGCCTTTCATCACGTCCGGGGAATCCATGCAACCGCCAACGGTCTGATGGACGGCAGAATTATAGGGACTTGCGGATGAATATGTGGCCGAACCCATGTGCTGAGGTGAAGTCAGCGATGGTGAGGATAGGACGGTTGAGTTGTTGGCAACCTGTTTCGGGTAGGCATGCTGCACAGAACCAAGAGAGCTGGATGACTGGTAAAACGAGGGTTGTTGTTGCGGTGACGGCAGTGACACTGATGTTCTGGATAGTGGGGAGGTCATCGCAGGGAAAGACGTAGTGGCTGGACCAGTTTGGTTAGGACCGTATGGAGACAACTGCGTTGATGTTGACACGGGAGAAGACACAGAGTCCGAAGCAGACGGTGGTTGATGTTGCGGCTGTGGAGTCTGTCCCGATGGGTCAGATTGCTGGCTGGATGCCATGCTATTGTATCGTTGCATAGTCGCCATGCGTCTGCGCAACATTTGCGTTTGCTCTAGGCGCTGTTGCTTTTGCTGCTGTTTCATCTTGGCTTTCCACTTGGGACAGAGTGGAACGGGGCATTTCAGCTCTTGGCAGGTCTTTGAATGATAGTAACAGAGGAACGATAGGGAGCGGCAAACATTACACTGATTTCGCGCAGCGGCCGCATGGACGCGAAAATGTTGCACGTTCGACTTCATCGTCTTGCAGGCAAATACGCGGCAATTTGCATCGCGACAAGAACACCCGTGACCCAGAGCTTTCACTAGACGGCTGAGCTTATCACGACCGGATTCTTGTACAGCGGCAGCTTCGCTATCCACGTCCGAATTCTTAGTACCATCGTCCAGGCCCAAACCAATCTGAACCATAGGATGAGGATGCTTTTCTGTTTCATAACACCGGGGACAGAGATCGTACTCGACGCACTGTCTGCAGTGCCAAGGAGTCTCCAGTTGTACGTTACACATATTACATGTGTACATAAGTGGTTGTCGGTTCTCAGTGTGAAGCTCATACAACATTACCAAAGTGGAATACTTGGCCCGGCGAACCGAAGAAAACTCTAGGTGTTTCTCGCGTGCGCGCTCCAGGAAAGCACCCCGACATTCCATTAGGTCTGAGTTAATGAGCGGGTCAAGATCTTTGATTGCAGGAAGAGAGGAAACCGAATTCTGCGGATGCAGACGAATAACGAAGAAGTTTTCTTTGTGCTTTTCCATGATCTCGTATACCCTTCGGGCAACTTCGCTGGATGCATCCGCGGAATTTCCGCCGTTGAGTCGCTTTCGTTTACCTGGCAGGGATAGAGATGCATTGCGCTTCATCTTACGTTTCTTTGCTTTCTTTTTACCAGGGTTTTTCTCATTCTCACGTGTTTGCAGATTCTCTTTTGTCTCGTCGTCCTCATCGTCACGGGCAAGCGCTTCTTGCTCGCGTTTCCGTTTCGCATCCTCTTCATCCATTTCCTTGAAAAAAGAGAATACCAATCAGCACCAAAAATCTAATGAGACGCATGAGGATGTCAATCTGCAGGGTATAAATAAGGAGCCAGGTGGACAAATCAACCTTTTTTTACCAACTGCAATTCATTGTGAAATGGAATGTGATGCGATTGTGAAAATGGGGTGCTCCAGGTGCCTGCATTAACCGGTGGAGTGGATGTCTTTAAGGGGTAACAGACTACTTACCGAAAAACAAATAGCACTAATTCCCTCTTCAAGAAAGATCTTCACGCGAGAAGAGATTCGACCAAAAATCGCAGTTGCATACAATGGATGGTTTAGACAAGAGCAATACGGTTCGGATATACTAGTCAACCATTACTATGTCACCGGTCACAACGATACAATCCCTTTTCGACACGTACGGGATTTTGCGAACAGCCTTAACATCGCATTCGTCGGCGTCATATATTTGTCACCCACATCAGGTTTTCCTCATCACATTGCTCACAAGATCCAGCGACCGTAATCACCTCAGCAGATGTATCGCGGTGATAATTAACCTAGAATTTAAGGTCTGGCAGTCGGTCCCTCACTGGGCTGTTGGTTACAGAAGTAGACGTTTCTTAATCACTAAGAGACGCGACCGGTAACGGATGATTTACGATGGCCTACTGTCATTATGCGAGCAATAAAAATGCAAATTCAGAAACACACCAAAGTCACTGGCCCCAACCCACTCGAGGTAGGGAGGGGCAGACCTTTGCGGTGCGGTTCGGCTCTGCAAAGTGAGTACAGAGGTCGCTATCAACTGCTGGTGTTACACATAATCAGGCTAGCTAGATTACATAGGGTAGTTATTATAATGAAATGTCATGACTCGACTGGCCTTCGTCACTATTTCGCCAAGCTGCTTAAGATCACAAAAGGAATTCGTCAAAATTAACACAGCAATGGAAACCGAATCAGAAGTAATTTGTAATTTGGTGGAGCGCAAAGGAGCTAAACAATCGGATCTGCACGAAAGCTAATTAAGCTTGGTGCAGGTGGAGGAAACCGATTTACTTGATTTCGTTATAACGTCATCCTCATCTAAGGTCACTTAAGCAAAAAAATTAAGAGATCAAAGAACAGAACACCAATTGGACACAGATTAAGAGATCGCGAAATGTAGTGTAACTGTCCCTCTCCGGGGCATGCCCTCCTGAGAACAATCCCACTTTTGTCGCTCCCTGAGGTTTCTTATTGTTTCTACCAGAATAGACTATTTTTCGTCGGTTCTTAAAAAAACTGTATTATTACTCAACCGACCAAATTAACATAACTTCAGATAGGTTCATCCCGTTAGCGGCCACCAAAGGATGACACTGTAACTGATTCAGTTTTGTCGGGTTCTGATAGCAATTCATACTCAAAATCAGGCTACTGCTGATAGCCCCTTATTTAATCGGAGCTTGCCCTTTAAACCCCTACAGAATTATGCCTTGATTTCACGTTATTCAGATAGCACTTTTGACTGTGACAGGCCATTTTAATAATGTTCTGATTTTGCTCAGCTGTATTCTTCTACAACCAAATTGTTGCGTCAGCAAAGTGACTGAGGCTAATAGTAAGAAGCATTCCTAGCGTACTTGGTTGTGACACTCTCCTGCATACTTTCCGCGTTAAGTACTCAGTACACGGATAAAGTGGAGACAAAATCTCTGAACTTTCAGGAGATTTGGAGTGTGAGATGAAGGCAAGAAGGAAGAAACCAAAAAACAGGCAGTACTACAGGATGAATGCCCAATATTTGCAGAACTGAGGGCTCACTTTTGAGCTCCTATGCATGTTGAAACTATCGGAACTGGAGACTCGATAGGGTCCCTCGTAGTTAACAGCATACTGATATTCTCCCGCAGTGTGCTAGAACTGTTCCAGCAATTTCAAAATGTGCATGAGCTGAAAAGATGTTATTCTTTACTTGTGTCTGTGGCACAATCAAAATAACCTAAAGGCTACATTTGAGTATAGATAAAGGGGCAGTCGAAAAAGTTCATCCTAATGAGTAGTGCGTTACGTATATACATGTATCACGATATCTCGAATATCGTACCAACTGAAACATGAGGCGGCCTGATGCAGCACATTCAGTCGCCTGGAAACATCACAAACGAGAGATTCAGCTGGGTTCCAGGTGAGTCTCTCGCAAAACCAAATTTGTTTGCAAATGAGTGTAGTTCGCTAACCTAAAGGCCCTTTTTTGTTTGGCCGCAATGTTTGTAAAAAAGTAGTCTCCTGTGGTGCGTTACGCATGTAGACAATATTCTTATTCCGAACAATCGCGGTGGATAGAGGTTATGCGTTGAAGGATTCATAAATACAAAGAAGCTGGAGCAGAAATCACAGGATCAGATCGTTTGGCAGTGCGTAAGGCGGAGTCTATAGATAAGACGCCGTAGATTTCGGACTGACTGAAACTGGGGTGACAAATATCTAAACGGAACACCGGGTAACCTGCAAAAAATCGGAAATGCAGAGTTCTATCAAGTTAAGTTGCTTCGAATTTTGAACCTGACCTTGTGTGTTTGACAGTACAAAGGCGGTCAACGCATACACTACACCAAGTATTCTTAGTGGGCTTTCATGACATTTACTTCAAAGCGCGGAAACCTGCAGGTGCCATAGGATGAGCCTTGGGTTATCCAAGCGACACAATTCCCCTCGAGGGCTTGGAGTTTCCACCGGGGATGATGGCTAGTATAAAACAACCAGAACATTTCGGTGTTCCACCTGATAGTGGACGTTCTGTACCAACTAGAGCCATGCTGCACGGTCTGATCAAACAGAGGTTGATCGATGTCGAAAACTTCCCCGTGGTAACCGAGCCTATGTCGTCCAAACCAAGGTACACACTTTTTTCCAATCGCATATGCTGTGCTTTAGAACATGGGTAGATCGTATGAAACACTTTTACTTGGTAGATGTCGCCCCAAAACAGCGTGACGGACTCTAAGGTGGCACCGAAAAATACCATCTTTGGCCACAATGTTAATGTGCAAGAGTGTTAGCACCAGCTTAATCAGTTAGTGCGGAAGTAGGTCGAGAAATTGGGATATGCCACCGAACATAGAGAGTTAGTCAACTCGGCGGTCTTGTGGAATGACCATTAATAGGACACAAGTCTTTCTGCCAACTTTCTCTCCGACTTCGTGGAACATCCACCAAGTAACAGTCACTCTTGAACTAACAACATATGCAAATGCTGGAGCAACCGCCTCGCTAGCGTTGTGGGTGGTTGACATTCCACTGCTCGTCGGCTGGCCGAGTGCTTGAAAGCGCACAGCAGATGCGCCCCGACGATGGAACTAGGGCGGAAACTGAACAAAGATCTAGGGTCTCAAGAACGAACGCATCAAAAGTCTATGTGAAATATGCATCAGGTATTCCATTTCTATCTCTGGCGTTGTGCGTTACGTTGGCCACAATATACGACTGATCTAAAGATTCTTCATGTGTTTGCGTATTCGTTTATAATTAAGACGTTTTCATTGTATCGTGAATTACGGTGTTAGTTGCAGATGGACATTTCAAGGGCTTGATATCATCATTTGCGAGTGTAGCAACTGCAGCAATTAACAAAGTCCGTTTACTTCCGAAGTGAGAAATATTATACGTGATTCCAACGATGTGAAACAAGTTGCTTACACTTTGTACTTACCTTGAATAATTCTTCCAGCGTATTTGGCCAGAAATCACCTTCAAAGTATGCCAGTTCGGTGGGTGAAACTAACCCAGATTCGCAAGCCTCCTGGCATATATCCTTATAATCGACCACAATTCGTTCCAGCAGCGCCTTCTTGAGCATCTTCTGATACCATTCTTGGAGTCGCTTGGGTTTAGGAATTTTTTGGTCTGTAGGATGCATGTGAAAGATATAGTCATCGCCTTCACTTGGTGGACAGGCCCAAATATGGGCCACCGCATAGCCCAACAACTTGGCGTAGTGAATATAACCAACCAGAATTTCATGGTACACGTCAGTCCGATATTGCTTGGGACGGAAGAAATAAACTGAATCCAAATAAGCCAAGTAGACTCGTCGAGTATTCGGCGGAGGACATTCTGATCCGTACTCCTGCACATGCAACCCGAAAAAACAAACCTCTTGCCCATCGATTTCTTGGAAGGCGAATATAGCTTTGACACGATAGGGGAACGACTCAGGCATATCACCCGTCTCACAAAACCTGGATTTCATACCAGGTTTCACTTCTACAGTTTTATCGGCTGAGGCTAAGACTCGGATGATTACATCACTTGCATCGGTCCCTTTCTTCTTCAGAAAGTCGTTGACGCGCTTCTCCAAAAAGTTGCTCAGTCGGCAAGTGGGCAATTTTCGTGCAGTGTAGCGATTCTCTGGACGCTTTAAACCATAATCTCTCATACAGCGGTTACAAACAAATCCCTCAGGCCAAACCTCATCTGCATGAATCGCACAAACTCTATGCCATTTGCGACCACACTTTTTACAAAATACAAACGGCTCCTTTTCCTTCCTGTCGTTTTTACACTTTTCCATCAGATTCTTTTGGACGGTTCTGTAACGAAAAGATTATTAGTTGGACACGAACAAACAATACGACCACATACACAACGGTGGAAGACTCGCTATCCAAACGAATTTCATCGCCAGCTTCATTGTAGCACCTCTCACAGACGGTGTACTTTTGTTCTAACAAACCTGGTGTTTGGTCACTGAAGAAGAGTAAATGGAGACAAGAATAACGAAACATACTCGTTTTTGTACACATAATACACAGCATCACGCTGGATAGTGCAGAATTTCGGAGTCAAACAAGTCAACGGAGGCGGCAAATAGTAATACTCGCGTCCACAACAAAATCCAAGCTGTTGCATTACGGGATCTATCGTAGTCTCGAAAAATTCGGCCAACTAATGAGTGAAATAAGCAAGTAGATAAATCGCTATCATACCTTTGTACAAGTTTTGTACACCTTGGAAGTCTTTTTATTGTACAGCCAAGCATTGTTGAACATCAACCAGAAGTCATCCACTACACTCCACGGATCTTTGTATTCCCGGTTTTCCAGCTTTTTGCGGATTGTCGAGAGGTCCATCGGATGGGTGATGATTTGGGGATAGTCATAAATTTCCAAACTTTCCCAATCGACGGGCTGAAGAAAGGGTTCGGCGTCTTTCTCCTTACTGATTCTGTCCACGACCGGCAGAAAGTAGCGTTGCAACTCATTCGGATACCATACGGCACGGTTGGAGGCCTCACGGAGTGGCTGTTGACCCACCTCCGACTTGGGTTCGTCGGAAGGCTTGACATCAGATGACATGGTTACATCGGAGTTTGCGCCGCCATCTCTGGGAGATCGCGTGGTGGGTGCCGTCACTGGCTGTGTGGTGTCGATGGAAGAGCTTTTTATTTCGACAGACGGAGTACTGGTTGGCTGTTCACAGCAGTCTTGATTTACCTGCTGTGCAGCCGCCGTATCCATCGGGACGGACTTTACAAAGCTAGTCGCTGAAGAGGACGCAGGAGAACTGCGCGATTCTTCCACTGGTGTGGCATCCTCACGTTTACACACGATTTCTGACCCATCACAAACGCGATCTGGTTCTGTGCTCTCTGACGACCGTCCGGAGTGTGCCTCGTTTTTTATGTTGCTCTCCTCATTGCTGGGTTCCAAAGGACGAGCACCACGAAGCCTCCGTTGTTCTTTGAGTTCAGAGTGGATACTCTGGTAACGAGCGGTCAATGCAGCATAATACTCCTCTGCAGTTTTTGATTTCATGAATATATCTTTCTCCATTCGTTTTAGGTGGTCAAGAAATTGCTGCATTCTAGGATCGTTGTAAGCGGTGGAGTTAGCAGCTGGGAATATTGATAAGGAGACATTGACACTAAAATGCAAGGTCAGTCGAAAAAATCGGAAAAAACTTACAATTTTTTCATCGCGTCTTTACGCTGTTCATCGGTTAAGGGAAAACTATTACGATTGTTGCGACCAATTTCACCATTTAGTGCTGGTGATGATGAACATGGAGTAGGGGTCACTTCATAGTGTGGTGATGGATTTTTTATTCCGTTCATTGTGGTGGTATCGGGTTTCGATCCGGAAGACGCGAAGTTGCAGACCGGCCCGTTCTGATATTCTGTTCCTGGATGCGACGGTATATCTGCTTTGATGAGCGGTCTCTTTACCGCAGTGCAAACGTCACAAGACCAAGCACTACATACGTTGAAATGTCGGAGGATACGTTTGGACGAACGGCAGTGTGCTACACTACAACCATCTTCATGAAGGCATTTGTCCATATGGTCCAGCACTTGCCGCATAAGCATGCAGTGTCGGATATTGCATGTCAAGGTGAGCCCATCGTTCTCCAAACGTCGACAACGTTCGGCATGCAAAAGCAGCGCTAGCTGGCGCTGCATCAACACACAGTTCATGGAGGTGGAGTCATTCTGGAACTTTTCCATGGTACGAGTAACCTTAACCTCAACAGCGGAGCATTGCATAGTCGGGAAGGAGATCCTAATTGAAGAAAAATGAGATGGAATCAGCTAGGATGCATGAGGGAAATTATGCATGCACGTAATGAATAATTAGTGTGGAGGTTCAAGAAAACTCCAGCGAACCGGATAGGGGCTCATAGTGATGACGTAATAGTGACGTCTCCGCCACTACGCAGGACAAAACAGAAAACCGTACGTAGTCGTTATGTGATTGTAATAATGGTGATTCCTCAGCTTAGTTCTCGGTTTGGACCTTTCAAGCTAACGTTCCCGTCACAACCACCACCAAAGGTGCACGTGTATTAACGTTCAGAACCAAATCAAAAACACATGTACGGAGCGCCGTATATAAAGTGCATGCAGCGACAATATTATGGAAATCCTTACGCGTTCTGGATGCACCACTGACAACCGGCATTCGGCGGATACTGGATCGTGATTGGCTGTTGGGTCCACGCTTTCGGCCAATCAAAGCTCGCCTTGATGATGGACCGGCAAGCGGCCCGACCTCCAGGCCAATCGCGTGCGGGATAGGCTTGTTGCCCGTAGCAGAGCCTAACTACGAGCGGTAAAGGGGTATCGGTGAGGAATTCCGCCTAACAGTGATAAGGAGTGTCAAAACGGGACGGTGGGTACCTGAATGACTGGCACCAGAATTGTGTCCACTGTGTTGCGAGCTATTGCGGTAACAACTTTCCGCAAGCACAAGCTGTCACCTTAACGTGATGGTCGGGCTTGAATGCCGCAATAATCCTGCGGGTTAAAATGGCTAGAAGTCTGGTACACAGGCTCCAACCATACCAAGAAGGCCCAAGGTGAGCAGTCAGACTACCAGTGGCAAAACCCGAAACTTTAAACCACGAGTAGCCGCATTACGAGACGGTCTGAGCATAAGGTCGTACTGACCTCTGCGATAGGAGTGTGAAAGCAGTAAGGTATTTCCTCCAGGCGACCAGCACGTCCATATTCGTGGAGGTCTTCTCCCAAGGAAGGACAGGTTCGAAAAGGCCAGCCCTAAAAACCGCACACCCCGATCGCCAAACGGTTGACCGTGAGCAACGGCGAATTATCTGTCCAATGTTGTCGAAATATATTTAAAAACTAACAGGAACCCGATGCGGCTCCAAACGCACTTGCTATGCGAATTAACATCAGGAGACACCTATGCCTTATCTCCTGAGCGATCGGACTAGGCCAGCCGCCTGCAGCTGAGCACATCAGACATTGAGTCATCGGTTGGGGGGAGGCCTCCTAGAAAGGCTTTACTACCACCGCCTTGAGTCGGACTTTTAAGTTAGAATTGGAGGCAGAACCTCCGGAGAGAACTCTTCTTCCTGCAATTACCGCATGGGTCAGATCGTTGGGTAAAAGGCTCCAAGTGGATTACTTCAAATAAACCCGAATCCCCCAAAGATAGCAACAGGTCTTCGTTCACCGATGTTCCCCAATCCCTTTCCAGTCTCCAAGCGTCACTGGATCGTTTGTCCGTTATCTGACAGAGGTACCTTATCCACCCGTAGCACATTAACAACACATGTCGACAGATCCAACACAGCCTCTCCACACAGAAACATTCAACGTCCATACGGTGTCGAATCAGCAGTTGAGATATGCTCACCCGGACCTTTATACTCTGTTAAAGTTGGTTAAGGCTGTCTCTGAGACATTCAAGTGTGGCTTTGTATCTTAAAGCACCCAGGACGAGCTCAGAGCTTCTTCACACTAGTCGCCGCTGGTGATGCAGTGACGGCTCGCAAATCACGTAACCCGGAGTTGCACTGAGGCCCAGGGCTGGACGGGATTTCCCGGATTGGATTCCAATGAGTTGTCCTTGCAACGTTCGCTTATCCATCTCAATCAAGCTCAATGCCACTTGACATAAAAACCGGCACCTGTTTGTAGTCTCAGCTTATGCCCCAACGACTGCATTTCTGATGCTGAGGATACTTCCTATCGAGATTTATCCGGACTGATTAGTCAAGCAAGAGGCACTATCATAGCGCAATAGCGCGAGCCATCTGTCATTTCGTTTTCCCTCAGACCCTCGCAATTCACCAGGAAGCATTTCAAGTCCATCATCTTCGGAGAACTAGCCCAGTAGTACCAATTTGTATGGCGGTTGAGTGACATTATGTTACTGGTGTATTGCAGTCAACTACCCTCTGCAGTGAACCAACACAAAACGGGAGCATGGGTGAAGTAAGGTGAAGTGTAAAAGGATATGTGCTGGTTACTGCCTTCAGTACAGAGCTATCCAACTCTATTTTCCCAGATGATCGGCACACGAAACTGCAGCAACTATAGCCATGCACAAAATGTATATGGTTTACGGGTGACAATGAAAAGAATCGTCCAGCTGCAGCCCCATTTCGGTGCCTAGCTGCCATGCCACCCGAAGTAAGCACGAGAGCTGAGATACTGCCACGCTGCCCAAGCCTAGACAGGGGAAGTCGAGAGGTAGAGGTCGGGTTCGAACCACGGACCTTCCAGTCAGTAAATTCGCGCTCTCACCGCTGAGCTATCTCGCCCCTGGGTGACAATGAAGATGATAACAATTTTCGCCCAAATGTGTGTAAGAAAGTGAGGGGCGAAACGGCGAGGCAGAACATGACTAGAAACATTTCTAAACATATACGCTCGAAATCGTCGGTACAGAAATCCAGTGGTTTCACTTTTAACCCGTTGTCTCATCAGTGTCCACAGTGATGCTTCACTCCCGTACAACCAAAGTTTATTTCATTACAATAAAAAATAGAAAACAGTGCACGAGTGTGGAATCTGGTGCTAGCCTACCACAAGCACTCTGAGGCCCTACACCTCCAAACTATCAAACAATCTGAGAGTAAAATGACAGCACGAATGTTACTGGCATTTACTTACTGCAATGTCACCAGCCCAGTGCAGGGTGGGTCACAGAGCGGACCGCACCAATAACACCAGACTCCCCGTAATCTCTTTTACACCCCTCTGCCAAGCCACACGTTGTTAACCACGCAGTTTGCACAATTCTGAAGGAGGCATGGTGAACAGCACCTGTCTCGGTAGACGATGTTTCAGCATGCGTAGCACTTGGCCGGGCTACCGCAGTTAATAGTACTGGATAGTTTCCACGGCTGAAGTACCTACTGTTGTGGCTGCCACAGTTTCGTTCACCGATGATTTGGGGAGGTGGGGTAGGTAGCTGCGCGAACCTGCACAAAACCTCCTTTCTCGGTCGTTCCCTTTTAAACTTCTGAAGTTCACGCTTTCTGCCGATTCTAAAGTGACCTTGTGGAACATTCCACGATACCTCTGTAAATGCAACTGTAATAACTTTCCTGTCCCCACAAAGAGCTGTCTAAAGTTACCATGCCCTTTGATATACCACGGAACAACAAGCCAAGGACCACCACAGGAGTTTCACTACCATGTGCAGTTCACAACAGCAAGTGAGATCAACTTTAAACGTCGCTGTTATCCAGTGGGACAGCGACTTATGAGCTGTACGGTAGTGTGATGGAGGCCGCGGCCCAGGATGCCCAATTCGGTCTGAGTGGCTGAAAGTGTCAGGCTGACAACCGAGAGTGAAATGCAGATCTTGATTACACACCTAATAGGAGTACAGCCACACAGAAGATAGGCCAGCGACTGCCCAATAGGAGGTTGGCAAAAGTGTGTCTGATACAGGCGTGTGTGAAAATCAGTTTGAGGTCCACAAGTAAGTTGAGCACCGCCTTTGCTCTCAGACAGCAGCCTAAGACACCGCTGAAAGCTGCATCGAAGTATTCTTAAAATCGTGGCACTGAATGAATTAATGGCTTGTGCCACTCAAAAGTTCATTTGTACTGCAGAAGACTTGGTGAGTGGATGTAGATACAAAATACGATTTTACTCTTTACGGGTTCGTTGTCTTCGAATAGCAGAGAAAGTAGCACATACGCGCAGTAAATTCTGGAGACCAGGATACTTAAAATACTCTGTTGTTTGTTCGAATATCTCATCAACTAGAAAAACTGTTGAATACCATCTTCGTAGGAAATCGTGCAAGAAGAATTCATCATATTTAAAAAAACATGAATACAAAGCAGCATATAGTTAAACGCAACCGGGCAATACAAAAACTGTGAACCACATGTGGGAATTCTGCTGTTCTAGCAGCTGAAAATAATGTGCAGGCGTGGCGATATTCCTAAAGAGCCGAAACCCTGCTAGTTAGTCTCTCATCAGGGCTGTGTGGTGACGACGAGAAACAAACGCCACTGGTCCGAGTAGCATAGGACAAGCACACCTTATAGACGTGGTTCTTCTGAAGATCCAAACGTAGAAATGTCAAGGATTTGGACTGTTTTTTCCCTACCTGGTACATTGAATGTGCATTCAAGCAGCACAGAAACCCAAAACTCACACTGGATTATTTTCGATAAATAAATGGCATCCCAACTTTGGGATATCACATACACCTCGTCTGTCCCGTGAAAAGTTTTCGGAACATGATGTGAAGTGAACGACCTACTGAAGTTTCTTCCCGACAATCCATCTTTTGATGTCGGCTCTTAATGGAAAGCACTATCTGCAACCCTACAAGATACGGGGTGCTTTGTTTGTGGAGCGGCGCAATCAACTAGATTTAGGGATTGGATCTCGAAAAGCATTATAGTTATTCGAACCTCGGACACGTATTCCTTCTAGTCGAGAGTACAATACAACTCCATGGAATGACAGACAAGTGAAACGGAGTATCTGTGCGGATCGAGAAGCCTGGTGGGTCCAGCAATCTGAAGAGACAGGGAGATCGAGAAACTATGGGAATGCGCGTAAACTATTCCAACTGATACGCTCAGCTGGCCCAAGAAGACCTCTTGTGAACGAAACAATCAATGTTACAAACGGTTCGCTCATCTTTAAAAAGAGGGACGTCTGAGTCGTTGAACTGTGCTTATTTAGCAACACAAATGACTACATCCAAATGCCCATTTGGATTCCTGACCCGCTACAGTCCTGGACATTAAACTTGTAACCTCCGACGGCTTCATAAATGGCTGTTCACCCTCAGGCGTCACCGAACTACTGACCACGATGAACTCTTAGCCGCTCTGTTTAAGGATGGAGATGAAATCCTTATTCGGCGCTTAACTTGTGTGCCACCGTCCCAACCAACTCTTCTGGTGCCTATTTTTGGGAAAGTGAGTGAGGAATTAGCTTGACCTCCGTCGTAACTAGGCTCTTGGCTTCGTCTTAAGATGGCGCGTGAAAACAATACCCGAGAACAAGTTGGATACCGACCAGGAAGTGATTGTGTTGACCACATCTTCACACTCGGCCAAGTGTTAAGATAACGACGTGTGTATAGACACCCTGCAATTTTGGTGCTCCTCGACTTCAAAGATGCGTTCGATTCTACGGATCGCTTCGTTCAACACGCTTGCCCGACAGAGGATGCCTCGGAAATTTGGGGACACAATCCGGTTCTTGTATTCACATAGCTCCGGGCGTGAATATGGTGCTCTCTAAAGGCTTCCCTACAAAAAGCGGTGTCCAACAGGAATGTCCACTCTCCCCATCTTCTTCGTCGATAAAATACTGGAGTCTTCGAAACCCCGGTGTTCAAATCGTTGCTGGTGAGAATCATTTTGACGCCGACGCACGACATCGTCCTCACCTTTGAAGAGGAACACAAGGCACAAAAACTTTGAATAAGCTGATCACCACATCACCTTTCAGTGTGAGTTGCACCTTCAAAGTTCGGAAGGTACAGTCTATAAACGTTCAGTTTGCAATTCAAGAGGTACTGGAGGTTGTGGGAAGTTTTAAATACCTCGGTAGACGTATTCGCTCTGACAAGTGTCTGAAGGTAATGCAGGGATCACGAAGGTCGGAATCACGTTTGCCGATTTGCGTCAATTGTGGCGTTCAAAAGTCATATACACACTCGCGTTAGTTTCATTAACTCACCGATCCCGAAATAGAAAAGGCGGACTTTTTTGTAGGAAAGCCTTTGGAAAGTTTCTCAGACGTCGACAAGTCTCGAAACACGAAAAATTTATCATGTTCAAAAGCTTCAGGGCGTTCCAGGTTGAGCAAGTGTGTTAGGTGGCCAGATATGTTATCAGAGTCAAATGCACTTTGGAAATCTAAAACCGTTAGTCGCCTATACGTACGCTGTTGTTCTAGTACATGACGGAACGTGGTGCGGTCAACGTAGCTAGGTCGAATTCCGTTTGCTGCTTTCGAGTAGGTGCTTCACAGGCCCTCATTAGGCGACGAAAGGCAAGTGACGCCAATAGCCGCGTTACAACATATCAAGCTGATGCAACTTTGATTGCCGCACCTACTATGTAAGGCACGCAAGGTACCCAAAGATTCAGACAGCATTTAAATTAACACAGAAGAGTCTGCTAGAGAAGGACGCCAGTAACAGGCTAATCCAAGTCTTTTGCGAGCCCTAGCCAATGCAGGCCCAAGCAACATAAACCTTAGACAGAGTGATGATACGCTTACTTCTGAGATCAGTTACGTGCTACAACCTACCCAGCACGTACAAGAATGCCGTCGATACCAGGAAGGCAGGCAAGAAAACCTCACTACGCTCGAGTTGACAGTTTCCTCCCCGCGAAACTTGCGACGAGAAAAACTTAATAAAAAACTAGGCTTCAATTGGTAGACATAAATGGCATGCATGGCTCGAACATTTTAACCAGACAGGCTTTATGTACTGCCATAGGGATTAGGGGGCGAGATGGCTCAAGTGGTTACAGCGCGAATTTACTGACCGGAAGGTCCATGGTTCGAACCCGACCTCTGCCTCTCGACTTCCCCTGTCTAGGCCTGAGCAACCTGGCAGTACCACAGCCCTCGTGCTTACTTCGGGTAGCGTGACAGCTAGGCACCGGAAGTGTGTTACAGCTGAACGATAGGGATTATATTTCATATTTCATTAGCAAGCACTCACCTACAGACTGGAACCAGCTAATGCGGGCTATGCTACGAAGGCACCTGTGCTCAGATACGCTTGAAGTCTTCGGAACAGTGGCCAAATCTCACTGCCTACATCCCGACCTAAAGCCGTCACCTTGACGTGGTGGCCGGCCTTTTGTGATGCAATGATCCTGCAGGCTATACTGGCTGGAACTCAGTTCCAGCAATGCCAGGAAAGTCAATGGGAAGCGGCCCGACGAAGAACAGCGAGTTCACGTACTGCGAGGAATCGTATTACGGGGCGGTCTGGGGGTAAAGTCGTGCTGTCTTCTGAGATAAGAGTGTGGAAGTAGTAAGGTGTTCCCCCAAGCGACCAGTTTGTCACTAGTCATGGAAGCAGCTATGCTGCCTCCCCCCCGAAGAAGGACGGGTTAAAAAAGATCGGCCCTAAAAACTGCACGCTCTGATCACCCAACGGTCGACCATGACCGCCGGCGCATTATTAAATACGGTCAAAATACTTCTTAAACCAGAGTCTGGTGCTACTCAAAAGGCCTCTCTATGCGCAGGCACACTAGGAGTGAGACAATAATGCCTTACTCCCTGCGTCTCCAGTCCAGGCCGGCCCCTTGCAACCAAGTGGGTCAGACTTTTGAGTTAAAGGCTACGGGCAGGGTCCCCGAACAAAAACTTACGTCCTCTCACTGTCTTGTGGGTCAGACTCGAGTCAAAGACACAAGGTGGGATACCTCAATCGAACCCTCCCTCTTCGTCTTGGGCAACCAGAGAGTATCGTTTGCGCTTGCAGCCCATCGCTCAACGGCCCTCCCCCACACCCCTTTCCCACTCGTCGAATACTGCAGTGCAATCAACCCATCTACCAGTCCTCTAGCCATTGTTCCGTGTCTTCGGCAGCGAAGCATTAGTGTTGAACACTGATGTTATGCTGTCGATGATGTTCCGTGTCTAAACCATCGCCCAGAACAATAAACCAAAGTAATTATTAAATAACCTCAAGATATCTGATCCACGTTGCAGCCTTTAATGTCCGTACTCTGTGTCAAATTGGGCAACAAGCATCTCTTGCTGAAACCTTGCTTTCCCCTCTATCGATGCATGTTGTGTCTCCGAAACACGCACTTTGGTCGTGCACCTCAAGCCGCTTGGGACGAGCTCAAATGTTCCACATTTCACTATTTGGGTATCCCGTGATCCCGACGCAATGGTATCTACGGTGTGGGAGTTGCAATCAGCCCAAGACTAAAAGCACTTTACTTGACAGGATCCCAGTAGACGATCGTCTTTGAGTAGTGCGGCTGTTTGGCTCAAGATCTGTCGCGACTGCTTCGGTCAGCAAGAAGAACGGATATAGTAATCATGGCGGGTGCTGTGAATGCTCCATTTGGACGACTAAGCCTGGAAGAAGCACATTTAGGTGCCAGATTTGGAGTCGATGTCCAGCGTACGGATAATGGGGAGCGAATGCTCCAGTTGCGTGCTGATCATCGTCTGTTCCTAGCTAGTAGAACTTCCAGCACAAACGCTCACATCGAGCTACTTGGAGGCTACCAACCGCAGTCATGGACTCAATTAGACCATGTGACTATCATTTGCCGATGGAGAGCCTCAATTAAGATTGTCGTTCCTTCTGTCGTACTGGTCATGCCATCGTGCAGGTATGGTTATCACTTCGCTTTCCGTCAGCATTACGCGTGCCGAGGCAGAGCAACTCCATCCGTCAGCTTCGACAAGCTTCAGTAGCTCAGAGCTGACCAGGAAACGTGTTGTCATGTGAATGGCTAAGATTGCTTGAAGAGATTGAATGGAAGCGAGTTAAAGAGGCTATGCTCTTGGCTTTCAGGAATGTTCGTTCAGGCCATCCGACTCGACTAAGTGAACACTAGATATCCTCGAGATCAGATCTTATTACTGCCAAGAATACCACACCAGCAACAACGACTGTGATGTCGCACACAGCTCTCCCAAACACCGCGTTATCAGGAACGTGGAAAATGACAGAGAAGGCTGATGGATTGCCAAGGTCCAGGAGGTGGAGAAGGCTCTCGCTGCAGGCAACAGCGGTGCCCTATTTCAGCTGATTTAATCAACCGGTCAAAAGAAGACAAGTGTCAGCGAAACTATGTGCAAAAAAGACGGAACGGTAATTCACCCAAAAAATCGTCGTCTTGGGCGAAGGGCTGAGCACTTCAAAAGACACACAAAAGACACTTCAACACAACCGCTGGAAGAACGCAGCGGGCATGAATGGAACGTCGACACCAGCGCACCGCCAACAACAGAAATCCAGTGTGAGATATCACACTTTCAACGCGACAGGGCACCCGGTCCGGATGGTCTGCACCCGGAACTCTTCAAAGAGAATAGTGAGGTCCTGGTGAACAGTGAACCATACTTCGGATTCGGAACGAAAACAGAATATCAGTGGAGCGCAGCGCCTGTACGGTGATTCCAATCTTCAAAAAGGATGCGAGTATACGGCAGGCTTTTGCCTGAGTTCATTACGTTCAGTGGTGGTACAAGATTACTCTTTCTCGCCTTTCCTCAACTTTGTTACCGATGTGCTGTTTGAAATTTATCTACCTGCCTCTGAAATCTCGGAGTCGAAATGCTCCCGGGACGTTCACTCACAGACATTGAGTATGCGGACGATATTGCTTTCCTTGGTTCAGATCCTCCAAAAGTTCAAACCATTTAATATAACCCAAATGATTCTGCTGCACGCTTTGGCATGAGCTTCCCACCTCCAAAGTGTTAAGTTCTGCTACAAGACTGGGTAGGATCAAACCCAAACCACATGGTTGCAGACGAGCCGATCGACGTGGTAGATAAATTTGTTTATCTGGGCGGTGAACTGCTGGAGATCGGATTAGTTATCGAATCGGGAAGGCCATGGCAGCTTTTACCCACCCTTGACACGTATAGCGCCGACGTGACGTCAGTTCGTCCGTTAAGGACAGAGTTTTAGCTGTGGCGGTGCGATCCAAACTGCGGCTCCAACCCGCAGAAAACATACGAAGGTTGTCGGTGTTTGATCATCGGTTTCTCCGAAGAGTTGGTTGGGTATGGTGGGGACGTCCGATTAGCAATACTGTGGTACGCCAGATGGTTTTAGGAAGAAGGAACTCTCCTACGACAGATAAATTACTCACACTTCATAAGTTACGCTGGTTAGGGCACATGAAGACCGTCTGCCTCGCGGGGCTATTTTCGCCCAGCCCTGTGCTGAATGGAAATGACCAAGTGGGTAGTGTACGACGTGGCAACGAAGTGTGAAAATACTAGCCAGCAAACCGAGTCGGAACAAGTGCCGCCTCTCTGGATGGGGATTGCGGAACTCAACTCACCAGTGATTAATAATACTCGCAGACATGGCTCAATCACGCAGTCAGTGGCGCTCGTGCATCAAAGCAATCACCTTCAATTCGTAGTTACCCAGTTCCCGAACTAACTGAACTTGCTGTCGCCTTCAATGCTTGGCTGTAGGTCCTACCCTTTCACACTTTCTGGTGATCAAAAGTGTAGCAGCTGGGACCAATGTACCCATAGTACACAGTTTATAGCTGGAAAATTGATTGAAATGATTGATTGGTAAATCTCACAACCTTTTCGTAGACGGGACCATTAAGCCTCAGCGAAGATGACGTAAGCGGGCGAATTCCGTGCTTACCTTGATAGTACATTGACTGACTACTCTGTCACCAGTCACAAATTGTGCAACCGCTAAAATACGTGAACCGATCAATAGATCCTACCTCTTTGTCCTGCAGTGGGGGCGAGATGGCTCAGTGGTTAGAGCGCGAATTTACTGACCGAAAGGTCCATAGTTCGAACCCGACCTCTGCCTCTCGATTTCCCCTCTCTAGGCTTGGACAACGTGGCAATATCCTAACCCTCGTGCTTCCTTCGGGTGGCATGGCAGCTAGGCACCAGAACAGTGTTATAACTGAACGATTTTCGATTTTCCCGCAGTTCCAAATAGACGGAAGATAACTGGAAATCCCGAATTAAAATCTTGAAGGCGCGAAACGCATATCCATGGAACGGAAAACGTGATATTCCCGTGATTCCCGTTTGAGTAGGGTGTGCGGATATTTGACAGACAAATAAGTTTATCAAGTTCAAGTCCGTTGGTCATTTGACGGCTTGGCACACGGCTCTTTGAAACTTGCACACCATGATTTCTTCGATGATAAAATCGGATAGGAAGAGAGAGGATAACCTTGGTGAAGCCTACTAGCTGTGGAGGAACTGTTGGATAGATTGTCATAAACCCCAACACGAGAAGACAGAACACTACTCTTTGGGTATGTACACGCAGAAGGCTCAATTTAGATCACAGTGTGACCCAAATCAAAGTGCATGTTTCGGAAAGACCGACGATCAAGAATAGAACTTTTTCGCTGGTAACTAACAGCTACATGGTCAGCACGGCCCAATGACTGTTCGCTGATGGGAGGACGCCAGGCGGGGTGAAGGCGACAAAACCTAGTACAACTGAGGAACAGTTGAACAACACAAAGCTGTTCAAGCTAGACGGGCCACAAGATCACACTTCTGACGAACTGTTATCCAACTTGCGTACCGAGACATCCGGTGACCAGGACAATATCCGGACACTTTTGGGTGAATAGGAAGGTGGTCAATTCAAGAGGCAAATTGTCCTCCGTTAAATCAAAGCTACAGTTGGCTGGCGAGTGTGCGTAAGTAATAAACGAGGGCAATTCAGCCAGTGAGTTGAACGAATGTGAAAGTGGCGGCTGTTTACGGATATCCATCCAAGTAGGCAAGTTTCGGTTCGAGAACTGTGAACCATATAAAAGCGCACCCTGCCCTAGCAACCACAGAATCGCCTAGAGAGTGGAGCCATAAGCCCGACCTTGGATCTCATATTCGGGTATCAGGAATGCGCACACGCTTGTCGGTAAATTGTCGCGGGTGCACGTTGGAAAAGGTTCCGCGATTCAACAGAGTTCGTATGGTGAGGGAAAACCAGTCTGAAAAACGGACACAAAGTCTATGTAAGCAGTGGTGTGCTGCTAATCACTACTCTGGATGCGAGATGGATGAACAGACGAATGGCCATTAGGTAGAGAGACAGAGAAGCGAGCTGAAATATTAATGACGGGAGGAGTCGTCAACAGCCCACTTCCACTTCCACGTCTGTTGTAGGTAGTAAGTGGGTCATGCTGGACAATAGCATCTGTTGCATTTATCGAACTGGAGAATCAACTAACTCAGCATTCGCAAGTGTAGAGACGTACATCACATTACACTTTCATCTTCCGAACATTCTAGTTGAGACTCGACCTTGAAACTCCTCTATTTCTGGTGAAAACATGTTTGGTTGTTGTTCTGTTCGTTGGACTGGGCAATTTAGTTGTAAGCGCTTCATCACCAACCGAGGTGACATCATCAGTGGCCAGTGAGCTGGCGGTGCAAGACATGTCGGCATGTAGACGCTGAATAGTGCTGCGGCTATTTACAAGCCTTTTGTTGATAGGAGGGAGTGATCTCTAATCATACTGGCTGCTTGAATGGTTGGCTAGCTTCCTGACTGGTCACCTGACCTCTCTGATTCACTCCATGCGACCTTTCACTCGTCGTTCAACTTTCTCTTCACCCATTCCGTCGGTTCCATTTGCGTTATCCGATTACGTTGAAAATTCTTTGCTTAGTCGAACAACGCACAGGGAGCGGACGGGTCGCATGACAAAAATAGTAACCGCAGAATCCAAAGGTTGAGGGTCACATGGAATGAGTCGCAGAGGGCAGTCTCAAAGTCCATTCAGACGCTGACCAATTAGGGGTTTATCTAACCGTCTGACAAACGGGACCGACCATCCTAAAAACTACTAGTCAGGGGCCTCTCCCCCGCCTCCACAAGTAGCATGCAGAACTACTCAACGTCTACACCCCGATGCCACGACGTATCGGTGACCCACTATGAACTGACGTAATCTCGGGTGGTGACGGAACATTTGCGGCGAAACTGTCCAGTTCAAGGGGCAGAGCAGCCTGTACAACCTGAGCTAACAGTATTCCCCTCAACAGAAAAAAAAAATTTCTACGAAGAAATGTGGAACTGCCTATCCTCAAGAAACACAACTTTACGTTGGACAGTGTGGACAGTAACGAGATCACTATGCGCTACTTTCCTAATCCCACAGAAAGATGTTGAACTGGGTGAATGGAGTGGAGGGTGCGGGTAAGGTAATGGAGTAGGGCATAAAATAAGTTGAATGATTTCGAAGATCAACATCAGGAATGTGCTATATAACCAGTTACCACGCAGGGCGACGTAGCTCAGATGGTATCTGAAACAACTGCAATGGTTTGACTCTAGCTGCTCTGTGAAAGTTGGCTGTGTATGGTTGCATATAATATACGCAATATATATATATATATATACATATATATATATATATATATATATATATATATA
>SJOL01001804.1:270293-336983 GCA_004794785.1 Opisthorchis felineus | reverse complement strand
TATATATATGGGTAAATTTGAAGAATGTAAACGAGCTAGTGGTCCTGTGTGACCATATTTTCTACTGTTGCTGCAAGTGCCCAATCAGATAATGCTGAAGTCGAGAAGCTGTATTAAATTTAATGCACTATACAGTGAGGGTCAGCGCACGCTCTGCCGGCGCGGTTTTAACCTCGCCGGTAGAATAACTTTTTGACGACGTCTTATTATCTAAAGCAGGATTACTCTGCCAGCAGATTTTTTTCGTCAGGCCTCCTGTATTCCGACATCTGACTTACGATACGCTGAAGTGTGACAGCATGTTGCCAATAAATTGAAGGTGATGCTAACCACATAAGGTATCTACAACTACTGCGCCAAATGCCGGCACCAATTGTCTACCATTTTGTCCGCTAGGTGGATGATGTGGCCTCGGTTCACTCATGGCCCCATGATTGTGGCTACTTTACATCAACTTTGCATCCTCCCTGTGGCAGGTGACCTGGAGATCGGGTGATCGGCCATATATGGCCTCCGTAAAATCAGGCATCTCGTCAATCTATTTAAATGGCTGGAATTGTTGAAGAGGGCGATGGTTGGGCAGTATTGCATCAAGACGTCCCTGGCGGATAGAATGAATTCACGAATGCCGGCCGCGAAAGTTGTGTTGTGCTGTTACAAAATCCTGTACTACTTTCACGTACACGTAATGCTCAGGGGTCACGTACGTTCCATAAACATGTGATAATTTTCTTACAGACTGTCTCCAATCGCAACAGACCTTTTTTTACCGCATAGTTTGCTTCGTTGACGTGGTAGAATGGGCAGCCTTTCACCGGGTAATAACTAGACCGATCTTAATATTGTTAAAATATTATGCAATGAATCGTTTTTCGTTTTGTCCTTTATCGTCAGAACGTGGGCCATTTATGCACAACGCGGGGTGATGTAATTTGTGAAAGTGACCAGCATCTTGCCTTGAGGATGTAAATCCAGGTTGAGGTAGCATCAAATCAACCAGTGAAAGGCGAGAAAAACGTGCTATTATTGGTTCGCTTTTTGGAGAAAAATGCTTTCAGATGGCTAAAGCCTCAGCTGGTACCTGCACACACAACCTTTGTAAATTCATTGTCGTGAATCTTTTTTCAGGACTGGGTTACCAAGCTTCATTTTGATTTTATTCGCTGACGGAATAGACCAAAATCATTTACCATAAACCCCTGTTTCTGAGCGGGACTTGGTAGGAAGTGCCAAGAAAATTGAAATTGGGCCTAGCAACTCTCTCAAGTCAATAAAAGTTGGAGGAGACTTGCAGTTAAGATGACCCGCGACCCGCATTCAGCCACCTTACAGCCTTATAACTGGTATCTTGTGGCGTTCTTCATTACGGTGCCCAGCATGCTTCATGGTAACTGACAATGTATTGTTGGGTTTATACTGCACGCATCACATACAACTTGGTTTCATAGAATATTTTATCAGTTTACGCAGTTTGTCTAGAGTTTTCTGCAAGGGACCACAATTCTTAGATGAAACGTTATTGAAATGCGCGCACCTGATTTGTTTGAGTTTGGCAGATTTGTTACTGGTTTGCTTAGTACTTTCCGCTTGTTTGCGTTTTTGGCTCTCGCAAGCCCACCACGAATGTCTTGCCAGGCTATCTACCACCGCGGTACTTGAAGCCTTTTGTGTTCGATTTATAAATATGTTTTGTTTCCACCTAAGACTATTTTCTTGGTTCTTATGCAGAAAGTTAACCGGAATATTTTAGCCTTGTAATCAAGAACGACCCGATTGGCTGATTGTTCGTCAATTAGATTACAACCGACGAACAAAACGGCAGTACGCAGCAGAACCTGTGACATCAGCCGATAAACATAACACATTCTTGAGTCTTTTGAATGAAAATATAGGATATTCCGCTAAATTTTGCGTACCGGGATGGAGATAAATTCCTGACAGCTAAAGCTGAAGTTGTCGAATAAAGAATTTGAACGGTAGAGATGAGTAAGGAGTTTTAGAAATGAAGGCATGCGTGTGCTGCAAGAAAAAACTTACCTGGCGGAAGAAGCTGGCATTAGTATCTCTGGCCTCAAATACCTGGTGCCGGTGGAAAGTATGGCCCCGACTCCTACTCTGAACCTTTAACCGTTCCACTTCGTCGAACTGCAGAACACCCAGTTGATATCCCTTAACAATTTCTGGGCTATATACCCTGGAGATTTCCACTGCAACATGTACCTTGAAGGTGCTCAATATTTGGCCTATCGACATGCGGCTTGGTCATAAAAGAATCAAGCTTATAGGGGTTAGATACGTTTTGTCCTATGAATTTCCAACTCTGCAGGATCTTGTGAAGTACTCCGCATTATCTCGTGAAATCTGCATTTCCGAAGACTCAGTCGGGCACTTCGGCTTCAAGCTTGTGTATGGTTTTGGTTGTTCGTAAAGCAAGTCAGAAAAAGTCGCAATGCCAAATTCGGAGTAAACTTGCATGTTTCCGTCAACCTTATGTTCTACTTGAACACAAATTTAACTGATTTCGATAAATACACTCATTTGCATACCAATTTGGTTTTCACGGGTGACTCAACTGAAACTCTCGTTCATGATTTTCTTCAACTTCACAACTTCGAGTGCTTCCCTTGGATTGTGAGTGGTGTGTTCAATGCCTGTATGCCCAGAAGCATGACCTTACACTTTTGGGCACACAAAGCGCATACCAAAGGACTTTGTGCAGTTCATCCAAAAACAGCTGCGTTTTCGTCATGCAGAAGGATACCTTCTGCGTTTTCATAAAGGAAACTACACACAGGGTTGCTGGAAACTCTTCCACATTGACTAGTTTTCTTTCTGAAAGTATACTGCGATATCTCGAATATCGCGCCAACTGAAACATGAGGCGGCCTTTGTGCAGCAGATTAAGTTGAAGAATATTATAAACGAGAGATTCATTTGACTCTCCCGTGAAGATCAAATTGATATACAAATGAGTGTATCTGTCGAAAAAAAGTTGTCAGCTTTCTTCTGCTCTTCTCCCTGGGCACCACTACCATCAGGAAGTTCCTCAGTCGACCATCCAATTGTCCAGCCATAGCTTTCTCCACCTAACTTTTACTACTTATTTGTGTAGCAAGTGGTTAATTTATTTTCACTGTCCACACTTCACTTTCCGTGAAACCCTCGAAGCATTTCTGTCCAGGACAAACTGAGCATTTATGTTTCTGAAGAGTATGGGTGGCCTAGGAGGAAAGTTAGAGATGAATCTTTTCATCCGTCTTATTGTACTCTGTTCGAAGGTGGAAAAATCACCATGGTGCGTGAGTCACACCTGGAAATGCAATCCACTGCGGCTTTGGTGCATTTCAGGATTCATTTGGTGAGTGTAAATAGTTTCAGCACATGGCTAGCTCAAGCGAACCAATCAAATTCACATTTGCCATACGCACGGCTGAAACCGAAGCCCGGAAGTTCTGCCTGAAAGTCAAGTAATCCTACTATCTTCTCCTGATGAGTACCAATCAGAACGAACGGTTTATTGGATTGCGTTTCTAGGACCGACCTGCGTTACAACTAGACCACACGCCACAGCAGATATCCTCTAACAGTTACATTTCTAGTTCTACTTAAAAATCGCCACTTCTGAGTTTCCAATCTTGTGGTATTTATTTGTAGGATCCTCCAATGAACTTTGAAATGCTTAGGAGCAATGATCAGACTACCAGTCAGACTTCGGCGCATGGGCTAAGTCGGGAAATGTAATCCAAAAGTCACCAGCTTCACGATTCGCAATTTTGCGATCGTGGGTGATGTTCGTAGGTGATAAATCAAAACAGATTGTTGCAATTTTTGACAGAGCGATAGCACAACTAAAGAATCTACTAACTTGGATGAGCAAACACAAGAAGGCAAAAGGTTTAGGTCAGCTTGCCGTGGCGGAATAGGCTATAGTTCGACTGATCTGTGGTTGGGCTTGCGCAGTTTCTGGCCTAGTGCATACCTATGGATCGAACAAATTGCCCGACTTTGTACCGTTTTACGAGTGGTCACGCTGACTTATTTGCACTTAAATCTTCACTCCCCATGCATTAAAACCAACCATGGAATCTGATTAAAAATGCATCCGGTTGCTGTGACAAAGCAAGTCTTTCCGCACATGAGCCACCTACTACGTGTAGATTTGTCTCACAAACATGACCACTCATGTCAGACAGAATGATGGTTCGGATTTTTATTCGAATTCCAAGCGGTGTTCTGCAGATGATCCCCAATAGTGATGAAACAACTGTGCGGTGCTTCTTGGATTTTCGCTACAGGTTGACTCCAGCTGTTTTATTGCGTTTCTATCGGTGTTATAAAGATGAACCCTGTAGCTGGATTTAACTCCTTGTTGTACATTAATAACGTGAAAATATCGATAACAACTGGACGTCACAGTAGAAACGTAGGAAATTTACACAAGTTTAAAATATCTTGACGTTCTCATGCAGTATTGTTGAGGTTCCCAATTGTTTGTTTTCTACATTCCCTTTAAATTTTACTTTATGATATCGGATTTTGTGTTACTTTTACTCGAAAAAGCCGACCGGTTGACTGGGACATTGGTTACTGTGGAGCTTCCATGAAAGTACAAATAGTCTATCATTCAGAGCAAGGCGTCATCGGTTGTAAACCGAGTGTGACCACTGAGGCCCAGACAGTCTTCCCAATAATTCCCACCCATGAGCTTTTCCAAGGATTGATCAATTCACACTCAGTACATCTTCGACGCAGTCCATTGCGATTCAGCATGGAAGTGATCCATTTTGTACGATTGCCCCTAGACCGTACTTTGATATGATCTTAATCCAGAAGGGACAAATCAATACCATTCCTTGGTCCATTGGAGAGTGAATTCTTAACAGGACAGCAAAACTGAGAAGCCAAACATTCCTGGGGAATCGGAAGGTTGAGTTGGAGGTCTTAGCTTTGGTCATCCGGTAGACAAGGTGCGAAAAAGACGGTAGTGCATTGAGCTACTAAGACTAAATGCATTCTCGTAACCCGTGAGATTGCGTGGCCATCGTGTTCCATAACTCATGTACGAATTCATGCGGTACTTGTTTGTTGAGACTCCAAGTAAGGCAGCCAGCTCGGAACAGTCCCAAATTGAATTTATTAAGTTCTCAGCGAACTGGTAGTCCAAAGCAAAGTAGGCTTCACGACGGTTTGGATAAACAGAAAAATTGGGACAAGCCATATGAGCCAGGGTCAAGTAAGAGAGGCAAATGAAATTACAAATAAAAAACTGTGCAAATAATTAACAATGAATGTAACCCTGTTATCCAGCTGTACGTGGGAGGAGGAGTCAGTGAACGAAGACCTGGATACATTGGGTTATCGCCTCCGACTCGCAGTTCTCATTTCCTTATCCTCGGTGAACAAAGCTGTGAAACTATTGCACTTCGGTCCATGGTTTGTGAGCAGAAAAGCTGAGGCTAATTGATCTGATTCCAAGAAAAGGCCATCACCAGGGCAAAAATATTTTGTAACTTCGATGATGTTGCCTTGAGACAGCACTTTATTCGACCATGAAAGTGCCAGTTCACACAGACCACATTTCTTTGCAGAAAGAATTTTTCAGAAAGGGTCAACGAATGACTGGACTCAAAAGTACTTGACCTTACTCAACACTTGAGAAGTACGGCGAACTATTTCCTAGACTTCAGCTTGCATACTAACCATGTGATGCCGAAGAGCAGCAAAAAGTGTTCTTAAATAAAGTAACGCCATAATGTATTCAATGCTTGAACACCTCGCAGAAGGAATTGGGTTCGGGTTAGCTTCTATCTTGAGGGCAGTCAGGGAAAGTAAGTTACCAGATGTAAACTTCTCAGTTAATTTCATCAGTCACCCACCGTTGTTGACTGGTAAGATACACAATGGTAATGAATAAGACCTGAAAGATAACATTTGGCGTTGACATTGTGAGTATGATAGGGATTGAGAATTGGGCCACTTGAAAATGTCTACATGCTCTTATCTTCATAGTGGTGAAATTTAGCAACAACCGCAAACATTATCAGATGATCATCAATAAAAATCCAAGTGCTTCGTTTTGCCACGCAGTGATTGGAATCGGTGTACAGGAGAGCGATTGACGGCGTTCAGATAAAGCTCGGAAGGCCAGAAATTATGCGGACACGACAAGGCAACTTATGCTCGTTCCGCAATCTTACATGTGCTGAAGTTGGACTTTCAGTTCCAATTTTATTGATCACTCTGATCACGCATGAAGTGAAGCCTAAAACATGGAGAGCGTAAACAATTCTCTAGTGAGCTAATCAGTTGTTTGCACTCACTCTGTTCAATTGGCTGGCTTGCTTCCACATTGCAAAGGTTTCGCTAAATGTCCTATTATTACTTGACAAGAAACTGTGTAGACACACTCGGATGTATTGTTATTGTTTTTGTTTACCAGTTCTTTACCGGATATCAGGCTAATGAGATTGTCATTTCCTCTCTCTCTTAATGTTTTAAAGTGTCATTTATTTAGTGTATTTCGCAGACCAGTATTTCGAGTCTGATAAACAGTCAGAAGAGCGGACGTAAATGTCACCAGAGCTTGTCTTTATCGCAGCGTCTAATCGGTTCGAGTAAGAGTTGTCGCCAAATTTGACAACCTGACAATGCGGTTTACGTGAGGATATGCTACTGTGCATGGCAGACAGTTTGCCCAATAGACAGACGCAGTAGTTAGCAGTTAACAAGAAAATCAGTGACAGGATTTGAAGAAAGACTGATCACCGTCTGTCCATTCCAATAGCTTGTTGTTTAAGTACTTCATGTTTGTTCCACATATGACTATAATAAATCCTACGTTGAGTTAGTATCTTGGCTTAAGCTGATTTGCAGATCAGAAACTAAAGAGGACGGGAGAGGTCACAGTTTTGATGAAAACAACTGAATGAATGAGGCGGAACGAGCATCTTTAAATTAAGTGGATGAAGATGAGTGAATGAATTCAATCCGGCAGGTCGTAGAAAGCTCTACTAAAGATGGCTATTGGCTCGTAGGGCTAGGTGAGCGAAGCACCCAAAAGATGTATCATACATGGGTTTGTGCCCATAGACTCTGGTCCTCCATTTGGGGAAACAGGATATATTATTGAGTTAGTAAATTATTCCGCAAGGCTAAAAGTGCTTTTGCAGGTACAGTATATGATTCGGGAAAACGTTCAGCAAATATCATAAAAAATGAAATTGAGCAACATTATTTTCAACAACCAAGATCACTGCTCTAACCATTAGTTCCACCCGTTTCAGGTAGTTTAAATTTATGAAGATTTTTGAATAAATTCCACAAAATCACCTCCCGTGTTGTTGCGGGATTAACTGCGGAGCTGAGGTTGAAATTGGTGTGTCAAAAAATCGGAATTCCAAGACTGAGTTTTTCCAAAACAGCATTTCTTTCAGAGTGAAATGGACACTGAGCAGTAGTTTTGATACGTTGTAATCAGGAAATATCATTGAAAAGTAAAACTTAGCAAGGTATAGCTTCGATGTTCAATATCTGCTTCCTGAAATGGATGCGGCTAAGATTTGGTGACAAGTTGATTAAATCATTCATCAAATACTCGAATCCGCGACTCCAAAGTCGTCCCAAAGGATTGGCGGTTCTCTTTGTCCGATTTTAAGGATAAACACAGGGTTTATCGATGGAAACTTCAGGAGAAAATTTATATGGCTGAGTTAACTAGCTGTTAGGCAATGGTCATTATTTCAACCACCTGTGACTGCTTTTTGCGCCGTTTCCTTTCTATCCTATTAATCAAAACCAATCAGTATTTATGTATACATCTATATAAACGTATACATATATATATTTATCCATAGTGTTAGTAAGAGTTTCAAACAACCATTCAACCAGTGCAACTTCTCCCATGCATGTCATGTCCTTTTTGTAACTTCTGCAGTCTGACTACCATTAGTTTAATGGTAACATCGAGATTCCAGTTGATACCCCATTTCCCATTTCGGTAGTAAATAAGAATTTCTGTCCTCGAGAAATACACTCATTTGCAAATCGATTTGGTTTTCACGAGAGACTCAAATGAATCTCTCGTTTATGATTTTCTTCAACTGAATGTGCTGCACACAGGCCGCCTCATGCTTCAGTTGGCACGATATTCAAGATGTCGCAGTATATTTTCATAAAGGAAACTACTTACAAGGTTGCTGAAAACTCTTCTATCCTCACCTGAAGGCAGTTTATGCCAAGAGGCCGAGAAGTCCTGGGCCGCTACTTCATCCTTGTAGGGTATAATCAGTAATGCGCATCTCTCGAAATTCCCATAGGGTTAGAAAAACCAACGTTTCAGACACAAATTACAAAACCTAACTTTTGAATAAAAGTAACTGATTTGCAGTCCAATGGACGTGAAACAAGATGGAATACGATACCGCTTATGCCGCTTGCTTTTTTCCTAGCGCTGTCTAGGAAGCGAATTTCACGGAGAGGACTTTACATGAACTTTACTCGGCTTGAAAGCATAGACTGACTCCATTAGAAGGAGAGAATACCGACTTAACCTTCAAAATATATTAAGTACAAACAGACTGAGTCTCGTTTACTAGCTGTATCGACCACCGAAAATTTCATTGTCCTCGCATAGAAGGAACAACGCAAATGCCAACTTTGGATAACTCACTACGGACTTAATCGACTGGACCAGATTTTTATCTATGCAGGGCTTGGCAAAATGGTGCGACTATATTGAAGTGTTGTACAATAGTCCTTCTAAAGGAATTAGGAAGCAATTCCAAGAGAATTTTGCTCTCTAAAAGGTATTACTAGTGTGCACCTGCAAGATTGTGCGGCTAAGTATTTTCATGAATGGACTTGACTAGCTACACTGCGCAATAAATCCCAACACTAAATTGATTGCTTGATTCAAAATGATAGCCTTCGTTTGGAGGAATGGTGTACGCAGATCTAGCTAGGAGACTAAGCAAACCGCGCACTTTCCAGCATTTGTTGGGACTTGAGTAAGCAACGTCAGCCACCAATGCTTAGTGTCTTTTCTCATCAGACGAATGATATCCATTCGTTGTCGTCTCAGTACATTGTGATTCGCTCAGGAGGAAGGCAAGAAAATTCCAGCCCACCCAAATGTTGACTATATATTCTGTCACATGTAAGGGTAATAAAGACTGTTGTCCAGTTTTGCATCAGAAAGCCGTCCACTTGGATGCATCCGCCTCACACAAGCCGTGGGTTGTGAAAGAGGGCCAAAGTTGGTACGGCCGTTTTGCCGTCAGCTCCCCTGGCCGAGAGGTCTATGGTTTGCGCTCTAACACGAGCTATTTGGTTCCTCCTATCTGGGCTAAGCAACCCAACATTATCCTGAGGGTTAAGTCGCACACATTCACAGCCAAGGTATCGAAGCCAAATGACGGAAGCCGCACAAAACACGATATTCAGCTATTATCGTGTCACAGAGCAGTAACTCTTACCACTTAGGTGAAATGTAACCATCAGTTATCAACCATACACGGATAATGTGTGCTTACAAGTCTGCTACTGGGGATGTTAGACCGTGACGAAATGTAGCCAGGCTAAATAGGCTTGTGGTAAACTTTCAGAGAACGGATTATTCTAGTACACAACGACTGAAGTATTCGAAGGCACAAAATGCACCCAGAGTTTATCAGTGCAATCCAGAATTTCACCCTGTAACTGTCTTTGATTGGCATATCTTCTCATATCCTTAGACGGAACACAGTTCTTGGGTTTCAGATATATTCTTTTCGGAATATTTTCTGGCATCTAAGCGGTTAACAGAACGACTGCGGTTATCCCTCTTCTAGTTGTTTGGAAGTTAGTTTTCTGTTGGTTACAATGTGATCACTTTTGAGGATCCTTGTTAACATGTACGATTTTACGGGATACACTTAATTTTCATTTTCATTTTTTAGATAACGTGGCAACTGTAAGTTACTTTTAGTCGTTGATAACTGGAGAAAAAGGCAAACCATGTGTCTTTCTTACGACTGAGCAACAAGCCGTTGGTGGTGTTGAAATTTGGTTATTGACTGGTCAGTAGTCTGCAATGGCGAGGACTGAAGAAGATTTACTGAATCTTTGCAAATACGTTTTGGAACCAACTCGTGTCCTCTCATTGACCAACGTACACCATCTAATCAATCTAATCTGTCCATTAAGACGTACCACTTCTAACCAACTGCATATTTTACCAGACTTCTGGGTTTCGGAAACACTGGTAAAGTCTATTCAGCAATTGTTCATTCACTGAGACCATTTTTATGGCGCTGTTATTCAGAACGGGGCGAGAGACGAACTGTTGTTCTGCTGTCAGATCAAGCCTTGTCACTGTAAGAGACAGACGGAGGATTCCGTGAAATACATCCGTTTACAAACTCATCTGGCTTCAGCAAGAGACTTAACTCAATCCCTGATGAACACTTCGTTTGTGTATTCTCCAAATGAATGTGCTGCACAAAGGTCACCTGGTGTTTCAGTTGGGACGGTGTCGCAGTACATTGTCTAGACGGAATACGTTACTCATAAGGTTTCTGAAAACTTTTCGAGAGACTCAGCGTAAATTTATCCGAGTCTCCAATTAACACCAGCTTAGCCTACAGCCTAAAGACAAGTGTATTTAGCGAAATACGTCCAGTTCGGACTAGAGTGACGGAACCTAAGGGACCTCGCTCACCTGATGAGCCCTGAGTAGGGCGAAATCGGTCATGGGATGTCAAAGTTTTCAGCAATTTTATAGTTAGTGTGTGACATCTAAACAAGTACAGTATCCCACCACTTAAGAAATACGTCTCAACAGGTCTTAGTCGGCAGTCTGGGGAAAACCCTGCGTCGACTATACCCGCAGAAGGTGTCAGTACACTGGAGTTATTGCATTATTATTGGAGCCCTTATAAGACCTTCAGTGAAACAAATTTCGTCTTAAAATGACCATCTTTATCGTCCACGAAAACCGTCACCATGGCAGTTTGTTATTTAGGTTTTGTTAGGATGTCTAGATGTTGCAAAAATACACAAAAGTCCAGTGCGAGATTTCCTTATTTTGATATTTGTTGAGAGGCTATTTTACGCCATTGAGAGTAGTCTCCGTTAGGAGATGGGTAGTTGGTCTTTTGACACTGATCTCATGGGATTGGAGTGAAGTTACCTTATCCGAGTAGCGGGATATTAACCATGTCAGAACTGCTCTACGTTTATTGTCGTGCATGCTTTTAGTTAACTGGCTGCTAGTTTTACTTGTTAAAGTGCGTTGTCAAGTCTACACCTTCAGGATAGGAGTTGTATTGTCATACAAGACAAATTTTACATGCATCTTTGTTCACTGCACTGAATTTGTGGATCGTAGTTCTCAAGTGTGTATAAACAAACCGGGATGGTCTGATACTGTGCTGCCATACTTGCCGTTCTGCCCAAACAAACCCACTTGTCAGTATAGGTTTTAAGGTATATGCTCAAACTCCCCTTGGTTAGTGCCAATTTGTTTGTCCAGTGTGTTGGAGACCAGTCGATATTACTTGACCAGATATGAGTAGAATGAATGTCGCATTGAAGTGCCAGTGGTCTTTATTAAAAAGTGGAGGACCACTTTACAGCTGTTTCATAGCTGTTGCGAGTCGTCCGTGGTGAGGACCTTCCGAGGATGCGCTACTGATAACTCAGCAGAGGTTGGTTTTCATTGCACTTGGGATAGGCTTCATCATGAGTGGCACTCCCTATGTGGCTTCATTCAGTATTTTAGAGCAAATTTTCTGGTGAATGTAAATTTTATTTAACGTTTGAAGCTTGTAAACTTCGGCATGAAATCACACGAATTGTCAGGCAGTGCTAAAAACCTCAGTGTTGATTACGAATAGGTGTGCTCAAGTCACTGTGGTGGATTTATGTAGGTATGGTGAGTATGCGGGTGCAAGATGAGGCATAGACCAGAGTGGTCAGATAACATCAATAATCGTTTTGCGCACCCTATTAAAGGCAGGCCAATCGACAAAAATCACTGCTGCATGTGAAAATGGAAGGCATATAAGTATTAGATGCAAAAAGAGCTAACGAAATTAAATTATTCCGAAATGTGTGAAACCAAATGCGAAACCAATGCGTGGAAGATACAAAAAACAGATTTTGAAGCAAATTTATGGTGTGTGTTGAAAAATGTGTGTTGAATTCAGCGAAAATTTTGGGAAAGTAGCATGGTCCGAAGAAGACTTTGTGTGGCATATGTAGAATGATATTAGTGTGGTATGATAGAAACCACCTGTATAAATCTGAAAAAAATAAACAAGCGAAAATTGTCAGATGCTGGCAATCTGGCCCAATATTACGGATGACACGGCTAATGGTGATGGCATACAAATTTATTAAACGAACAACTACTGATTCGGGATTCGTGCCGCGATCTAATATGCAGCTAGGCAAATTGAGGGAGTCCGATTTGGTCAGACAAGTACGAGGTTCCGATAAACAGCAGGAACCAGCGACTAGTTAGACGATTCATTTAAATGGGGTGCCAAAATAAGGCCATGTGTTAGTTCATTAGTGCTTGGCACGTGGTTGAAATTCCCTTCCTCCTCCAAACCAGTTATTCAGTTGCTTATCTGGCTTGTCACACTCACTTAGGAAGTCAGTCGCATGGTTTCCACTGATTGCCACTACTCTTTACACTGGTAGTGATTTCAGTAAATGAAATGAAGCTGTCTTTAAAGGGACTGGGGACTGTCCGCAGTAGAGGTAGTGCACGATTTTCTGTACCTACAGTCAGTTCAGTTCGTATCCCATGACTGCGATCACTGAGCTAATTGGTCGAAGGGGATTGTTGGAAGCAAGTCCGATGTCACCTTTGTTTCCACTAGTTTCGGTTGCTGATGCCGGTTCAGTTCGTGTACCGCAGTGATAACAAGTACAGTTACGTCAACATCACAATAAGTCATTCACTGGTTATTGAGATATCTTCTTGACAGGTATGTTCCAGATTGGGAGGCTGGCGACTAATTTAGGCAGTCTACGATGCATATGCAAAAGTTCAGTTTTAGTCCACCTTTTTTCAAATTTGAATACAATTTCAGTCACCCGTTCCTGACCAGGTAGTTTGGTTTTCAACTATTAGACAGGAGTTTATCAATCCCCTCGGGGATTCTTGAGATGCCAATCCTGATAAATCTTTATAAGAATAAAACACCTTTACAGTGCTTCTTGCTTTTGGAAATGGACTGGCTACACTTTCAGGAAGCAATCTCCCTTCATATATAAAACTCTTCTCAGAATGCCAACATAATAGTCTCACTGTCAGCCGTTTTAGTTTGAAACGTCAATAACCCAAGTTCGATTAACTCCGGTTAAACTTTACGAAGGTATGCTATTTAGGGTGAATTCCGTCACTCACTAATGTGCAATATTTTGGTTTCGACGTCGTCTGTCCATATGTATGTCCACATAACTCCATGACTTTTGTTTTTTAGCCGTCAAACTTTGGCGAAAAACAACCTGGATGTTTTTAAGTTTGCTGAAGGGCCATTACCACTCAACCGACATATGTCGCCGCGACCACGAAAAACCCGGTTACATGTCAGGTTTAAGAAGGGTTGTTTGTCTGATTTTGCTTCAGCCTACGATTAAAGGATAGTAACTAGTCAAGGAAAATGCCAGCTGCGTTAGAGATTAGTTTGGTGCAAAGAGGAAGTACTGTAATTTTGTATGGAAGATGTAAATAAATGGTGAAAATTTATCTTGGTGTTTCGCTAGATAGTGAGTCACTTTAAGGTACAAATTCACACTTCGTAACTTAGATTACATCCTTATTGTAACTGTGTAATATACGTTTCAAACTGCCACGGCACTAAGCCATCGATCGAGTCAGGTCAAGAGGAACCCGCTAATGTGACCGAAGAATCTGAGCGGATCAAACCTGTTTCTGCCACTGTAATGAGGGAGGGGTAAATCACTTATTCCAAGAACCAGAAAATGCATCTGTTTTGTTCTGAGGGAGTTGGTCTCTCAAAGGTAAACGCGACGGAAAAAATTCCGAACCACAGCTACTGTCTCCTCGACAGGGACATTTGAAGCTCAAGGGTATTTTTCTTTGGTGAAGATTTTACTGCCCTGTATTAACGAACAAACCCACTCCCATTTCGATTTAAAGGCACTCCAACGGCTCTGCTGATGTCTCAGAGAACTGTATAAACATTGTCACTTGAAGGAGGTTCTTCACCAGAAGTTACTCACCTTGGAGTGATAAACTCTGGTGCACTGCGGTCCCAATTAAGAACGTTAACCAGTAAATATAACGAGAAAGTGTCAGTGAAAATTAAGGACATGGTTAACCACAATATACGGATAGCACAACTTGGGGGGAACTACTAAGTGATCAAGAGGTGATCACGAATTCAAGAAATGCTAGCCAGATACAGTGGTCGATTTGGGAATTTTGGCATTCGTGAAACTTACAGATTGTGTGGGTAAAATTCCCGGCTTCAAGCGGCAGTGGAACCATGTTTCTCAGGAAAGTTGCATCTGGCTTATGAGAGCACACAACAACTGCGCAGCTGCTAGAATGTAAACGATCTGCCATCCCAAACCAATATCTTATACTGACTACAGTAAATACCAACCACCAACCACACAATCTGAAACACACAATTTGCGTTTTTAAGCTACGAGACTTAAAGCATATAAAATGTGTCATTATATGATCCGACCAACTGTTGCAACCCGGATTATCAAGAAGTTGCGCGTCACACTATTTAACTGGACTTAAACATTCGAAGTAATAACATTGCAAGACACCTAACGCATACAAAGGCAACATGTATGAAATACAAACCACACAGAAACGATAATCAACGGGCACCCAAACAAGTTGAGACACCTTCACCCGATGAATGAAAAGCCTATCCAGCTGCGGAGGTCCCCGCATCACAAAGCGTGTGCAGTCAAAAGCTGGAAGTGAGCCCGGAGACGGTTAGCTCAAATACAGTCTTGTGCCTTGGATTATTGTTTCTGACAGACACCGTATATCAGTGTGTACGGAGCCCACTGTACTGACAGGAACAGTCTGTTGTCCCGACTACTTATGACTGCGAACACTAGAGATTGCTAAGTGGACCGAATTTCAGAGTTTGGATTTTTATTTTGAAAACGGTCGTGGTATACCGAATACAACGACAACCACACTGAACTGTGTCGCATGTATGCGTGTACGGTTGGATAAAATCGGTCTCTCCTATCACGAATCTGTTCATTCCTATCTACCACATAAGCCTCAGCAAGTTCTGCGAGATGAGTTCGCTCTCACTTCCGATGAGATATTACTTGTGACCATCCGACTGCTGGTTTACAGCCGAATTCACACCACTGCAGTTAAAGTCCCACTATCTCGGCAAACAATTTTCAATTTTGTCTGATTGTTTCCAGCTCAACTCAGTATTTTCACCGAAATGTTGCGGTAGTGAAGATCCTCGGGAAACATCGTTACAGCACTCCATTTGGAGAAAATTAAGAATTAATTACTACAGAGTTAAGTATTACGCTATTACGTTATTACGTTATTACGTTAATTATTACGTTAGTACTACCATCCTGGTGAGCCTACACTAAAGGGAACTGAACTCGAATTTTACTCTTATTAGAGCTCATCAGCAGTGCATATCCTTGCCGGTGCCAGGGTTTGAACTACGCACATCTGACATACGACGCGAGCGTATTGCCGCTAATCCACCAGCGCACGCTGGATGCATCTGAATTTTTACGTCTGAACAGCTGAGCATGTTTGTGCTAGAGTGATGTGAGTGGTAAGCCCGCCGCCTCGAACGACGACCAAGTAGCATACCTTGGTTGTGTCGATCGACTGGCTCACCTGTCAGGACTTCCCAGTCCCGTAGCGTTACAGAAACTTGAAACCTTCTGTACAATTTTTTGTTTATTTTTGGTTGTAGAATGGTTTGTAGAATGCAAGTTTACATCACCCTTATGTGAATTGCTGACGAACTCTAATAAGAGGGAAACCCGAGTCCCCCCTTTGCTGTGGACTCACCAGAATGATTACCCCTGGACAGGAGGACGACTTTCAAACGAGGGCGGTATCAGTGTGCGTTCTACAAACCCCGCAACCACCCACAACTGAATATGCATACGTATACAGATACATACGTTATAATTTAAACGAGTAGTTGCTGAATGCATCCTAGAAGTATCACTGAAAGACAACTAAGAATGTCAATGCCTGTAAAACGCATGCGTGAATTTTGATACTCATTGACTAGACTCAAACATTATTTGCTGAGAGTTCCTTTTAATACGGAGTGGCTGCAGAAATCCAGAATAAGGGACTCATTCAACTTGTGATAGCAAAACAAAAGGGATAATTGACTTCAATTATTAATCAAGCAGTTCTAACTTCGATAATCCGACACCAAAAGTACATCGTTTGGAGATGACAGTGTGTATAAGTTCATTGCCACAACGTCTAAGACAAAGCTTGTGTTAAATTTCTTTTCAAAGCACAATAATTCGATCCTGAGAAAGCGAGTAATCATAACGAGAATAGTAGTGGTTTTCTCCACGACCGTTTAGTTGTCCGGAAGGCAGTTTTCGTAAGTAGTTAAAAATTAAACTGATAGGCGCCGTTTTGCTGGTAGTGGATCGGCGGGCGAGTTACCTAACGTATCAGGTAATCGCTAACCCAGATGACGAATGAAACCTCCAAAAAGGGAATTCTGTTGCTCAAACCTGAAAACGTTTGGGTTTCCGTTGTATCCTGTATCTCTCACAAACAGAAAATAATAGGTAAAAAATAACGTTCGTCGCCTTTGCTGCCCCTTCGAATAGTCCTTCCCATAAGAGACGGTTTGCCCCAGGGATTATATTGATTTTGCGCTAGCAACATGTATTTTCGTTGTCAGGTGTTCTCTTCCTGCTCAAATGTGTATTGAGAATAAGAACAATAACACGCAACGCTTGGTTTTCCACTACGAAGAATGTTTGAGGGTCTTGAAAATTCAGAAGAACCCAACACTGTCCCCTACCCACCGGTAGTTTGCTCCAAAAGGCTAAATGGGTACAATATTATATGGAACGCAAAACACTAGGCTGCTACTATACCAACATCAAACTTTTCAGGTTTGATTTAAGCAGGTTGGCTTTTTCGTCCCAGTGGTGGGCTTGGCTTTCCAAGAAACAGGTCACACTGAAGATGTTTATTCAGTTCCTGAACAACGAATAATATATGGCGTTCAACTTCACTGGACTGGTCGTCCACGTCCTGAGGAATGCAGCAGTATATATATATATATATATAATCATTCGCATATCAACCTTTGGTATGATCTAGGCTATTCTGCGTACCTGTGTGTTTACTCTGAATAAGGACGCGGTTGCCTAGAGGGGGCTTGCGAAACAATCCATTACGACGCCATTGTGATTCTGATCAATGCAATTTTAGCTATAAAAAACAGCACGTCTAAGCTACCGGTCTTTTAAATTACCGGTCAACCTGTGATGTGCGCTCGAGATGACTCAGTGGTTAAGGCGCGAACTTACTGACCGGAAGGTCCGTGGTTCGAACCCAACCCCGGCATCTCGACTGGTCCTGCCTAGGCTGAGGCGAACCTGCAATGTCTCAGCTCTCGTGCCTTCTTTGGGTGGCATGGAAGCTAGACACCGGAACAGTGTTACAGCTGAACGATTGCTTATTACTTTTCAACGTGTGACGTTAACATGAGTGTGGTTTGCAAGTTAGGTGTCCTGCATGACCTGTTCCCCGAAAGCTTAGTTTGGTCTTGTCCCGCAAACCAATGGGTACTCTTAAAATATGGTCTTGGAACTGACTACAGTGGCTCTCATTATGTCATTTAGTGGATTGTTCCAGTTCAGATAGACCTATAGAACGCGTACCTGGTTGGTGGCTGCTTTAGCCACAAAACCAAGAGCTGAGGCTTATGCTGGAACGCTGCGCAGATGGATCATTCCAAAGTTGGATGAACGTCGATGCTATCAGAAGATGTGTTTATCCGTCCATTCAAGAGCTTTTTGAGGTAGTACCTTCTTAAATGCGTTACCACTGTGACAATGTTTTGTTCCATACTCGTTGTTGTAAAAGATACGGAAGTGTGTATCACTCATAGAAGAGCCAAATTTGAGCTTCAGGAGGTCTTCCAAAAGAGTTTTTAATACTGTCGTCCGCTGTAGTAGACAGTTCGTCCTGTAAGCAAAACCAATCTGCTGGAAAGCCAAGAAGTACTGTGCAATTTTTCTTCCTTAATGGGAATATTCAGTAGTGCATATCGCACGAAACGCCAGAGATTCTCGAACCCGCAATCTCCTGGTTAGTAGATTGAACACTCAACCGTTTGGCCACCAGAGGCTATCAGTAGTATGACTGATTCGCACTTAGATATCCCTTGTTATTCATCACATTCAGGAGGAATTTTGAGAAAAATACCCTCCCCTTTAATTGTTAGAGAAATAAAAGCCAGCAGTTTATCATTGCCGTGTAGTCACAAAGAGCCTTCAAATGGATATGCAGAAAGTGGATAGGGAGAGGAAATGAGAAAATGTCGTTGTGAAGCGCCTACGTCCTAAAACGGTGAAAGATACCTTTTTGAATGTCTCGCAGTACGAGGTCTTGTGAACGAGCTTCAGACATCGGGATTACTACACTATTCAGCCAACTTCCGTGGTATCGGGAGCACTGCCTTTTAGTGTACAACAGAGTAGGCGTATTTAGGTATGTGATGGAAGAGGGCAATCATGGATCTTTGCGTTTTCAAAGAGAAGTCACCGGCTGGATGACAAATAGTCCACCTGAATGAGAGGGTGTGTATAGTACTGGACCGAAAAGTTATCGAACCGGAGAAGCAGACTTGAATTTCAGCGCAAGCGACTACAAGTTTTGCTACCTTTAAGGACTCTTTGGGTCTCTCAGGGTCTTTGCTTTATGCCGAAATCTCTAAATCCTACAATACCTGGTTTAAAAGCTTTGTTCATTGTTCTAATATTTGGTTACTTGTTTTATTTCTTCGTTCATTGTATACTTATTATAATCATGTGACCGCTACATGACCAGTAAAGATTTAAATCCCGTACAACAGCAAACGCTTGAGCTGGATAGCCCTATTGGACCAATTCAGCTGCTGTCAAAGTATACAGTTAGGTTGACACTGCGGTCCGCTAAGCAATCTGTGACAAATAATCTTGACTGGCTAAATGATCGGTGCCAGTGAGTGATGGACTGCTGATATTACAAATACGGAAAATACATGCCTTTATTCTATCGTGTGAGATGCACAGGGAATTGTGTGATAATCTGCCATGTCATACAGTGAACGGAAAGACAAAACGTAGCCAAATTTTGGGCATGGAACGGGATTCAAGTCTGGCAGTAGTGTCGGGACAAGATAAGACCGTGGGGTACTTGGTTAGAAAGCTCTTTTTAGGGGCACTGTTTTTCAGCCTGGCAACAGTCTCTTACATGCTAGTATTCAGCAAATCCACTCAGTATATTTCGGTAAGATGTCTTTAAGGGATTCTTTTCTTAATCACTACAAAACCGCTAGAGGGCGTTAGTTTCAGTTTCAAACAGTCAGAGACAATCTGGTTGAATAAGTTTTTTGTTTCATTTTCATGAATGAACTCAGTCTTAGTTTGAACCTGTCTGAAAATTTGTGAGCAGGTATGAAGTCGGGAAAGTTTCGGAGAAAAAACATTTGGGTTTTGTCTTGTTTTCGGTATACGCCATTCAACCTTCCCCATGAAAAGTTCACTAAGGATGAGATGGATGTGCTACCGATTCTGGTTAGCTCATGTGCCCTAGCTTTCAAAGCATCTATGTACGAAAACGGAATTACACCTAACTAGATTCTGGCTGAAACGCCAAAAACTAGGCAATGTTAAATTGTTGAAGGAGATGCTTTTGCTCAAGCTTTTCAAAGCTTGCGCCTATTCGATACACTGATGACTCTTTAGGTCAAATAATGTCCAGCGACCAGTTTAGGTTGAATCTGAAAAGGAACCACCAAAAAGGCAACTTTTGCGCATCCTTTGATGAGTTAACTAAGACAATGAAAATATTCAGGACAATGGTGAAAATTTTGTCCGTATACATAAAATGGCAGACAAACACGCGAAACTCGCGCAAACGGAAACACATACCAAGTAGCACTTGTTCTTATTCAAGTGTCTCACTAAAGTTTATTTTCCCGAATCCGGAAATTTCATCCAAAGGTACGCCGCGCGAATTATTGTTTTTTTTCCCGAGAACAGTACGAACCGGGTTTTCACTGATGATTTTCTGACCTTTCACTTGTCCCAAAAAGTTAACTGCCCTGATTAACTTATACGGATTTGTACGAATCCTGAAAAATGTGAGACCTACTGTCTTCTAAAAACGTTGACGTCTAAATAAAACTCCCTTGAAAGATGCAAACTTCCCTCAAAAGGTTCGTTGCCTGATATTCGAGTGTCATGGCCAATAATTCCTATTTAAATTTGGGGTGTGATTTACCGGTGATTTGTTCAGCTTTTGTCACGTTTTTTCACACTTTTAAAACGCTACTCAATTTTTTAAAGAATGGTTCTGCTAGGCACACTACGATTTATGGTTCGTTAAAATTGCTGTAGCGTGAGCAGATGAGATAATTCGGACCCGTCTAGTGCAAAATAAATGGGGGGTGTTAAGTTACTCGTCCTGCACGGATTGGAAATCTCGTCACTGTAGGGGACGTGCATAGCTGGTGAACTCCAGCATGAGTTCAGTGCGTTCCCGCTTTGGTGGTGAAGAATCATTTTAGATCGTGCAAAGGACCACTTAAACGACAGCGATGCAAATATGAGCATCATGATGCGGCAGGTCGAACTGGCCTAAAAGGAAAAGCTCCTGCTCTATAAGACTGAAGATCCATCCTTTGAGCGAGTTAGTTAGCCTTAGTACATATTTCACCTGCGAACCCAGAATCTGGACCATAAGTTGCGGTTTAAACTTCAGACGTGTGGGCAGATGTCAGGGCTCGAAAAGGTGTGGGCGCATATGAAGATATTAAACAGGGGATAATGTTTGAAACTAGTCCGCGCTGATTGATTTGGAAGAGTGAGTCGTATGTCATAGTTCATATCTAAGAAATCCGAAAGGAGAAAGACCGTTTCATCACTCTCCCTAGACTTTTGCTAGGAACGGACGGGTGACTGTCAAAAATCCAGGTACAGAGCAGTGACAAGCAAAGGCTTAAAAATTCGACTTAAAATGGTGATTTGCTCTTCTTCGGCAATTCTTTTATTCACGCCACAGAACAAATACTCATACCAAAAGCTTGGAATGGCAAACCACGTAGTGTGGATCTACTAACCGACTAGAATATACATTCAAGGAGGAGAGACATACGCTGAGTTATGCAAAACCTTCAAAGTGACTTGAGGTGGGCGGTTCAAATGAAACGGCTGAGTCGTGTGCGAGAAAGCAGCGGGAGCCAGAAAACCAACGAAGTTTGCAGCGATTTTTCGCAGTAAGCTGGGACAGCCGATAAAGTCAACTTATTTTGTCAATTTGCTCGAGGCCAGGGTCCTCTCCTGTCATCACGATGGGGCGATCTTTCTTCCGGATAACAACGTTTAAATTTATTCCATCTAATTCAGTGGTGACCAAACGCTGTTTGAAGCCGTTACCCAATCCTATTATCCTTCCGGTGGCTCAGTGCCAAGCGAAAATTTATGCACCCGACCAACCAAACTATCATCATTTGCGGTTAAGGTTGACAGCAAAACTGGCTAGACTGCACACTTATAACTATTCCGCAAGGGAACAAAGCGTACGAACCGGATTTGTGAGATTTACATCAATTACGTGCTAAACAAAAGTGCAACGAAAATCGTGTTCACGTGAAGGAGACTCCTTCGAAAGGTCAGCTTAGCCGTAACAAAGATCCACCATTATTTCCAGAGTTGTCTGCTCTATACTCCGATTATTATTGTTACTATCCAACCTGGATTCTCCAGTAATTTCGACCTCTGAGCCAATTTGCTAAACCAAACGGAGTACGAAAATTTGCACCTAGCAAAAGAGGTTGGTTGATGATCTAAAGTTTTCATTTCATTCGGATGATTCACCTTCTTCGGCCATAGTTTTGTCAGATTTCTTGGTGCTTCCGTCAAGCTGTCATGCATCATCTAAAAGTAAGCTAGTGGGTTTGTGAAAAATTTTGTACTGGACTTTGTTACACAACCAGTACTTGCCTGGAGGTTGCTGCGCACTGAGTGTTTGTTTGCTGTGGTTACTGTCGCTTTGCGTGCTTATAACTCCATATATCCGTTAGTTCTTTCGATCGGCTGAGTAATTTAATAAAAAACTTCCAAAACAATGTCTCACGGAGGCGCGACAAGCCCGGTTAACTATGGCTGCCGATTTTGATTGCTTAAATGTTGTATTCCTACAGGATGTGCCGCTCAATTGGTCTAGTGTGTCCTTCTGAATCGTTTCCAAACCAGGGTGGAGTGATGTCACCTTTAGTTGTCGTGGTTTGAGTCACGGTACAAACCAAACCCATCAACCAGGATACACGTACCCAGCTAATCGACACTATCCGCACTAAAAAGTGGGTAAAAACAATCGGTTTATTAAAAATACCAGCTACCGGTGAAGTTTAGAACAGGATCCATGAGACGAAGGCTTACAGGCTGGGTCGGGACTACTGCAACCCGAAAAGCAATTCCAATCAATACCCCTGAATGCGCAATTCCAGTTAGTATCCCTGAATGCAACTCATTTTGTTAGAACTGAAACCAGCTTACCTTGTTTCGGGATATAATGGGACGCTTACTTCTGGTTACAATGTCCCAGCTAGCCTTGTTGGGTCTGAATTAATTAGTTTTAGTTCAAAGTGCAAATATCACTTTGGCGCAGATGAAATTTCGGAGCTTAAGCGTTGTGTGTGACAATATTTGGTGAACAAATAAATGTGGGGCAGAATTATGTTGCACTGCTTTTCAAGCTACACATTTAGTCTTCCCCAAGAGTCAACCGATCAAAACTGGCCAACCAGCGTTGCACGAGGAAAATGAGCGGCACACTCGTAAAGTCAACAGTTTCAGTTTTCGGTCGATTGGCAAAAACCAAACAGGGAATGTGCAAACTGAAAAGAGGCTTTGGTTGTTGTCATGGTGTGTCCCTGTCGGGCAAACACTGACAACGAGCTAGGTCTCAGCCCAGTCTGTTTATGTCTAGGTCGGTTCTGCCACTTGGACACCTGCTGGGCTTGCTGACCTTGTGAGAACGCAGCCCACTATAAGATCGAATGGTCTGCACTGGTCTTGTTCAGCCTGAGATGACTCACTGGATTAGTTGCGAACTTGTTGAGCGGAGGGTTCGCGGTTCGAACCAGACCTCAGGCTTTTGGTTGCTCCTATCTAGGCTTGAGCAACCCTCGTGCTTCCTTCGGGTGGCCTGGCAGCTAGGTACCGAGAGTGGATTACGGCTGAACGAATATCGTGATTATTGTTATTATTATTATTACTGGCTGCATACTACCTGTTATCAAAGAGCTTAGCTGGATAAGCAGCACATACGGAGAATGCTGAAAAAGTTCTGGTAGTACATGGTTTATTACAATCAAACTGCAGCAGCTGTTGGGAGCATGAGGAAGGTTTGATTATAGTAAATTAGGAGTTGCTCCAGATATTCTGACGCCCAGAAGAACATTTGAACGCCCTTTGAGTCACGGAACCGGTCGTCTCCAGGGTGAAATTCGTTGTTTACTTCCTATTTTGTCTGTCGGTCCGCGAAAATGAGTGGAAAACTATCAGCCCACAGTGTGTTGGATACGCTCAGTCCTGGTGAGGAAAAACAAAAATTGTATATGCTGTGGAAAGTTTAGAGTTAAAATACGACGTAGTGGAATAGGGTTTGTTACAGTCCAAACTAACAGTTGAACAGGACTACGCTTTTCAAGGAATTTTACAATCAGCTGCATGAAATTTCACGCTTTTCCGAAATTTCACCCAAGCTCTCTCTTTTTGGCCAATTATGTAGGCTTGAAGTGCTGAATGTGCTGCACAAAGACCGTCCCATATTTCAATTCTTACGATATTCAAGATATCACTGCACATTCTCCTGAAGGAAGTTACTCGTATGTTTTCTGAAAAATCTTCGACAGCCTGGGACCGGTATTGCCCTTCTTGTCGCTCATCAGAAAGGCGCAGTCCCCGAGTTTCCGTCAGTCTTACGTTTTACTTGGAACTATACTGCGATATCTCGAACATCGCACCAGCTGAAAATGAGGAGGCCTTTGTGCAGCACATTCAACTGAAGGATGTCATTCAGCTGGGGTTCAGATGAGTTAAAGTTGAAAACCAAATTGGTGTTCAAATAAGTGAATTTCGCGCATTCACTAATACAACTGGTGTCTCGCTGCTGGAGAAATTGCTGGTAGTTAGGGTTTGCCATTAAGTAACCGTTAAAAACGAAAGGTTCACTTGAGTACATAAACGTTGCCTGTACTTCTTCACCTGTAAGACTGTTTGAGAGAGTTCCTTCTAGCGAAGGAATGACCCGTTGCGTGGAGATCCCTAGCTGTTTGCCTATCAAAGATCGCGTTGGACAGCGATTACCATCACTTACCTAGTGTACTCAAGCGCTTGTTCACATGTTAACAGTAACAAGCCAGTTCAGTTGCGTTCCCCCGTTCACCTTAACGTGCTTATCAGCATCGACATAGGGGCTTTGCTGTGGCCCCTTTCTGGGGATGGACTTCAGATTGTTTAAGTATATTCCACACCCCGGACCGAGTTTATAGGCCTGTGTGAGCGGAACTTCAAGTTTCCCCTTGGCATATACGGGTCCACCCCCACGGGGCTACCTTGTCTGGTTTTTCCTCTCTGTATACGTTAGTGGTATGGCTAATGCTGAGTTTTTCATCCCATTATAAACCTGCTAATGATCTAGTGTTAGGCTGTGTATACGGCACAGCGGAAGCCTATACAAATCTGCCAGCCCAAATTAATGGACATTTGGGTTGGTCTCAGGAGCATTTACCATCATTGTTTAGAAATGTCAGGACCTATGAGTCTCTCTCAGTAAAATTTCACAGCTCACTAGCACCGAAGTTTTTATTTCAATCCTCCCCACGCTGAGGTGACTGGGACCACCCACTTCGAGTAAACTCGGGTGGTTCCCTGAGTTGAGTCCAGAATTCACCAGTCCGAAGACTGGCGCCTTACTCTTTCTAGCTTAGAATGATGTACGCACCTTGCAACGTTTTTTAGGGGTTGTCACCTCACGTGTCACTCCAAGCTGGGTTTACTGTTTTGTAGTTTTTGTCTCATTTTATGGTCTGTGAAACATGCATTCAGATAAAGCAGAATACCAAGCGTCGTACTTATCACTTCACATTCCACGCGCTTAATGAAACCCAGCATAACTTTTTCCTTAATCGTCTCTCAGATGCCAAACTGTTGCTGTAGATTCTTCGGCCTAGGGCATCTTCAACGTTTAGCAATGACGGCTCTTTTCTGCTTGTCCTGTAACCTTTTGTAACCTCTTTCTGACCTTCACGACACCATAATCTGTTGTCATTATCTTTTTAACAGGCAGGGTTATAGCGGGACAAACCATGAGTTACATTGAGTTCTAGCACGTGCCCGACATTTCCCAGATTTCCACTTGCTCTACTGAAAATTTACCTCTGAAAGAATAAAGTACTGTTGGACTTGGTGAGACTGCTGTACAAAGCCATTCGAGTTCAGTGTTTGGTACATTTTATCGGTCCTACAGTATAAAAGTTGTTTTTCGGTCTGTAGAATAGCCGAATACGTGTAATTTACTAAGCTTGTTAGCCACTGGTAGAGTTTTTCGGAGATTAAACGAAAACCGACGTAACTTGGCTGATCATTTTACTTGGCAGACTGATGTAAACATATCTGTTGCGGGTAGTTTAGCCTTGTCATCACCCTCGTTTAAGCAGCCCTGCTCTCGTCCCGGCCAAATTATTCTGATAAATCAACACCAAGGAAGGCAATCACCTGGTTCGGTATTCACTCTTATTAGATATCATTAGCACTGCATACACTTGGCTGTTACGCAGTTTTGACCTCGGACACCGGGGACGAGCGTATTGCCACTAGTCGATGGGCACAATTAAGACAGTCAGAGGGTTGAGGCACCACATCACCCAAACTGGCCCATACGTGATAATTCACTCGACATATACGATTTCCGGAGTTCAACTCCCGGCCAAGATAAAGGAATGCTTGGCTGATAGGCTTTAATTAGAGAGTAGCCAAAGTCCAGCGATTCTCCTTGGTGTGAACAAACCAGGTTAAGTGCTTCAGGCCAGTTGAGAACCGTAAGCGGTGTAAGTGCACATGAAGCTATTAATCGGACTTACAGCACGTGGCGGTTGAATGAAATACTCGAAAAATTATAGGCTCATTGCCTTCCAATAGCGCAAATTGCATGCCATCCCACATGAACAGGTATCTGGTGTGAAAAATTGTCTTATCATTTAGTTAGGTTTTCTTCATCGTACTCGTTTCACTCATTTTTATGTATGATGAATTCAGTGCTTTCCCGCTTTGATGTGGGCCAACCAAAAAACCATATTGCCGGAGGACAGTTTAAAGCTAATAATGTGAATACAAAATTCCTAATGTGAACTTAATTCCGAGCGGTAACTTCTACGTATGTTGAGATCAGAGCAACAAGTTGAAGCCATCTTAGACCTATTCGGGGTCACTCTGCAACGTACATCTTACAAAAGCTCAATGACTTGGGGTTCTCCCGGAATTAGCTACGTTCTTTCGTGCATGGATCCAGCAAGTTCACAACATCCAACATGCGAAAGAGAGTACCTGATATAAATAGCTTGCTGTGGCAAGATGGATAGAAAAACAAAGGCGACAAGTCGGCTACCCAAAGCCGGGGATTTCAGTAGCAGACAATCCTGGTTTCCACAGGCTTGGATTATATATGTACGTATTACATAATAAGCTTAATCAGCGACATGCTCTCTAAAAGCACAACACAATTAGATGCAATGCATGAACAACTTGAGTTCAGATAGAAATGAACACAAACGCATATTCCGGCAAAGAAGCTGAGGGCGACGAGTCATTGGGGGTTCCTATAGGCTTCGGCTATGCTACTCACCCGAACAACAGTGGGTGCTGTTCAGTACCCAAACAAGCCAACCACACAGCTGATCAAACACTCGTTGCTGTAGTCACAGTGTTCAGTCACTTTTAGGTAGACTATAGGGTGAAGTTCCCAAAACGAGGCGCATATTGATGAGCAATCCCATTGAGGCTGCAGTAGCCGCAGCTTCAGCTACGCAGGTGTTCTCAGCCGCACATAGCAAGTTTGGCATGACTACTTTCCTTTTGTACCTGTAATAGTTTGTAGAACGCACTCTAGGTTCACTGTGTTTAGTATCTTGGTGGTGTCATAAAACTGAATACATTTATCAGTGCATCTGTTCCGGAGGCAGGCAGAATGTAATTTCGGAGGAAAATGGCAAAAGTATCCCTACCATAAAACCTGTAAAAATACTGAAATATATCAGAACAAGTAAAGTACCCTTTTGAAAGTGGCCATGGTTGGTGAGTTACACCGGTTATGTGAGTCTGTTCCGAATTCCAACGATGGAATCTTTCGTAACACAATCCAAAGAGACGACAAAAGCCGTCAAGTTAGGTTGACTTCGTCAGATTATTCATTACACTAACAAGGATGAGGGTTTCACTGCCCATAAACACCACATAGATACCATAGATACGACAGTTCTATAGAAAGTCATATAGCTCGAGGTAGTCTGTTCATACTGGAAGCACTCTGATAGTAGACACGGTGTCGGGGTCCAGTATCGGGACTAGAAAGTGATTTCTGTGGTTTTCTATTCTCATGTATCGGATTTAAATCGAATACAATAAGTCACACATCGTAGTGTATCACAGACATTCTCGGCAAGCATAAGTAATCTCTCGAGTCCCTATATAAGCAATCGTTAAAGTTATTTTGGTACACTTAGCAAAAGGCGACTGACGGCAATAAGTCATGGTGGTTAAATCGGCCACTCTTCCATAATTAATTACAATTGTTTGATCGGTTGAATCAACGCGAAAACGACAATCTAAAACGATCACAACATTTTTGTCTCTCAGGTTTTTCAGTACACACAGTTACGGAGAGGCAGGAACTGGGTATTCTACCCCCTGTCCTCTTCTAGCATTATGGTTAATCGTACATGTATATTTTCTATTCCTGTGCGAGCAACGAGGAGGAATAACATTAAACTGCACTTTGCGTTTGAGAAACACATTATGTGTACGTTCCTTTCCAATGTCATTCTTGAACATAAAATCGATATTTCATCAGAACGGAGACGATGAGCATCTCATATAGTTAAATAACACAGGTCTTGATGGATTAAACTGATATATTGTCTGGCAAAATGAAGACAAATCGTCTGCAACGTTGCATCTGTCGAATAATGGCCCATTCATCTGATTTGTTCAACGGCGAGTGACAGCGGCTGAGTTATCAATCAAATGAGAGAGCTAGTCACTGATGGAAATAAAGAAAGAACGACGTTAAATGATCTAGATTGTGACGTCCTTTGCTTGCGTGAAGGAAATGTCTAAAACGTTTCTTTAGAAATAACGAAGGAAAAGAGTTGAATGATGAATATCCTCAGATTGTTTCCATTCTCTCGGATGAATGCAGACTTGTTGTTGTAAAAGATCCTCAGGGAATTCTATTGGAATATAGTCGAGTGATTTGCTCAGCCAATAAATTTTTAAAACTGACATATTCCTAACTAAACTAGAGAGTCAAGAGTTGGTAAAAGAAGCCGGAATCGGTATCACAAAGCTGCAAATGATGTATTTTGTGTTGCTAAGGGTCTTACGACACCGATATAGTTCCCACCTGATTTATTTGCCTGTGTCCAGATGAAAAGTCTCACATGAAAAGGGACAATAAATGGTTCTATCCTTTTTCTGTACTTATCTTTGGGGTCACTCAATAAATAACAAAGAAAACCCAGAGTTACCAACATGCTACTTTTTATGTTTTTTCTTCCAGTAATTGGAGCCTAAACTGGTTCGTTACATAGCTCTAACAGGCCGGAAAACCCGTCTCAATGACAACCAGGAGAACAAAGTAAGTGTTGTTAGAGACATTGTAAGAGAAAATTGTTTAGCTTTCGACGTAACACACTACTCATAAGGCCACTGATAACTCCCCGGATACCAGCCAAATGTTTTACACTTTTTGAGGCCCATCAGGTAGGCGCTCCTGAGTTTCCTTCGACTTTATGTTCTACGTGAACACCAAGTTGTGCACAGCTGGTGAAATATAGTCATTTACAAGTTTAAATGGTGTTCACGGGATACTCAGCTGGATCCCATCTGAATCTCTCGCCGGCTTATTTATCGAAGCCTGCAGATTAGAACTGAAGCAAGTAGATGGTCAAACTCAAAAGTCCCTTTCAGAGGTATCCTACTGAGGGTGACTTGCTGATAATACTGCTTCCCAGAAGCCTTCCTGGGGCTACAGATTTTGTTTGCTACTAAATGTCGATGTCTTCTCAAATTCACCTACTCTACTACCGTAAAGTAAGGGAGAGATACCACCACTAAAATTTCCCATACTGGCCTCGCAATCTGAATGACACGGTGGTGCTACTTGCTTATTATCGGCCCGAAGCCAGCGAACATTTTCAGACTTCCGCCCTATTCCACCTGGCTATCGGTGGTGAGACAATATTTCGTATTCTTTAGTATACACTAAAGACACCTACCCAAACTAGTAAGACCAAATAATTTTTTCGAGTGTCGAAGCTGTCGCTGTATGACTTCTCGTGTTTAAAGTATGTACTCAAACCTTCTCGGTAAGCTGCTTTGATTTTGTTCGCCTCCAATCCGACGCTAGGGAGCGCCAAAGCATATGCCCCACGTGATTCAGAAAGTCAAGTGTGTTTACTCTCTTCACACACAAATGACTCTACTACCCGTTCGTCTTGCTTATTTTTAGTACGACACTCTATATGGATCAGAAGATGGGTGAATGAGAAAGTGTTCAGCAGCCATTTCTTTCCCTACTGTCAGAACGAAAATCTCTTCACTCGAATCTTGGAAAACTCGATCTCCAGTCTGACGGATTTCGTACAGGGAGGCTCAACTACATCCCATGGGTCATTCATTCCTGAGGAGTCCGACAGATCAATGCAGAGTAGTTAGTAAAAATTGGCAAACCCAGAGTGACAAACTCGAATGAAGTACACAAAGGAAGACATCGTCTAGTGAATATGTTGAAGTACACATGACTGCATAGCATATGAGAGCGGGTGGGGTGAAATCCATGATCCACTATCCAGTTAGGTAGCATGCACATCTTCTTGTTCGAGGACTTTCGCCAACAACAATCATCACGAAGCAATAGGAAATCACAGTAATCCCATGGAAAGTAAGCTAAATTTGACTAAATTACTAGGTAAACATACGGTCAGCAAATGTGAGAGATTTTTCAGCAATGATTCACCGATTCAACTGGTGCGATTTATCCATTAGGAAATTTGACTACTTATGAACGTCGAGTTGGTTGGTTGTTGTTTTTCACAGCTGCATTAACTCATTAGGACTTGGGTATAAAGATAATGACTTCCATAGGACGGGATTTTGGTGTTTTTACGAAGCGTCAATTATTGTTTCAGAGTCCTTATCTGCTGCTGGAAAATCTCCTTAAAACTCAGTCTCTATTCTACTTTGGAACAAAGATTAACACAGAGTCACTAACAAAGTACTTTTCGTCTGGGGCACTTTTTAATTTCGTTCTTTGCATCGTATGATCGTTTTCATGGGGCATTGGGAGAAACTCAACTGTGGCGTGTTGTCTTTGTTGACTGGTGCCTAACAGTACCACAGAATAAAACGAATGTTGGTTTTGCAGAATGGACAGATCTTCGCTCTCCTGAAGCCGACGGGATGAGCTACAATTTAAGGCTGTAATCGCTCCGTCACAGCACTTCAAGACTACGCAGGATTCGGCTTGTGAATACTTCTCTGGTTGCTTCTCTCTTGGTCGAACTCTAGTGAATCGAATTCACTCCATAGTTTCATCACAACGCAAAACTACCTACAGTCAACTGTTATATTGCTGCACAATTGAGTGAAACATTAACATTGATCAATATAATGATCTCATGTTTAGGCCAAATGGCGACTCCCAACAAACCCCACCTTTCTGCCAACCTGTCTTACTACCTCCGGTTTGTTTTGGTGGTTTGCATGTACTACCATATGCGTTAGTGCAAAATCTATGCAAACCACATTCAGGCGCCTACTGGTCCAACCACTGTTGGCCGGTAGATCCGTAAAGTGCTTGCCGTCTATTGATTTAGGCATACAAAGATAAAAATTTTCAACCCAATTAGCAATGCGAGGTCAAACTGAACTCGCTAACCATTCTTCGGTTTGTCGGCTAATTTGAGACAGTCTCGAACACAGTAGACAGCAATAAAGACCATAACGGTAATAGCATCATTCGGTCTCCAGCATGGACACAAAGACTAGTGACACACCTCCGGTTCGATCTCTATTCGTCGTCTGCTATACCACTTTTCCCGAATCAGCCTGTTTCAAAAAATTTTCTTTTCTTCAAATGCCAAGTATTTTACTTGTTTGTTTTGGCGGACGAATTTATTTTACTTCTTGTCGCGTTGTTCGGACTTAATAATGTGTAATAGGGGTAAGTACAAAAGAAACTTATCGATTACTGTCTGAATTATATGGCGTCAACCGTGATATATTCGTGTGATTTTTTGTCTCAGTGACATAGGTATATATGATGACTTGCCCTTCAGACAGTGTGAAGGACACCATGAATGCTGTGGAAATCTCACCAACAGGAAAACGTGTGGTTCGTAGCCTCTGATTGGTGGATTGGTACATATGCCGGTTAGTACTGACACGGTAACATCCACTAATCGGGGAAACGACCGAAACAAGCGTATACCCGACCCTACTCTGTTTGTTCCTGCTAATTTTGCCGAGGAATACTCCTGTTTTTTGCGAATGCAGCGTGATGAAAACTCTTACCGTGCGCTTTACTGATTTCTGACAAATTTAAGCTTCATAGCGGTCCTAATAGATTTTATAAAAACCGACCTGAAAACACATAAAAGACGATTTTTCTGGAATTTAATCAGTTTTCTGGACTCACACAAAAAAGAATTTCTGAGTTCACTGCAAGGATTACAACCAGTAAGCAATTTTCTCAGAAAAGTGGATTTTTCGAAGCGATTTTTGTGGATACGTAAGTTCAAAAAACATGAAAATAAGTGATTCCCATATATTTTTTGTTTCTTTTCTGCAAAAATGTCAATTGGCAGCTTGGAGGTTATAAGCTGAATAAGGAAACTTCATCCATTCTACTATGAATTAAAGTAACATTTCCAATAAATAGGTTAGTAATTTTTTACAAAGTAATTGGGGTTTGTGGTGTTTATATTTACTGAAATATCCGTACAATACATAAATTCTCATCACGTAGATTTTTTGATACGATTTAGTAATTCGGTTGATCTCAGTGCAAAAAAGAAACGTGAAAAACAGTATTGAGGTAACTGTTTGATATTTCTTGATGTGTTGAACTACGGATTTAGTTTTTTTGTGTGGACACAGCAAACTTCAGGACGGCCCCAATTTCCCTTATTTTCTGTTCACCTTTTCACATTTCTTTTAAATGGTCTGATTTGCAAATGAATGGGAAAATGTTATACGTCTACGTTCTTTCCACACCTTTGTCATGCATTAGGAAATGTACGACAACCAGGAATAAGCCCACACATGTCTGTTACATGCTCAAATTAACAGAAACGATGGAATGAGTTATCTACCTGAGAAGTTAAACTGTGGTACCTTCTAGTCCTGTTGATTGATGATCTCAATAGAATGGGGTTGTCAATTTTTGAGAAGTCGTACCCCCAAGAGGGAGACTATCAGTCAGTCCGAAAATAAACTGCGCTTTACTGAGGAGCAGCAGCTTTCGGCGGATTATGAAAATGGATCCCAAAAATCCAAACTAGTGACATTTACGGGGGAGGACGAAAAAAATTAACATAATTCTCTAATTTTTGGGTCGAGCAGGAATGAGTACTTTGTTCCTGAAAACCAAATTTCTCCTCGAAGTAATTCTTACATATATATTCCTATTGTTATCACTGTTCCTTTTCATGATGAGTACTGACGGGTGCACGGCAAACAGGTCGTAGTTTAAAGGAGGTACGTTAAAAATTTACCCCAAAATTTCACCTTCTATATAAGCTTTTATCTTATCTTTTTGATTACGACATCCTACAAACCCGTCAATTTACAAAAAGGAGTTTTTATATTAAGGCACCTGTTGCACGGCAATTAGGCCACTGAAAGATGTAGGGCGCAGTAGCCTGGACTGAGATGTCTTATTGAAACCTTTTGACATCCATTGTTGATTGTAATTCAAATTGTGTTCATATGGACAGGCAAGACGACATCGGGCATTCAGGTAAGCCCTTTCACCTAACTACACAGTTAGACATCTTTTGAATCTCCTCGCGAACTTCCCGACTACCTCGATTGATGTACCAGCGTTTGACGGCCTAAGTGCCTTCTTGTTGAGTCGAGGCCGTTTTCACCTACATGTCAACTTATCTAAATTAATCCATCTAACTGGGAGTAAAATATTAGAAACAATGAGTTAGCTACGCCCGGATGCAAGTTTGAGATAGACCCGAATTACCACTTGATACCGCTAGGATCTCTTTGTTTATGTTGTCGAAAATATCTTGTTAGCCCAGTTCATTTGAAATCTGCTACAACGGTTTTGACATTCAGGAATGCACGCTCGTTTTCCGAAAAGCTTGGTGCGTTATCGGTATGAACGGGAATGCTCCCATCTGATAACAGGAATACAACAAAAATGTCACTCACATTTGAAAATATCGTTTTTTAAATGTCAAGCAAATACCTGCTCGTTAGAAAAATCTGTTGCATTCTGAAATGGAAGAGTGAACTAACTATATGTCGAACCGTTTCAAAGGTTCCATTTTTTAACCTTAGTGGGAATATTTGTGTTTTATTTTTGCTGATGAATATGTGCGTGTTTTTTGAAAAGTAGCTTCACGTGACACGAAGAGATTGCTTACCGATGTGTACCTCTCACTGATTGTCTATAGTGTGTTCATCTACTCAATAAAGAACTAAATTTAGCTGACTACAATATGTGTGAGCCAAAAGTTTTCGACCTGAAATATATAGTGTATTCAGAAGACCATACATATCGTCCAAATCCATTTAGTATTGGCATGACAAATTTTTTGATATAATATCCATGCGAATATTTGCAAATCATTCAGGTTTGCCAAACAAAGGCTCTTTGACCACCATCCCCTGAGATTTCGATCGTTCCAAACAAAGTTTGGCTTATTTGGCGATAGCACAACTTTCTGGCTTCCTTCGGCTTGCATGATAGCTTTAATGATATAGCAGCTTTTCTGCAAGAGCAATAATCGTGACAGCTGTTCTGTGCTAAGGAACAAAGTCAATCGTCGGTTTAGAAATAAGCTACCGACGGTTGCCTGAGAAGCGTATTTTGGCAACGTCGCGTTTAGTGGTTCCAACTGCTGGCTTAGTAACTAAAATTCTTGGTCATGTCTCGAAAAGTATCGCAGTCTCCATCTTGTCTAGCTTGCTACCTGGCTATTTTCCAGACACTTTTTCAAACTATTTTCTGTTGACAAAGTTTTTAGCTAGTCGCAACACAGATGGACTGGCCGTCGCTCTATATGCTTTGCGAAGAGTTGAAAACACCGTAAGCGCACATGAGACCGGAAGGGGCGATAAAAAGAGCAAAAAACGAACATTAGCGTACAGTCTTTTGGTGAAAACAGTGCACAAGTGCCCTTTTTGTTTGTCTGGACTTCATGGTGGCCAGAGCGATGGAAATCGCATTACAAGTAATCATAGTAGTGACAAATGAGAAATGGGTTTTGCGTCTACCAGCATTTGTGACGAAATGCTTCGACATTTGACCACAAAGGTTCCGGGATATTCGGTCTTGACGGCATCTCATCGGATAGAGAGAGCCATAGAATGCGGTATGAAGTCACAAATTTGCAGAAAGCTTTATAGCCGTTCCATACATTCTCTGACCAGCTTGTTGGAGGCCTATGATTAGTGGCTTAGGCAATCACAGTACCCTTACTTAATTTTTCCGACGACGACGAAGAAGTACCAGTTAAACGGAAAGTAATCACCTTGGGTGTATTCAGTTCTCTTTTGCGAACTAACGTTCATTCGGGATGATTCCACCGGATTGATCAGACGATTGGTATCGGCCAGGCGAACAGCTGTCACACTGGCTGCTCCTCTAGTCAGTGCAGTTCTCAAGCGCCTTGGTATAGACTCATCTAGGCCGACTCACGCTATTAACAAAGTTTGCTGAATAATAAGAAGCGTCTTCGAGGTTTCTAATCATTATGCGGCTTCAGGTTCATTCATAGAAGCAGATCGAGATATTTACTTCCTATCGGATAAGCCGCAGTTTGGCACCATCACAGTCGCTGTGGGATCTGTGAAGGGAGAATTTCTGGCTGAGAACTGAGTCAGACAGGTCCGCGGCCAGGTCTATACTACCTGCCCATACATTTCAATAGGTTAATCCAGAATCATTCATTTGGTTCCACCAACTGGTCCGTCAAAACAGATGGAAACAAGCGAGGCTATTACTTATTAAGGCTCCGTCTGTTTCAACAGAAGTTACGTGAGGATCCTGAGACTACATTGGCTCACCAGTTTTAGGCTGAAAACTTAGGCTAGTAGTTATAAGGCTCAGCCTTCATACTTGTAAGCCATCGAAGCTAAAAATGCAGACCACTCTGTACTGATTACAGTTTGGATATTTATGCGATTTTAGTATGTGGAAAAATGTATTTGTGATACTAGGTTTCACTTCATCGACTACGACTTTCAGCATACTAACGTTCAATGATGGGAGGCGCGATTTCTTTCAGTTTAAAATTGCCATAGAAGGCCGAAAGGTTTGTATTCTTACGATTGCCAAGTGAACGAAGCAAAGATACATGTTTTAATGTTAGCTCAGCAAGTATCATCGGAATGCTCTTAGACGCGAATGAAAATAGCTTTTCAGTCCATCGGTAGTGCGCCCAATATAAATGGGTCTCTTTGCACGCAAATCCACACGGTGGATCTTTTAAACAAGTGTGTGGATCTTCCAAAAGTGGGTGAATACTAACTGGGTTTACATAATGCCAAGGTAACTACCTAGGGAGGTGCTAACTCCTGATGCCTGAATAATACCCGTATGTGCATCGGGCAAATCTGCAGCTTGCATTGTCGAACTAATTAATTGATGATCTTTTGGGATTCTTCCACTGTTCTGTACTACCAGTCCAGCTGCTGAGTGGATCCATGCGAGTGCACAGGCTACTCTCGGTAATTCATGTATTTTTTTAAGATGTAATCACCATCATACTTACAATTTTTGCTTTGTGGCACTCGACCAGGGAATGCATCATTATGTGAGGACATGTAGCATACACTTTAAAAGCCAACTACTTTAGAAGCGTGTCCTACGGCAGTCACTGATACGAACGTTCAAAAACGCTCACTTCAGTAGAGGGCGGATGCGACGTGGGGTGAAATCAACGCGTACTATTCAACCTTGGACAAGAGGATACTGCAGTTATTGACGTGGGGGAAATGTGACCCGTGATTCTCTCAGCGGAACATAAAAGGGGATAAGGGTAGTCGAATAGGAAAGTGCCAATATGGGACTTATTGAAAGCGGTTGCCATGACCGGGTGGTTAGTGTAGAGGGCTTTACTGGACCGTCTACTTTCTTTGATGTTAATGATAGTAGTCAGTTCACATGTGAAAACTGCTAACGATGTTTAATATCGGTTTAATATTACCAAACTGTCAAGGGCTCATAAGATGGAACGCTGGTCAGAATATATGACGTTTCAGATGTCAGTTTGAGTTCGCAATATTTCAGCATGTCTAATTGACGCTCATGGCTAACATTCGGATATTTAAACGGTTGTTTGGTTACGTCATGGGAAGCTTTCTAGGAGCATTGTCTGTCAGGTTGTGTGCACTAAATAAAGCAAATCGAAGAGAACAGCCCATATTTCCTTGGATGCACGCAATTTAGCCTAGGTATCAGGATAAAGGAACGTTACTTTTGTTGTGTACCGTTGGGCGAACAAACATACTTTCCAGTATGATGTGCCGCTTGCTTGTCGAATGTAGCAACTGTACCAATTTGTTACCGCTGAAGCACGTATTCATGAATAATTAGCGGCTTAACTTTTATATCTTTTGCGGTTGCTTGATGAGGTAGGTTTGATTTAGTTGCCCTAAATTAACAATGTGGAGAAATCAACTGTTTGCAAACCAAAAGTTGAAATGGCGTGTTTCGTTTTGTAGTAAGTGCACATGTCTATTGGGAGTAATGCTCTGTTTTAAACTGCTATTCAGTTACTCGTAGACAGTGAGACTGATCATCTGGACTAGCCTCCAATCCACACGGGGAATTCGATAACCCCAGGTCGAATGGTTGGACGTGATTCGAGAAGCTGAAACCATTTGCGGTGCATCACTGTGAAGGGCAATGCCATAAGACCATATACCTGAACTTGAAATTTAGTGTATCTGTTCTTTTCTGAAGGATGTCCTGTCTCAGACGGGATGAGTTGCTTAAACAAATTCTCATTCGTTCATGGCAGTGTGGAGGATGCCGTTGGCAGCAGCCGGTGCCGTTATTGCGTAGTCAGTATCACAGTTTGATTGAGCAGTTATACGCTAACCGTAAATGTCAAGTTAGCTTTGCTCAGATCCAGTGGTTCCCGACAGCATGTGTTTGTGATAAGCTCCAAAATGAGCAAAACGAAGTCAGCGCGCACATAATATATTAACACATGATTGTTTAACGGACAGTGCTCTGCGGGCGGAGACCACAAAGGTGAACAGTGAACTGTGATCAAAATAATGGACTTGACGATAACCTAACCCTTTAATGTGACCGTAGTCTAAATAACTCCTGAGAATACCAAAAGCTGCAACTGTAGCGAAATTTTTGTTATTATTCCGAGGACTCGTTAATGGGCTCCGAACAACCCTCACTTAATCCAGGAGTACTAAAGTCCGACGAGGAAACTAGCTACGAACTAAAATCAAAATTTTACTGGAACTTAAGTTCCACCGGGAATATATCCACCCTGCCTTTAGTGATTAATGAGTCGTCCCAGTATTCAAAAAAAGGCACACAAGAAGTCCACGGTGAGCAAGTATCATGTTAGCTCACGTGTGAATTCGGGTGCTATGGAACTGATCTAGTTTTTGACCGGAAGCAAGAGTAAATGGATGCTCTTTAGTTTACAGTGTGCACCCTATTCAAACCTAAGCAATAAGAAGCTTCCCACTTGAACTTTTTAGCCGTGTTCCACGGTCTTAGAAACACTCGCAACAGTTATACATTTCTGTATACTTCATCCAAAAGTTGACGTTCCAGTTTGATGAAATCGCTATTTTGTCACAAATGATCTAAATTTATTATTTAAAAAAAAAACTGAAGAGCAGTACAACTCTCATTAGATGTACGCAAAATCCCACTTAAAGTAGAAGCGAATAAATTGAATTTACCGAGTTTTTATTGATCAAGAAGGGCCACGTGCCTTTAGGGAACCTTGAACGTCTGATAACCATATCGCCTTATGCTTGCATTATGTTCGTTGGCCAGTCTGTGTCATATTGCTGTTTTTTTTTCAAAAATCCGTTTGTTTAATTAAATAATAAACTAGAGCTGTTCAGCAATAAAACTTTCTGATCACTGTTCAACAGTGTATTGCGTCCTTCCATATTGTGCCCATCACTAGAATTTCAACATTCAACAAAACGAGCTAACACTAACAAGTGAGACTGTGTTGATTCTGCTCCTTCCGCTTTAACTGTTCAACCACTGCTTCAAAATAAGCCAGCCTCCTGATCCTAAGTACTCATTTAAGTGTGGCTGGCGGAACACCAGTTTATGTCCGCGTAAAATGTACCTGGTACTGCCATAAAATTTAAAGTATACCATAGCCACACTGTGTTTATTATATTTATGTTCCATGACACCAAAGCCTTAGTTTGCTGAAACTGAGAAACTCATTTTTATGGGATTTTGAATCCCTTTACGGTTATCGGTATTATGATGGAGCACAGAGGCCACTGTCTTTGTGCACGCATTAATTAGTCTGACAACGGAATTGTACGTTTTTCTACTAACATCTCACATGCACCAGTAGATGTGGACGACTAGGTAGATCCTTCTTCCTGCTCATCTGCAAGGGGATCCAATGGTAGCAGGAACCACCAACTGCCATTTTTTCATGGCGGTCTCCTTATTGGGGACTGTCATAATCACACAGTTACAAGGGCCCGATTTTCGTACCTTCTCAACCTGCTTTCTTGGCTTGTATCATTCTAGAAGAGGCTTTGTACTGCAGATAATGCCCACACACATGTTCCACTGATTTTGCGGGGACCTAGCAATCTTGAGTCAGTGACTTTCATGTGTAAGCTCATAGAATTATGCAAAGAAATACCGAAAGTGCAGCTGCGAGCTGGTGCAATAGGATAGGTGCGAAAGTTATGAGACAGGAATATACTAGGTATGGTTCAATGTGAATTGATGTGCATCACCTAGGGGGCATTTATTACACATACTTAAAGGACTAGGCCGAACAGACGCTCGAAAATGTGAGTAGAAGAGTGAAACTGGACTTGAACGCATAGCTGAGTAAATCACACATGTCTCTAAAAAGCTTAGTGTGTAAAAAAACACGCTCTGTGGAGCTCCATCCAAAAAGAGTGCTTCCAGGGAGGAAATGTCCTTAGTAGGAAAGAGCGAAATGGCTTGGTTCCACATTCGTCTGTGACACGTGCGATATACTTCTCTCCGAAATGGAAGCATCCAAAAAGGGAAAAGCCTGATTACTAAGAGTGGGAAGTATTTTGATGCATGGGTTCTCCACAAATGACCCGTCGGTCTTGACTGCTTGGGTTGTGAGAGACCTGACGAAGGCGCTTATGTACTGTTAAGGAGACCGAATGTTAGTGGCGTTGGTTCAATGTAAGGACATACCACCGAGTAAGAGGTTTGAAGATCGACATTTGGGGACAGGAATCATGCTGTCTTATACACTAAAGTTAATGGAAGACAAATGTCTGTAATATTTCATTTAAACGGCTTTACAGAAGATATGCTTGGTTGAAAACAAAACTGAACTGGACTGTGTGGGACGTAAGTTCTAGCCCGAATAACCCTGAAGGCCGTCCCGATCAGTGCTACATGAAGGTGCTTCCGTTTATGACGTTTTCTATGAAGCCACCGGAAAGAGATTTTAGTAAAAATAACCGGTGTGATCCCTCAGAGAATGTGGAAGCATAGACATGTTTCAGCATTTTCCTCATTTTCCTCCCGTATGTCACACCCTGAGGCGTTTTGTAGAAAGCATGACAGAACCGAACCACCCTAGAGAATTAAGAAGCAAAACTGGTCTCTCTTGGACAACTAAAACACAACAAGCTTTTGTGTACGCTGAGGCCGTTTGCATTCACTTTTACTTTTCAATGTCTTGTCTGGCAAATACAAGTATGGCACACAATGAAGTGTCCCAATCCAATTTCATGATAAGCCCATGGACACAGAAATCAAATGCAAGTGAACAATAAGTTTACATCAGGTGTTCCTAGGAGGTACATCACATGAAGATATGACTGCTTAGAACGATGCTTAACATGACGTTCCATTTTGACATTTCAAATGTTGTCCGCTTGTACTGAAATTAGACCCCGAGGATAAAACTTCTGTCTGTAACTTACTGTGATACAATATCCGTACAGTTGGAAGTACGATGAGACTCATCTGTTACAACCTTATGCCACGCGCGGGGCTGTCACCATTAAACGCTGTTTACAAAGTGCCCTGTTCAGACTCTTAACCTTCGTTGACCTAGACCAAAGCCGTCTACTCCATACCAACCCTCAAATCCTCCCGGGATTCCAGAAAAACACCCACCAAACAGTCAGAACTGATGAATTTAGAATGGATTCTCTAAAGACAATCTAATTTTCTCTTAACACCCTAAATATTGTCATCCACTTTACACTTTTATCGGCTCGCATAGATCTTAGCGAAAGCATTATAGTGCCACAGTCTTGTTTGTAATAACATACTTGGGATTATTTAAAGTACTGAACATCTGTTGACCAGACTCAACCCTGAAGCAAACAATGCATGTTGTGCACTGAGCAACAGGGGTATTGCATTCGTCAAACAGATACAAACCGGTCCGACAAAACAGATAATACGAAGCAGATGCTATCATACTTTTGGATTTCAGTGTATCTACACAGCGAAAAGCACACAAGCATCTAGACTTCACTGGCATTCAGTCATAAGCTACGTATCAATGAAAGAATCCCCTCCATTAACAGACGACACGTCCGACGCACAAACCAGTTTGTGTGTTAATAAGCATTTGTGTTGTTTTGCTTGTTGCTATATTAGTATGGGCATAAGCTCTAAGGACTCTTGTTCCTTACACTTCTTTTCCGGCTGGAATACGTTGAGTTTAGAAGAAAAGTTGACATATGATCTTCGATCCTATCTTATCTGGCAGGCACAGCATTGCCCGACGATTAGTAGGTGTTAGTTGTTTCTGATTGGTGAGTCAAAGCAAGAATTAAGGCCTTTACCCTTTGCTTGCAATGACAGTGACAAGAATCGAGTATCAAAATCGTACTCGCTTCAGTTATTCGAGTGAAAAAAAGTAGTTCTTGTGCAGTAAGCAATACTACGAATGCCAAAAACACTGGGTAATTCCTATTTTTCGTCCTCAAGGGTGATGTTTCCCAGTTCCATTTTGAGCGTACCTAAAAAAATAAAACTTTGGATGGATAACCCTTAATGCTTCCGGGTATCTGCTTGAACAACGCTTTAAAATGCCGAATGAATCATAACTTGTCCTGTCAAGAATTGCGAGTTTATCGTCATTTCTTAGAGTACGCGCTCTTTGAGGAATAGGAACTGTGCTCGACATCAAATTATCATGAAAACAAAACAACGGCAAACGGCCGAGTAGTCGAGTAAGTTTGCCAGGTACATCACTCCAAAATATTTTCAGGGGTGGATGATACCCATGGTTAAAGAATAAATGTAAGCGGTTCCTAGCCATGCTTTGAGTGAAACTGCCATCGAAAAGACCTTTTTTTTACAAGAGCCCAAAGTTTTTGTTAATATAGATGTCCGTTTTATTCACGAGTTCGTGTAATTCCATTGTATGGAAAAACTGAATGATGCGTAGCTACCGGAGAAATTAGTGTTTCAAGCATGCAGTCCAAAGTTAAATTAGGCTGAAAACGACATTTTGGGATAGGTTAACAGGCATCGGAGAAACACAGAGGACCAGAATGACTGCCACTTGTGCACGAGTGACAGTTTACTAAGAACATTTTTCGGTTTGAATGCCCAACAATCTACAGCATTCCTAAATAACTGATGTTTAGGTAGAATAAATTATCACCTGACTGCAACCGACCATTTTGAGGAGTGCAAAGAAATAGAAATAATAAAATTCCAGTGCGCTTATGGTCACGAACAAAACTGCATTGTTACGTTACCAGTAAACACTGAAAACCAGTCCATGAAACTATGGTTCTAGTATATTGTCCCGCAAACGGGGGGACTATTCGTTTGGTTTAGCCAACATCTTATTTCGGCTATCCAAAGCTACTTAAAAAGTTGGCCCTGAAAAAAATCCGACGTCAAATACACGGGACTGGGTCATCGGCGGGGAAAGTGTGGACCTCAGCGGTGATCAAAAATTTCGCAAGTGGAGTAATGCAATAGTTAGTCGAACATTTGATGATGAATTTCATTCTGCTGACTATACAGAAAGTGCGAGAGCCGATGAGAGATGGCACCGCAGGAGCCAATGTACATCTATATTGACCGCTTCCACTTTTCACGTGATATAGTAGTCAAAGTTACTCAGAACTTGGCAAAAACTCCTTATCCGAATTTTCCACGCTTAATTTCATCCACTGTGGTAAGGTCGCGGGCAGGGACATTTTTAGGCATGTAGTGCTAATGGCTATTTCATGGTCACAGACAGCATGGTAAGCGAATGCATTCAGTTGCCAGCGAGGTTTATGGTCTGATGACTGTTCACTAAGCACCGGAATGGCTCATTACAATGTAGATGGAAAAGGTGAGTTCTCTTTCAGGATTACACGTCAAGGTCATAGTTTCCGTTGGAACCAAAATGGTTTATTCTTACAAAATTTCGCCGGGCAATTTGATACCAATTTTGTGAAAATATGTTCCATAGTAGGTCAGCTTTCACTGTTCCGTCAGAACAAGTGATGAAAAACAAACAGATCTGTTAAACTCAACAGCCTACTTGTAAGCGATATGAACCGTGGGATTTGTTTTGAAAGCTGTCGATTCACGAACCTGGATGGGTATATTCCTTCCATTCCAAAGCTTTTTTAGTGACGACCTTATCGGGTGGTGGAGGAAAAAACTCCAGAAATTTCTTGTAAAGTTGGTGTTTAGGAAACCGACGAAGCAGTAGCTAAGTCTTACTCAGTGATTCGAACAGAAACCGATTTTACATGTTGTAAAACATTCCTACACAGGGCCATGTTGAGCAGCTGAAATAAACTTTAATGCTTTTCAGGTGGATGAATACTGCAGAAAATCATCGCCCCACTCTTACAAAGGGATTTCGGTAAATTTCTCGCGCGAATCTTTGGACAATTTTGGTTAATTTGTGCGTGTTACAGACCAAGATGCCCAGAAGTTGCATGAAAGTCACTGCAAAATTCGGTGCTGGTTTCCAAAATTATCAAGCACTTCTAAGCCCGTAAAAAATGGGCTGAAAACAAAGTAAAGTAGCTTTTTTTACACGTCTACCTAAGACACAGCACCGGTCCAGACTTTATATGTGATTCGTGGGGAGTCCAAAACAGGACTACCACCCTTCCACCAATAAGGGATGGTTGATTCAACCTTCTATCCATCCCATTCCTGCCTGCGCCGTCAACTACTAGGTTTATCGATCATTGTAAAAGGCCTGGTCTTACATGGACCAAGCATTCAAAATCGATGGACAGTGACCAAATTTTATGCTCAGAGAGACCAACCCCAAAACAAGGATATTAAAGTTGGTTCCTCGAAACAACATCCAAAAGTTAGGTTTTTGACCCGGTACTCGCAACATTCCAAAGAGGAACCAAAGTGGTACTTCCTTTTAAACGTTGGGCGCTAAGCAACATATTTATATTTTTAACCAGTAGAGGAATGGATAACTCGCTGAGGACAACCTTAATCAATGTTCTTAAAAATTGATGCCCAAAGTTTTATCTAACCCGAAACAACAGCTTCTGGGATTGTTAGATTATAAGAGTCAAATTTATATCTTCGGGATATAGGGATTTTTGTTTGAATGGTCTAATAACATTTACTTAACATTCGAAAACATTTCTTGCATAGATCCTCAACACGTTTTATCAGATATGAATACGATGTTTGATGAAAAAACGAGACTTTGGGAGAAAACGGTGGTCCACAATCTTGTTGTTGTAAACATTGTTCTATAACTGTTATCATTGTGGTTATGTGCAGCGCGCGTAGAACTTCTATTGCCTGCCTAATTTTCACTCAGCTCACCAGCAGTAATAAAGGCAAAATCTTTGAGGCATAGCATGAAGAATCCTTTTTTGAAAAAAACTAACGAGTGAAGTTATTTACAATACGCATGGGAAAACGAATGTCGAACAGCTGTTCTCACAAGTACTGTTATTTTTGCATGCGTTGCAAAACAGTTTTTGTGTTGTTGTCTTTGGAAAGGGTTACTGAACTCGATTTTCATAAACTAACATGTAGATTTTTTACCAAACGCCGTGACATCCAGAAGGGGCTAAAATTGTAACACCCTTAATGATAGCTTATGCTAGGATCCAGATAGGCAACCTGGAGTAGGCGTGTATGAATTTCGGGGTTGTGGGTTTAAAAACTGGCAAATTATTCCGTTTCGCTTGTTGGGAACTCATAAACCACAAGTTCAGGGTGTTCCAATAATAATCAGTGTTCATCGTCATCATCAACGTACAAGTGCAACTTCAGCAAATAAAACTGCTTAATCTGCGCTATCATGCGCTGTGTAGATATGATCAAAAAACGTCCAGAAAGTGTCAGATAAATTATTACCTATCTAAAGTAAAAGATACATTTGGACGAGCTAATATACGAATTAATATGGATAATTAAATAAATGAATAAATAAACAAATGAACAAATAAATAGATAAGAATGGCTGACATCCGAATCGAGTTTTGCAATCAACGGTAGCCAAACCACCAGATACCTGTCCATAAGTTAAGAGACACAGACGGTTTAAAGCGAGCTGAATGTGAAGCGATGTTTATAACCTTACAGCCAGTCCAGACCCGAAGTCATATATCGGCAGAAGAATAGGCAGCGGTCTGCCGCAACTAGTCGACCGGCTTAACCATGATGACATAACAATAAACACTGATATCAATTACTTGCCTATCATTGAGGTGTCGATGTCATCCGTCCATTCCTTTAGGGTTCGACGGAATACCTCATCTCCTGCAGTACAGAACTATGCAAGGGTTCCTGCGCCAGTACCTCCCCAAAGATGGTCACATCAGAACAAACTTTACGTTATGTACGGTGCCCCGGATTGCCTGTTCTCAATGTACGTTCAATCAGGAACACAAACTGTAAGGTGCATTACATGCATTTTAACCCAAATGCTTTCCCGTGCTTCTCATTTGAAGCAAGTATGTATGTTGCAATGGAAATCTGATAATCCCGCAGACCTCAGAGAGGAAGCACGGGCACTGATGGCACTCCAGAATTATGTATTTAGGCTGTTACTAGTCCAAGGGCTAAATTAGGAGAAGTTGGGAGTGGTCACTTTGGAAGATAGTGTCAGTAATCTATGTGGTCTCCACCTCAGCTGCATATTTTGCCTCAAACTGCCTATGTGTGCGGTGTGATGTGGCAAGACACTAGAGGCTATAGCCCAACACCACGTCAAGCACTGAGAGTTGGTCAAATATTCTAACAATTTCACTGTGTTTGGAGGCAGCTTAATTTTTCGGCACTGAATATGGCCAGGCTAGTGATGTCTTTTAAACAGGAGCTTTATTTTAATTTCAAGGAGCCGTTTGAAATTTAACATGGTGCGGAAATGTGTTATCAGCTGTGAGTTCACCAATGGACAAGGTATTATCCTGCTTTGGGATATTCCCTGGCAGAAGCGCTTACTTGCTTCTAATCCCTCCCATTCAGGCAAGTACATCCTTTGTCATAAGGGGTACGCACTCACCATTTGAAGATATTCAAATTTTGAGATGAAAGTGGGATACCTAAACACACCATATTTTCTAAAACACCAGCCTAATTCCTAGTCATATACCCAGTTTAGATCTATTTGGTTCGAATAGATCTTCTTAAGCCGACCTAATGTGTCTGTCTTTTAGAAGACTGCTCAAGAACCCGACTTATGCACACATTTGCAGACCAGTTTGATTTTGAAGGGAGACTTACATGGAAACCAGCTGAATCGCGTTTATGATGTCCCTCTCAGCTGAATGTTCTTCACCAGGCCGCCTAATGCTTCACTTGGTTCGACGTTCGAGCTATCGCTGTATATTGTATAGATCTAATACATTACTCATAAGGCTGTCGAGGAGTTTTTAGCAACCATATGAGTAATCTATAGGTCAGAAACCCAATACTCCTTATCTTTGCCATGCTTTTACACCCTGACAGTCAATCGTTAGGAAGTAAAATACCCTGTCCACAGTATCGGTGAACAGGCGTAATTGTATTTATCATGTAAATCACAAATTTTAAGTTTTAGAATCTTCAAGATATATGAGATGTTCGACCCTAAAGAATTCACCCGACGCTAAGTTGCTAAGGGGAACTCGTGGTTTTTATCAGTACTGTGAGTTATCAGCAAAGCTGATCAAACTCACTTACTACAGACGGTTCCACTTCGTCAACTCGCCCCAGGCACGATAGAACTTTACGTTGCCGTAAGTTTGTGATCTCTTGCTTGACTCTCTTTCTAGTTAATGTCACCGCCCTGCGCAATAACCACGGATAGAAAAATTAATGTGTGCATATCGAAGTTTTATCATTTATATGTGGTGTGGTTGCCTATTTGTACACCAGCACTTTAACCTTGGATATATGAAACTCTATTTGGCCTGAACTGACTACTCCTTCATCGATTCGAATCAGAAGCCTTCAGCTTAGCAATTGGACGCCCGCCACTCATTTCTCAACAATCAATTATTATGGCTAATAATAACGATGGATGAGCCCACTTCACCGTTGACATGCTGAAAGCAACGGAATCGCGAATATTTATTCGGTTGTTCTACGGTCTTCCCTGTTTACTTATGAAGCGTGATTGGAGTTACGTACTCTTTTGTATTCCAAATACGCAGGTCAAAAAGCCAATCTACTTTAAAAGGACATTTGGATTTTTGCGGGGAAGTTTTCCCTTGATCCGGCAGTTTTAAACCAATAAAGTAAAAATTAAAAATCATTGATATATGGCAAAAATAAAAGTGACTCGCACTATGGTCATTACATGGTAAAGTATGGTTCAAACAGGTTGCACAATAGTGAAGCACTCGGGAGTGGCTTGACATAGCTGGACGAATTGGATTGTCTGATCACTCACACCGACATGATAGCTGGCAGTCATGCTAACTGGATCACATTTAGAAACACTTTGTCCGAAGTAGCAACATTCGGCTTTCACCCTAGCAAACCAATATTACGGAGCAAAACATTCGCCAACATACAGGTATTTTCAGTGAGATATGATATTTTTCATATTTTACCAGTTAGTGCTATGAGGTTCTTCTGGGTTCTTTTGGAAGTAACACTTCTGTGACAAACCAGATGAGAAATTGGCCACTGATTTTCTCCCTGTTAAAATATTTTTGGAATTCATTCCGCTGTTGACTTGATGACCACTGTCTTTGGGTCTTACTATCATATTCTTATTGCTTGTACAGAGTGCTACAGAATACGGGTGCTCACCTTTGCGCACTCATTAATAAGTGCTTACTTCCTCCATATAAGAATGTTGTATTTTCTTTTTAACCTTTGCCTGAACAGTTTTTCCATTAGATGAGACAACATGGGCACTGAGCCATGGCGGATATTTAGGTTAGCACCCTGCGTTGAGTCAGCATTCCTCGTTTCCTGACCATCAACAAGGACCTATGCTTAGAGTTTGTAACATCAACATCCAAATCGTTTTGGACCGAATCTACATAGACTGATATTCAAGTCCGGTTGTACTAGGTTGACCGACGATGTCCACCTAGCTCTAACTAAGTGGGAGCATAGACGTTACACACTACTTTTAAGGTCACTGAAAACCCTTTGACAGACCACCGCAAATGAGAGGTTCTGCTGGATTCAACCTGCCAAAACCTAATTCGTGTGCAAGTGAGACTATTTGTCGAGATGAGTGAAAGTATCTTTGGTCAACACAATATGATTTTCGCTCGGTCGCTTCCGAATTCCATCAATCCAGCCACCGAATTTAGGGTTGCGAAAAACGTTGCACATTCTGTTACGTTTGTTTTGCGTTTACACAACGGGTGGACCCTCTTAAGGCCTACTACTAACTTTCGTTGAAATCCTCGTCTGTCTGTGGTTTACACCAGATTCACGAAAAAATGGGTGATAGATTGGCTGAGTATCTCTGCGTCTGAAAGATATAATTATGTTGTGGATGAGGTTAAATTACATGACCACGTGTGCAATTGTCCACTCCGGTCCTAAAGAGTGAATGTATTTGAGTTGTAAGGAATAGATGATTTGCATTAGGAAAAGCACACCTGCGCAAAGATTACCTTTGCGATATATCACCGACCGGTCTGTAAGGAGACTGTATCGGGCGCAATCGATGAGAATCGGTTAGAAGTCATTCAAGATAAAAGTTAAAAGTAATCGTCGAAGAGACGGGGGTGTACATGCAAATATCCGGTGCAAATATCTGAGTGCCAAATTTTGTGCAATGTTTTTGGACATACTACTGTGTTCTGTGGGTTTGTATATTAATAAATTCGGTCAACGCAAGAAGCTCAGTTCAAGTCACTTCGGCCATCTATGTTAAAACTTCGTAGATGTACGTGTTTACCCTTACATTAGCAGTTTATTAGTAATGGAATTTTATTGAGTTTCTCCCCTGCTCTACAAACAGTAGAAAGCAGTCGTTATTCTGTTTCAATGAGTCAAGGCTCACTTCCAACTTTTACCTTCACGTCACTGTTTATCCCGAGTTTACTGGGTGTGCATTTGCCCAGTGATTAGTGTCAGGAGACATATGCAGTTTTCCAAAGTAGCTGTCGCCGCAAAAACCCAGACCGGACAAGTAAAAATGTGGATAACTGCCGCCCTAATAGAATTGTACCCATAGTTAGCCCCTACAAAAGAACCCAGTGAAGCGCCGCTTGTGAGCCATAGGTTTGCTTGTAGGAGCCCAAAGACTGCGCAAAAACGTAGGGCTGGTATGAGGGGTAAACGAAATCTTGCGGACACACTGTGAAAAAATGAAGCCGGCTTTTAACTAATCTCTGTTGCTTACGATGCGAAGCGTGATGAGCATATAAACGTGTCTCACTACCAGAGTCATTTCCAGGAACTCCATGAGGACCGCTGTGCCACACGTACTTTGGCGCACGCGACCTATGGGATGAAGGTGGTCTCACAGAACCACCAGAAACTACCTCACTGTCCGTCGTTTTTACGAGCTTAGGTTTCAGTCGACACACTGAAACTCCTAAATAAGCAGACTTCTACCCAGAAGCACAGCGTCAAACAAAACACTTCAGGAGATACGGACGGAAGAGGAGAATGTTCCGTTGGCGTAAAGGTAAGATCATGAGGGTATGAGAGCGAGCAATATCAATTTTCTCTGTGTGACCTAGAAGCTCAGTCTTCCTGGAACCAATATGTATTACGAAGTATCACGATATGGATGCGGACCAATGGCATAGCTTTCCATCCGATTTTACTGATGTTTGTAAAAATGTACTTATCATAGACGCTCTTGTTTGTCGAGCTTATAAGAGGACGCGGGTGTTTGTACTACTGATTCTATATAAATTAAGGAGCTAAATTTTCTGCGGGTGCTGTCTCATTTAAGAGCCTGGAACACATGACACGTTTGAAAAACAAGTAACCCCCATTTTCTTGACATGATATACAAAACTCGTCTTATCATAATTATCTTATCCGCGTAGAAGGCTGCCGTGATAAAACGGTCGGTGAACAAATACTAGCTAATGAGCTGGACTCTCTCGAGCGGCAGTTTGAACTTATCAAGTTAGGGTGGTTGGGAATTGCACTACCTATATTCGGCTACAGTCTAACAGAGAAAGCCTTGTTTTCCACTCGAAACTCAGTATTGGCGAAAAGTTTGCGGAGGACAGACCATGATGTAGCAAAGTGGCAACTGTCAGATCTTCGCCTTTCCTGGTTTGGGCTGCCTACCGTCTTTGGGCAATCAAGTCATATTGCATAGACCAAACTGTGTTGTGAAGATGATAAAAGCAAAAATAGTCATCAAACGTTGGGAAATAGCATACCTTTGACACAGTTGCTAAGAACACTTCGACAACTAATTGCCTGTTCCGTTCTTCTTGAAACTCAGTATGTAGGTATACTTTCCGGATTCCTTTGAGCCTTATGGTTTACTTGACCGTCAGATTGTACGTAGTTGACCAACTACATGTATGTGTTAACTAAGTAGCTGTTAAACGTGGACCCGAATGAATTCCAGCAAAATCTCTCGTTCGTGATACACTTCAACAGAATGTGCTGCAGATGGGCAACCTCGCATTCCAGTTGGCTCAATTTTCGGAATATCGAAATTCAGTTTTCGATGTACTCTGTAAATTATGTGTTCCGCCTAGACAATAAAACGGAGTATCTCCAATACCATTTCAACTGAAAAAGAAGGCGCGATACACTTACTTAAAGAGCAGCGTAAGCGAAAAGTTCAGCTGGGATCCACTTGACGGTCAACAGCAGCTTAACGTGCGAATTAGTGTGTTTTGCTGAACTTTTCCGTTTCTCAGTAGGTAGTCCCTACTGTTAGACGTTCACTTCAGCAGAGTAGAGCACACTGAAGATGGAATAAGATATAGGGCCTACCGCGGCAAACAGGGCTAGACCACTTTTACCCAGTCGTAAAAAATCTTTTTGCTTTCTCTCACTCGGAACTGTTGAGAAAGCTGTGAACGATAGGGGTGATGAGAGAGGTCACTGATATAGGTCTTACGTTACCACATGCTATGGGATGTGCGTACACCCGCTGAGCGTTATGAGGTCTAAGTATTACTATCTTAGATTGCGGAAAGATAGCCAGTTTTAGTCATATAACTGAAAGTAAATGTAATGAACCTAAATTCCTCCTAAATCAGGGTCTAATGCGTACTCGATTTTGAGCATTATTTGCTTGATGCAAGTGGACGGTGACCCAGTGCACCATATTTACTGGGAGTTTCCTATTGAATCCACAAATCTATCCAACCCAGTCGTCTGAACGTATCTCTTGCTTCTTTTGGTCTCATGCATTCCATTCCGACAACAGTCGACCAGTAATACAAAAAAAACATTCTTCAATCGTCGACCGAATGGGAACGTAGCAATGTGCTTTTGGCTTGGATATGTTTGGGAAAGGCCAGGTCGCCATTACAACCAGTCTGTCCCCTAATAAGTTTTCCTTCCCTTTTTCCTCTTCTCTCTCAAATTGCTTTGAGTGTTTCGCGGGACCAAATCTTTTGTGGTGTGTACTTGGAGTTCAAATGAATCCGAACCCATTATTTTTCCGCTAGCGGCAATTGTTTCGGCGCCAGTTGGTTAACATTTTTGGGCAACGTTGATGACCACCCCCGTTTGCCGAAAAGAAAAAGGGTTGAATACATAGCAAGGAGTTCGTGTCATCCTGATGGTTTGGCAGTTGGGCATCTGAAGACGAATGAATACCTGCAGATTTGCGTTTGCCTCTCACGATTGGAAACATGAAGGAAGTTATTAAGTCACCCCAGACTGAGATTTCGGAGAATGAATGTTAAAACACTAGAATTGTAGGAATTTGCAAGCTTGGGTATTCGAATAGAAAGATCACTTTCATTTTTCCGTGGGGTTGGCGTAGTTAATTGTTTTGCACCGTTGCAGACGATCAACTCGTTTTGCATAGTTTATGCTGGCAAAACTCGTGGGAGTTTGCTTGACATGAAGACCGGAGAATTAGTTATATAAAAATCCTAGCTGCCGCCACTTAAGCAATATTCTTCTAGACCATGGAAGTCAACATTAAATTATTCAGATCAGAATCTTTTGTGAACAGTATGACTTATGGAATTTGCTCGGCTGCTGAACAGTTGTATCAGTTGTTTCTAAGTGAAACAGTAAATCATTGTGGTTTAGTGTTGATCAATCACAATCGCTTTGATAGAGGCAAATTCTTAAATGGAAGTTATTTGAATGCTGGGTCTTGATGACAGGCGTTTTGACTCTTAGACAAGACTCTTTAACTTACTCACGTCATTTCTAGGTGCTACTTTTAACGAACTTCAAAGGGTCTTTGGAAAGTTCAAGCCTCTGGGAACGTCCTTCTACATAATATGGCAATTTCCGAAGGTGCACTGGAAGATAGTGCTGATCGTAAACGAACAAACAAACAAAAAACGAATGGATAAATGGCGTAACACAATACTCAAAAAGCTGTTGAAATCTCTTCAACAGCCCACAACCGGTTTCGCCCCACTTTTGACTCATCAGATAGGCGCGGACGAGTGAATTAGCCGAATTTCGTGCGATTTGGGTTCGTGTAGAACATGAAGTTTACGGAAACTGAGGGACTGCGCCTTTCTGATGAGCCTCAATGGGGCGAAACCGGTCGTAGGCTGTTGAGAAGTTATTAAGAACCTTGTAAGCTGCGTGTTACTTTCAGAAAACAACTTACTGCAACGTTCACTTCAGGGCTAGAGTAATTAAATGCTAATGGAAACCACCAGAATGCAGCGTAGTGTACCACAGATGTCAATTTTGGAGCAGCCAGTTCAAAAAATAAAGCATGTCTGTTGAAAGACGTAAACTTATGTTGCAAGCTTGGTAGAATGCACCACACAGTTACTGGTCTTAGCAAGTTCCGCCACCTGCTGAGAAGTCCAAAGAAGACTAACAGCAAGAGAGGCAGAAGCATGAGTAAACGACGTGATTTCTTACACTTCACTTCTTTCAGTTGAAAGAAACAAGCAAGGAAACAAAAACTGCGTGTAAAATAAGGCAATCCAGCAGCGGCGTTTGTTAAATTTCTGGCATAATTATAACAAACTTTTAACCGGTGAGTAGGGATACTAAAAAAAATCAGGAGAGAAATGAGTAAATCGCGTTATTTTGGTTAGGTTTGGGGCATGGTGGATACTTACGCGAAGCAAAGCTATGTTGAAAAGCCGATAGGCAGTGTAGATCTGTCTCAGCTCATGACGCTCCTGCGAAATTCGGCTATTAGTTTCAGACCAGCCGTTCAGTCATGAGAAGCTGAACAGTAGTGTGATAAACTCGAAATTGTACAGGATCTGCGCACTGCTGGTAAGTCTTAGGAAGGATGCAAAAACTGCGCATTTGTTTTTCACTAGAAGCTGACCGCAATTCTAGGATGAAATCTTCAATGAAAATTTCCAAATCTCCCCAATGCTATCAGTAAAATGCTCATTGTAGAAGTCCATCTGAATGTCGCAATAATTTTTTTAGTGATTGCATACGGTTCGCCAGAGCTACATCACCGGTGCAGGTTTTTCTCATGAGTAGTCCAGTCCTGACCAACGTCAAAATCACTGCCCACAGAAAAATTGTGACAATATTTTTGGCTGGATTCACATGCGGGTTTTAGACCATTTGTATCTTCAGGTGGTTGGCTGCAAGTAGGGTTAATAAAAAAATGTGCCTTTTCACTCTCAAATTTCCTCCATAAACGAGTGAAACAGCAAATTAATAGGTTGCACTATCTAACTCTGATGTGGCGAGGACACATAATATCCAGAGAATGCTTAGTGTACGTTTATTCAGCGTGTAACAACAGGCTAGATGTTAGCCGATCATGCTAAAGGAGACTGATTAAACTATTTGCCGTTTACTATTGGATTGCATGTGAAAGTGGGTTTGCTCCTTCCTACTGGGATTCAAGAAGAGGTCAGGTCTTTTAAGTTACTTAAGCACGTTATCGAAGACCTAGTTTGATTGTGCGTTGCCTTACGTCTGTACTGTACAGTTTCTGTCCCCCTCCTATCCACTGGTGTGCATCAACCTACCATATACGTTCCTACCAGTCGTGGTTGCTTCACTGCACCAGGCTAGGACAAGGTGACACACTAGTGGTTGGTATCTGATGAAGTGACAGCTTAGTAGACGAACCACACAATGTACGGCTCAGCTGAACACTGCAGGGCCATCGGGAAAGCACATTGATCACAATCTGAAACATCCCTACTATGACTCATCTAAACATTAGATGGACAATAACACAAGTTTATTCCAAATACAACTAGTTTTCCATTCAGTCCGGAAGCAAAGATCACTTTTGAGGCCAGTTTTATGGGGGAGATTTTCAGTAAGAGGTTAAATGAAAGGTAAGATTATCCTTAGATCAACGGAAAATGCACGTCAGTGACATTCTACCGAAATATGGAGAGGGTGGTATGTTTCGACGACATTGTTATAAACCTGGCTGAAACCTTTAGGGATCGCTTGTCTTTGTTCAATGTTTGATTCCAGGATCTTCAATTAACGGAGATTGACAAACGTGATTTTGTTAAACAGACGGACAGGACAATAAGTAGAGTGATCAAATTTGGCTTTCATCAATCGTGCGAATGCTTTACTTTTGCTCCTAGCCTCCGTCTGTCGAGTGAGACTATTACTCAAACTTAATTAAGGAAAAATTTAGAGTACAAACATAGACCTACTTTGCGGTGAATACCAATAAATTCCTAATTTTAAACATGATGGGATGACGTCGTCAATTCACGGTAGTCAACATCGTTTCAAGATAGCAGATAGACAACAAAATTAAGAGATACAACTAAGCGCACATCTACACACGAGCCCAATGAAAAACACTTTTGAAAATATGATCATGATACTTCACCTTGTTGAACTAGAAGACCTATTCCTTTCGAGCTTCATTCATTGAAATGATATTGAATAACTTCATTTCACCTCATGTTTGTGGTTTGAGCTGGCATCACCATCGTTTCCTGCTCATCCTTGCCTACAGCTAATGGTCGTACCAGTCCAGGGCATGTTCACGCTTCGGTCAGTTGCTTGTTATCAGTTTAAGGGTTCGGAAACGCACATGTATACACTTCCCTCCAAGCCACATCTGTCAGACATATTAACGTGACCTCAATTAAGAAAGGTCATCAAAGCAGTTTGATACACAACTGCATAAAACGCTTCACTGGAATGCTGATCGAAGCACGGATGCGTGAACTGCGATTTTTCAGGACCCGTAATCTAAAGTTTCTACCTGATTGGTGTGGTGAGATTGGGAATGGCTTTCAGTGAAGTGATGAGTCGAATCAACTAATCGTGTATTCAATCATTGACCTGTTCAGACTTGCAACACTCTCATGCAAGCATTGAAATGGAATGGTATAGATAACCTTTTAGCGGTTAGTTTATATTGAAGTAATTCAAGCTGCAAACTTTTGATCATTATTAGGACAAAATTCACAAACTTTCCGTCAAACTGACCAGTCCGGGTAGATCAGGGCCATAACACTTCATTTAATTCGCCCTGCAATCTAATTACCAGCTGCTCATAATAATTCAAGCGCCAGGTTTAACTTGCACTGAACGCTACAATCCTTTCATTGGTGAATACTGTAGGGATTCCGGAGACATACTACTGATTCACAAAAAAGGTGAAGTAGCGCCTCAGAATGGATTGAGCTAGTTCGGACTGGGGAATTTTGAAACTGGATTTTCAAACATACCCATCTGTCCGGAATAAAGAGAGACGCACAAAAATTAAATCACTACTGGAAACATGATTTGTTTTCCGTCCAAATAGTGTATGGACATTAATGAAAATTGGCGACCCTAACTCAAAGCCTGCTATTAAGGCCCACCAGTGTTACCAAGCAACCGTATATAAAGTTTTGTTTGCCTTTTTCATTACAGAACAAGACTTTTTCTCGGCGTTCCTTAACAGACGTCTGAAATGCTTCCATAACATCTCAGACAATCATCTTCGTCTGAGATAGATAGTAAGTAGTGGAAGAAAGACATATCAAAACACGTCTGATGCCAAAACCGTTTGATTTTTTCCATACGCTTCAAATTCATCTAGATATATTCAGTTTCCATCTACCTCCAATTCAAAACATACTTAGCTTTAAAATGAGAGCCTTTAGGGTTATTTCGATAGGTTTGGTCATGTGCTGCTTAAATTCCACTCGGTTAGTGGCGGGTTTGCATCCTTCGAGAGATCTGTAAAACTTAAATCTTTCCCCGCTAGGTATAGACTATGAATAGTCTACTGTGAACAATCTACAGTGAATGCGAAACATCTCACCAGCAGTTTCGGTATTCCATTCAAGAAATCGCCTCACGCGTAGCATGACTAGACAATGTGGATGCAATATTCGCTTTGAGTGTAAGAGCATCCGCTTGTTTACTGCGCAACCCACAACTCGAAGCTATTCTGGGAGCTGAGGACCTAGGAAAGATGACAGTTGTGATGTCGGGTCTTCCTTCATGGTAAGCGTTTCTCAGCGGCAGCACAACCTGTAGGGGTGTTAGCCACCCATATACTGCCATTGCATTTTTATCAGTATTCACATTATTAGGGAGTATGGCTTAAAAATATGATAACCTTGTGGCTACTGACTTCATCCTGCTTTATACCTGTTCAGTGTCTTGTGATAATATGGCCTTTGGGCAAAAAAGTGAAAGGACACGTTATCCCACAAGTGGATCGTTGACTGCGGCAACCATAATTTTCTGAGACTCTAAAATTACGAATTTAAAACTCCAGGACATGAGAAATTCGGGAAAGCCTATTGCTCAAACTAAAGCAATACACACTGCCAGATATAGCTTGAAACCAGGATCAGAAGTGGCAAGGCACTTATGGGTACATGCTAATATTTGAGTGACACTGAACTCTTTGCCGATTTGTGCATTTTATTCGATGTTCAACAGTAATTTTAGGAAACTACTTACTGCACAACAAATAACTCGTGAACAACTTGGTAGTATAAACGTGCTGGGAGCAGTAAACTGCGGGTCTAATGCTCCGTAGGATAGTTTTTGCAAGACTACTGTATGGTTGTTGGTCTGTTCGCCGAGCTTGGCAGTTGGATTGCAAACGTTTCATCACCAATCGAGGTGACATCGTCAGTGCGGAGTTGAGTGGGTGAATTCCTCCTCTTCTGCCTGTGCTTATATGGCTTCTAAACAGCATCTGGTAGCTCTGAAGGCGGTCTTCGCGTAGTTTGATTGGTCCCCTGTGAATATAAGCACATATAAGCACAGGCAGAAGAGGAGGAATTCACCCACTCAACCCCGCACTGACGATGTCACCTCGATTGGTGATGAAACGTTTGCAATCCAACTGCCAAGCTCGGCGAACAGACCAACAACCAAACAGCGCACCCGAGCTACCTATATTCCAAAACATTGCCAAGACAACTGTATGCAGGGTGGTCAAATGAAATATCAGACAGTATGTTAGGCTTTGAAGTGGCGACGTGGCCTCTTCGATAGCTCTAGTGAGGTTTTGCTTCACTATGGTCAAATCACTGATGGAACTTTGGTCAAAGTTCAGTCGGTACGTGAGAGCAGAACATTTGTCTGGCGATCTGTCATCCGGTTTCATATCACACACCAAGCAGTGGGTTCTCTCCAGTTTCAATTTCCGCTTGTCTTTTCATCTGTGAACTTTTGTGCTTAGACTTAACATTATGGTTTTAAGACGTGAACAACCGTATAGGCTGAAAGCGAGAAATTCACGTGATCGTGACTGACTCATTAAATCGTTCTTTTGATTCGGCCAACTGAGAAATACAATATACTGCAGAGTATAAATCCAATGACAGTTTTTTTGTTGTCATTAGTTGACGTTACTTTAACTCGGAGACCAGATGATTCTCTCTGGAGACGGGTACACGGAAAGCCGATGTATCTGTGTCAGTACACAAACGTACACAGCTCTGTTAATATACAAAATAGGCGATACCAATCTAAGTGTCTGACAAACAGGGCCCATATGATTTGCACGCGCGGCACACCTGAGGACAAAATGAATTCTGCTTCTAGGGTTCTGAAAGAAAACGCGTATCCGGACAAATTCATGCCAAAACGTATAAGACAGACTAGTGCGTAACCAAGGAGGAGAATTCTCTCAGTCCCAAAATTGTCTACCTCAAGTTACCTTTCAGAGGCGATAGAAATTCTGGAAAGGTCGCACGGAAACTGAACCTTTCCTTGAAGAACGGTTTATGCCCCGCAACCTACGGCCAAATTCACTGGTGACTACTTGCTAAGAACCAAAATCAAGGCTCAGGCACCGGTCCACGACTTTGCTTTTGGGATCTGTCCCTCCGTTTGCGAATATGGCGCTAACTACATGGGTTCTTCGACTCGGTGGCTGCCCCAGAGTATCGCATACGCCAGTATATAATGAATTCAGCAAAACCGAACATACGACAAGCGTGATCGTGGCTTATTTTACCAGTATAAATCAGAATATGAACAAGCCAGACCGTTCAGCGTGATTTATTGAGTGCCGTGCAACCACTGCAAGGTCACCCGTCAAAATGCACTTGCAAGGGTGAAAGCGAGCGCTGTTAGTTACCTCAGCTCTCCCGGTTTCATCGAAAAGGTCACCTGAAAGTATTGAGGTTGCCTTAGACAACCAATCGTTCCTCCCCGACCGGTTCCGATCAACCGGTGTAATATAACTTGCTTTTGAACAGCCTTTGAAGACATTTTCACACTTTCTTGTGTCTCCTCCTACTCACATCCATTCATGTAATTGCTAGCTGGTGTTTGACTCAAAACAACCGTTCGAAAAACCGTTTTAATAGTCCTCAGTGTTTTATGTCCGATGTTAAAGAACTTTGTCATGGCACATTCGACTCCATTACAGTGAAGCAGCACGATATCTGACCTCAGTACCACCTTAATCACGTGTACATTACTGCTTGCAAATGCCCATTCATTTCTGGATTGAGATGATGACTAAGTGAACCAGCCAACGTCATCTTTCACGGTCATATTCAAAATCACTCATTCACAGGCCTCACATCGGCTTGAGAAAACGAAAATGATAAGAAATGTAATAACATTTCGGAACAGCATCAGGACCCGTAGTCAGCGGGATATTCCTTTTTGGCGAAGCATATCTCCCCCGTGTTCCTGTTGATTAAAGCAGGTACTGTGAGAAAATCCTAGCAGCGGTTTTCGATCATACCACATTCACCGGAATTTGAAATCTAATCAGCGCCAAAAGGCAACCTTTTCCACACTTCGTTAGTGAGATATCGCTAAGCACAATTCAGGGAAAGGAACGGGCGACATGCCTCTTTTCCAATACTTTTAAATGATCACCACCAAGCGCAGCCTATAGTTTTTCATTTCTGAGAGAACTTGAACGTAAACATTCCTGATTTTGGAGTCACGTGATGCTTGCATGAGAGTAGGGAAGATAGTACGTTTGCAGCCTTCGACGCGCAATATCCCAACGTGTCTGAATAGTATTCAAGCGTCGGATGTGAACTAGTGTACTAGGCTGCTCTCCCAAGCAGAGCAAATTAAAGAAGCACGTATTCACAGGGTCAAGCGATTACGCCTATATTGTGAAGCCAGAAACAGACCATTCAGCTGCTGCGTCGATATCTTCTTAATCTGTGTTCGCAACATTGTCCGTCCATGTCCTTGGAAACGGCGGAAAAAAACCGGGACACTGGGGGTGCATGGTTGACCTCGGTCGAATAGCCCGAAGAGAGTAATTGATGTTATTGCTGTTGGCACTGCGGATTAGATAAGTACTGTGCGTTTTCATTATTAATGTCGTTCAGCTAACTAGCATTGTAATAATAAATTCATCGCAAGGCCACACCAGGTTGCAGAATGATGATGTCACAATTGGACGGATGGCTGACGTCTTTCTGCCTGATCGTCAGAAGTACATATTGTAGAAGAAGAGAAGTGGAAAACTACATAGACAACGGACTTTGGACGAAATGTGATGTTTTTGAGCAAGCTGATCGCTTGAATGCATTCCGTATCCAGTACCCATAGTTCGTGTGGACTGCTGATTTCTAAGACCATCGTTTGACCACCTGTGACCGTGTGAATTTTGTTTCCTTTGATACAGATTGTAACCGTTTTCTCTTGCATGTATTAGATGTGCTCGGTCTGACGTAGTTTAGCTAGCATAACACAGGTAGGCTGGGTGCATAAGCTACGTGTGAATACGGTACAAATCATCAGTTGCCTGTAACAATAAGTTCGGGGGCCATCCAGACCGTTAGGTATGCACCACAGTACCATTCAGCATGCACCAACCCTGGGCTTCAAATAGATAAAATGCTGCATGATAAGCTTGCTACCATTACCTTGACAGAAGGTAATGGATACGAAAACCATGCAGATCCTGAAAGATCAAATTCTGCCCACTCGATAGATTTATTACTGATGCATAGTTTGGGATCTTTATGAAGGGTGTTTTCCAGATGGACCATTGTGTAGATTTTGAACGGCATCTTTAAGAGCACCAACCGTTTCATAGGCACTCATACACCTGATGAAACTATGGATAGTTGAGTTACTTTTCAGGTGATAGTCGTCACTAGTGACAATAGCTTGAGTATCGATTGTCTGTTCGCTCAGGTGAATAGACATGGTGCAAGCCGTTGTAAGCATTGAAGAATTTGATACCTCAGTTAATCACGGACGCTAATTCGGAGGGGCTGTGACTACATACTGGCTAGATGTATTGAAGTAGTCGAATCATAAACGAAAACTTATTTTCTTGGCAAGAGGAGCTTCTCAGTCCATTTGGTTTGTTCGAGATACGCCGATTAGTGTCCGTAGCAGTTAACGCCGTCGATAGTCGGAGAATACAGTTTGAAATGAGGTTTATGGTGTTATCTCTGGACCTGCTTTCGGAAATCCCCAGCAAGTGATGGAAGTATTTCCTCACAAAAAAGTCAACAACGTCACTCATCCCTATAGAGAGATGTTATCGTCTAGCTCAAACCATCAAACTGCAACGGTTCATTAAAATTTCGGCCCGTCTGCTTCCCTTTGTGGACGGACAATTTTTCTGTGAGTTGAACGGGTCATATGCGCATAAAGCAATCTTTTCTTACATCAGATATGTACTCACATCTGGTTCTCTGTTCACCCGTTACAACCTTGTGCTTCTGATCATCATAGTAGCCAATTTTTCGGTATACTGGATGGTGTGGTCCTGTTGCATCAGCTTCTAAGTGGTTGGAAAGAGATTGTAGTGAGCCTCGCTACCCCTTTCTGACAGAAAAATGTAGCCAACTTGAAAAAGAAACGTTTAGTTGCATTTTTGCCCTTAAGAAATTCCACATCGTCAACATTTTATTCTTTGCAGGTCCCAAGAGCCATATTGCCAAAAGCCACCTACACTGGGCTAGTGTTACAAATTTAGTTCAACTTACAAACCAACCTCACCATTTCGACATGCCAATGCACTTTTACGCTTAATTTTCCAATGCTATTTCAACCATGAAGACGAATATAGGATAATTGCATCAGGTTTATCCCGACTGAAATCCAAACAAGTTTTTATTCGGATCCGACCACTGTCTTCATATGTCGGTTGTAGCAATTGCTATACAGACCACGATTGATTCTGCTGTAGGAGGTCATTCAATACTGCCGAATTGTATGGCCTATGGCGGTAAAGGGTGAATGTCAGCAGTTGCTTCTTCACAGGGATGATTTAAAATTTCTGGATGAGTGCTTGATTTTGGGGTGCCGAGTTGTAACTGCCACAAAAATTTCAGTGTGACATTTGAACAGTTTTGCGAAGGAGATTGTGGAATTATCGGAGTGAAAGATCGAAGTTGTGCCTATTACCTCTCTTTTGATTTGAGCTTTGAAAAACTTGTCCGTGGTTGCGAGTAGTATGTAGATGTAGCCAAATCTCCTATAAAACTTTCGGTATTTTTTCCGCAGCCTGAAGAGGCATTAAATTTCGCTAGTCGAATGATGGGGTGTATTCCGGACGGCGGAGATATTTTCCAAGTTGCCTGGCGATTTGATTATGACAAGCACACGAAGCATCATGCGTGCACCAAAAGAACTACAGATTACACGCCAAACTCTTTGGTTGTCCACAACCTTTTTGGGGTACTCCGGGGAGCTTGGCCGAGCATGAGTCAATATGCCGATCTCGAGTTCAGATAGTTCTCCATGACCTCCATCCGTTGATGTAGCTTCAATGAGACAGGCATCAAATCACCGGACAATTTTAGTAGCTATTTTCGGTGGTTGCAAACCCTTTTTCCATTAAAATAAAAGGGGCGCTGACTGTCGTACTAAACCTTCCCTACACGTCCTCAGCGGCTTTGTGTTCCCTCTTAAGTTCAGCCTGACTTTCTGCACAGACAACTCAGAATTCAGCAAAGCCAAGTTATCTACTTAGTTTTCCTGCAAGTGGTAACCTAGTTGCGACATCCCGACGTCTGCAAACTTATCTATCGCCATGATAGACAATATTAGGGAAAGTGGAACTCCAGCCTGACTATTTTGCGGAAGTTAACCGTCGAATGATAGAGGTTAGCCAACGCCAAACTTACGTTAAAAGCAATCACTGAAGAATGGGAAAGCGAACGATGTAGTAGTGAAGTGGTTTGTAAACAACCCTCTCAATGTAGAAGAACAAATCTGATTGAAAGCAGCTGAAATCGGTGGCTCCAGAGATCAGCATGCACTTCATAAAGGCATCGAATATGAATGGGTGACATGGAAGTTAGTCTCAGTTGGTACGGTGAATTCGGAATAGGGAGCACTGGAGCTCGCGTAACACGGGGACGACGTAACTCCCTGATAATCACAAGTTGAAATAGCCAAAGAGCTTTGGAATCAAACCGTCGAAGCTTTCTGGGCCTGAGCATGACTAAGCCTGAGGGCTTGTGGCCCAGTAAACGGATAACGCGTTTAGCTCTTTCGAGTGAACCCCGATCCAACAGCGGCACTGCGTGACTTGTTTGGCTATCCACGTATTTTAGAGTAGAGAGCTTCTGTATTCATTACTGTGTGGCACCCGAAGGTAGGTCACAGTTTCCCTTGTGTAATTCCTGCCACTACCCATTGAGTTCAGAAGACGCTGCTTCTTTCCGCATTTGTTTGTATACGTTCTGGATAGCTTGTATTTGGCTCGACGCATCTGCATTCGGTTAGACAGCAAGCGTTCAGCTTGCTGAAGACGGCGTCGACAGGTAATTCTCCACGGATGTGGAAATGTCTTGGATGCAGGGAGGTCCAGGCGTGGCAAGAATTGCTCCAGTGTCATGATGCCTGATTACAACCTTCAGCCAAGAACCAGAAGGTCAAAATAGCGAGCGAGATGTAAGCGATGCATTGCAAGTGTAGCACTGTTCAATCCATGGTTTTTTGTCCCAGGTGGTATATTCTTCAGAGTAGGGTGAATTAGGAGCTATTTGACCTATGGCTTGGTCGGGGCCAGTAGACGACGTTTCTTCTTGATGTGCCTGCCAGTCAAGCAAATTAACCTGGACTTATACTGATACCCGGTCGACCAGGAAAGTATTGTTCCGGTCTCTTGAACAACGCAGTTCGTTTATCACAAGACTGATATAAACCATCAGCCTGGCGCAAGAGTTACCGACTCTTGTTGGAACCAACACTTAAAGTCTCCACGTGGCCTAACCTGTCTGCTTTATGCTGAATAGGGTGCGCCGGCCAGCGGTGTTGTATCTTTGTCAGAAACCAGTGGCAACAATCTGAACAGACCAGTTGGGCATCCAAGTTTGTGCAGACACTCATGGACGTAAATCCAGTGGTTGACTGTTAGGCCAGCTCTCGATTTGCAATACTTGTCGGAGTTCATATATGCGAAACCCCAGGAGTCTCTGTAATGTGCTGATTAGAACTGGTGTAGAAGCAAAAGAAGGATAGCATTGTTTGATGTCGAATGCAATCGGTACTTTGAAACCAAAAAGTGTGGTCTAGAGTTGCTGAATTCTTGGCTCACCCAAACTGATATCCGGGCTACCTATTCCATATCACGAAGGGGTGGTTCAGCGTATCAATGTGATTTTACTATAATATGTTGCTTTTTAGTTCTACTGGCCTCCGTAGTCTTATGCAAGTTTCATATGTGTACTACGGTCGGGAAGGAAATAGTTTAATCTCATTCCGGTGCTCCGTTTTACGTGGTGATAACCAGTCACTGAACCATATGTGATTGGCTTTTCTACCGTTAGATATATTCTCTTTGTAAGTGAAGTCATTTCTCCTGCGCCTGAGGCTATAATTTCATCATCTGCTTCATCACTTCATCTGGCAAAATGAAATAACATAGATATTGCACAATGCACTTAAGATTGCTGCATACTGTTCGACAGCCCACGACGTATTTGTCCTTCTCAGTGTTCATCAGTACGGCACATTTTTCGGGTTTTCGTCAACATTGGAACCCATATTGGACAGATATAAGTTGAGTCCCCTGTCAAAACCAAATCAATGTGCAATTGACAGTGTATGTTTGAATGGTTTACTGTATGTATGCAAAAATTTGAAAAAAGGCGCGCATTCCGAAATCTTGTGAGAGGAGAAAGTTAGCTCTTTTTTCTTAAGTTATCAGCAGTAAGCCAATTTCCAATATTAGGAGGGCTGGGCTGTACTTTGCAGTCATCCAGCGTAGTGAGCAAAATAGCTACACAACAATTTGTTCTTGTGGTAAACACGCGACTATGGACCAAATTACTTTGAAAAAAGAATAATAATTTATACGCAGTCGGAACAAGGATGATGGAAGCCTGTATATTTTTACCTATGCATAAGCAGACTGTCGGTCCACGCAAAACCTATTCTGTGCGTTTCTAAGTTTTATACCGAATGACAGACGCGACTGATTGCTTTGAAGGCCGAAAGAATGGGCAATCAATGGCTGGGCTGGGAAAACATTGTCCACAAATTTTTTTCGTTGTCCAGTGCTTTCATTTTTACGGACAACCTGGCCAGGGTCGCGAATCCCGTTTTTTTGAGTAGAGGATATTTCAACCCGAGGACAGTTGGCGATATTCTGGTATTCAGACAAGATGAATGACTTGGGTGAACACCAAAAGCGCATATTTTGTAAACAACTGTTCGGCTGACGCTTTTTAACCAAGAGCGGTTGTCTGAAATGGCAATAATTGCTGGTCATTGTAAATGGACTAGTGCGTTTTCAAGACAGCCGGCCTGTTAATTTGTTGTTTTTGGATGTCTAGGCGAAACGCTCATGAGCTGATTTTAGTCTTTGTGTGGAAAAGCCGAACGGCTAAATCCACCCCTAACTGCAAGGTGTGTCGTGTGCGCACACATACAAAAATCATTCTTCAGCGCCCGGCGTTGGAATCAGTCAGATACGGTTGCGCTGCAGGATAACACGTTAAGCAACTTATTAAACTTGGGCGTCTGTTGAAAAGTGAATCTAAGAATACCGTCTCTGCTATTCCTTTCGTTTTTTTTGAAGCGGCAAAAAATCACCCTAGGCTTTGCTTCTGAAGAGCCACAGTCGGCCTGATCGACCGGAAGAAATTACTTTACAGGGGTGCCGATACACATCCCGGATAAGACAACCTAGTGTATACCCTGCTATTTAGATCCCTTTGATATCCTGAAGGGTTTGCGGTGATCTGCTGAATGGTTCCAAAATTAAATATATGGATATTTACTCTGACAGATTCACTATGACCCCCGTGCTTACTGTCCTACTACATTACCAAACACTCATGGTGACCGAAATAATTGTTTCTAGGAAGCTATTGGTTGAAACCAGAGAGAGTAATCTACAAATTAGTTGTATAGCAATCTGGTTTATATAATAACAGCACAGCTAAAAAGTAGGGTGTGTTGCTGAGGGGACACAATTGGCCTTGTAATTATTTCCTTGATATCTAAGAAGCATTATCTAACACAGTAGTGGGAAGTTACGGATTTCCGCTAAACTAATCCCGCCTAATCAAAATATCCACACAACTTCTTCTTATCAAGCGCTCAGCAAATACTGTATCGGAAGTAGTTCCAAAGAATCATACGTTTTATGAGGCCACCGTACGTCACGAGTCTTTGTGCACAGGTTACAAGGACGTCGGAAAACGGATTCAAAATATTCGTTGCAACTACACCTAGAGACCCGATCGCATTCAAAGAGACGTTGACGTGCGAAATGTTCAACTCTTCTGCATGACAAGCTTGTTCATTGCCATAGCGTTTGCCAATGATATATATATATATATATA
>SJOL01001804.1:109422-270188 GCA_004794785.1 Opisthorchis felineus | reverse complement strand
GGGTTGAGTGGGTCAACTCAACCTACTCAACCCCACACTGACGATGTCAGCTCGATTGGTGATGAAACGTTTTCAATCCAACTGCCAAGCTCGGTGATCAGACCAACAACCAAAAACGGGATATATAGCTCTCCTCAAATTATGTGAAACAAAACACGAATCAGGACACCACAAAACATGGCGCAAAATCCTTCGTGAATCAAATTCTCTTCCCTATGATGGCGAAAACATAAGCCGCAATTTTTACCCGTCCAGAGTGCATACACACTAGTGCTAAGGGCTCAGTCAGTGGGTACCGGTTTCCACTACCACCATTAATTGTGATGCACGGTTGGCCACCATCATCCCACAACATATATGGCAGAGGAGAACTCGCAGTCACTCGCCATAATCCTTCAGACATCTTTGCTCTATCAGTTCCCCACTTCTGCAGCCAGTGAGTATTTCATGTGTTTATTTTCCTACTACTGTCGGTTATGCCCGCAAGCGTCCGCCAAATTTTGTGACAATACAGTGATAATTATATGGTTGAATTCTGGCGTTTTACATTTCCCTAACCAGGCGTTTTTCTTTTTATCGTTTGCGTATGGCTGCATCATGCAAGCAGATGTACACATAAAATTTAGAATTACTGATCCTGAAAATACAACAATTATTAGCCATGTCGCACTCGCATTCTGTTGCGTAAATTTATGTCAACCCACGACAGATTACAAAAAAGTTTGCTTTGGCTCAGTAAGCGGAACGCTAGTTAGGTCACGTATTCTCCTGCGTGCCGGTTCAAAACGCATCTTTCAAATTTGTAACACTTACTTTCAAGACAGCTGTTGACTGATGGCATGCGATTGGGGTGAGAAGAAGAGTCGGACACACGGTGTAACGTGACTGACCAATTAAGCATGTTTATGGAAATTCCCTTCTAGCACAGATACAATTGCTTAGCTTTGTCTCCACCGGCTGAAACGATTAATGGTGGATTGGACGTCTGTCAGTTTGGATGGGCGCTTTTTTTACCTCCAGTGCGATCACTGTTAGCATTATCTCAGTCGGCTTGGAAGCCAGCAACTAAGCAGTGAATGAAGCAGTAATCATCTGATAAAAAAGCACTAAGGCGTTTGCTGGTTTTTGGATGAATTAGATCATCCACGGTCCAAGACGATACGCAAGCTATCTTGGGACCAGTGAATAAAGAGGCACCTACTGACATTCGTGCGCACAAAGTGTATGGATCGAATACGGATAGTCCTACACACTGCATTTGACACTGGGTCACCTAGCAGAAGAGGGATATGTGAAACCGCTAAAAAGTGAGACCTGTCAGGTAGTTTTTCTACGTGCGACAGGAAGGCAGAAATTGTGGGAGGCACTTGCTAAACAAACAGTGATCTAAAATAAATTACTGAAGGCCATTCGGTATATGCTGAATTAGGCCCTTGCTGCCTCTCCAAAAATTCGGTCACCTCCAGATGGAAGCGAAAACAACACGCCCTGACAGATGCACGGATAGAGCAGTTGAATTTGCATGGACTATCAAGAGGTTGAAAGCAAGGGCTAACTACCACGAATGCCAACAGAACCTCATTTTCCGGAATGGCGCAGCCACACTGTCTGCTTTGAAGCGCTGCAGCAAGTCAACACATACCTCTAAATTACGCTTTTTTAAATGGCAAGGATGACGTTGTCTTGGTCGTTACAGTTCTTGCAAAACCACACAGTAGACTGGAGGATTTTCACGCATTTTGTGAAGAAAATGTGTGTGCTCATACAAACCTAAGCACGTTAGGAAAATTTTCATTCTTAAGTGGCTTTATCTAAGTTGGCCCACGTACAATTCGGGCGCAGTTGTCCCGGAACCGGGTATTGTACCTCTCGTAAATTCAGTGTTTGATCAGGGCCCACCTATTGACACACAAGCCTATGAACTTATTGTATTTTGGTTACTCTCATGACTACTAGCACAAATAAGCTACGGCGAGACTATCTGACAGAACCCGTCTTAGACAATACGTACTGGTTTGCAGCATGGTCAGTATTCACTAAAGATCCGTCTTCTTGACAAATTCACTAGTAAGAATAAATGATGGCAAAACATAATAGATGAAACGTTCCACTAGCTGGCAGCTTAGTTTCCACATAACAGTGTTTTTCGTCTCCTTTGACTGTGTTTTGTGTGCCTTGTGTGGTTCATCAGATTATCCAGAGATCTTACGATGGCTTTAAGAATAACACATGGGCAGGGGAAAAGTGTGTCTTGTGCCTAGGCGCACCCGATGTCTAGGGAGTGCATGGAGGAAGAAGGAGGTAAACTGCAGAAAACTTGAAACTCGGAAGGAAGAAATATCACTGATTACTTTGGATGTTATCCTTATGACTGTGAGGCTAGACTTCTCTGGTCCTAAGTGTAATTTCTTCAAACGGAAAACAAGTTGGTAAACTGGGGAATGCGTTTTTGCCTAAGATATGATAAAAGGGGCATAAAAAGTAATTCAATCAAAGGTAGAGAAAGGTAACCTAACACGTTTTAAGCGAAGATGTCACCGTTCGCACATTCAGACAGTGCAAACCGAAAATCCGACCATCTTCTCACGCACGAACGTTTTTTCGTCTGCTCTACAAGCACTGGAAAGAGATGGTGTCCGCTGACGTAAAACTGAGGCGCCTCTAGAGTGGTTAACCATTAACAATACGCTGGCTTATTCCATTTCACATATAAGTGAGAAAACATGTTTTTCGCATGAGAAACTCTGAATCTACTTGAACAGGTTTGTCTGCTGGATGATGTCAAACAGCTTCCACCTCGGTTGGTTCCCAATAATAACAATAATATTTGCTGTTGACTATATGTGGTTAGAAAGAAACTATTCTGTCCGATTGTTAGCAAAAGACTTACGTGTGTACTCCTTCAGACAGATAATTTTTTCGAGAAAATAGTAGCTAACGCTAAATTTAGCACGCAGGTACCTATTTTGCTCGCGGATTAACAACTGTAGGAAGGATCTGAATTAAGTTTTACAAACGAGGATCCACATATAGTGACTTTAAATAGACGGGTTCGTTCGTTGCATGTAAACACATGATGCATCGGGTTACAGGTGCTCATTGATGCAGGTGATAGGTTAGATTACGAGTTTAAAATCAAATGGGTTTACTTGGATATTTCATAGTAGGGATGCTAGCACAAAAACCGAAGAGAACATTTGTGTATAGGACATTTTCACACCCGCATTTAGCACAGACCGGCGTTTTCACGCAAGGTCCGAGCCAACTAAGAATTCACTTTGTGGCAGCTGCTTGAGTGGTATGCTGGACGACCTCGATTCGGACTTCAACTAGATAAGGCAAACACAACATCGGCGTATGGTCGCTACACCTGGTTAATCATGTCTGCAAGGTTGGACATGTCCCCTTTGAGAAACGGCAGAGGTTAGCCAAACGAATTAAACGTCGATCCAGTAGCGGTTTTAGTTAGTTATTCTGTACAGTACTCTCCCTTCAGGAAAGGGAATGGTCAGATGAAATGTTCTATCATGTCTTATCTGGGCAGAACAAACGTAGGATATCTCAACATCACTACTCGAAAATGACTCTTAGTTCCCAAAATCTGGTGATATAATATGTATACATATATACTAAATATTCACTTCATCATACGTGTGAAGATGTACCTGACGTTGCTTGAAAAACAGCCACCTCCTCATTGGCTTACACTCCCCGTCTGGTTGTGAAATATACCCAGCTTACGAAGATTTCTCTTGCTCCATGTTAACATTTTTCATCATAACGCTAAAAGAGGAATGAGTGGAGCGTTCGGGGTTGAGTCCACGTCTCACTGTGTCCGGACTACAAAGGTTGAATACGCTAAATCTGGATGCTCTCGATATTCAAGAAAATGTTCATGTGGGCGGCCTTGAGCCACCTGATTCTCATTCATCGAACGTTTTTTAACTAAAAGGCCTACCGGGAATACATTTTTTACGTTATGCTTAGTTACCCGAACATAGTTTTCAGAGTTTCCATCAAACGGATCGAAAAGTGACTTTGTCCTTGGTGGCATAAGTGGGCTCAGTGGCTCAGACAGACGACAAGATACATAATCAGAGCTCATCTAAAGATTCACATGCAGCCATGCTACACACTAACCCAGATTTTGGTCAGCTAGATGGATGAACTTTCAAAAGTACCACTTATTCCCCGAGAAGTGATGCTTTCGGCAGAAGTGAGTGGGCTCCCGGTTACGTAGGGTACGTTTTCTTTTGATGACAGCTTAAATCTGCCATTAAACAAAATATTTTTCCCTCCCATGAATCCTGACTCATATTTGAGACTAGTTGAATACCTGAAAGGCTTGTTTCGAGATCCAATGCACGAATAATTGCTTTTATTTTTAATAGGTATGCCCATATATTCAGCGGATATACGATACCAGATCGAAAATGAAAATTCGGCATGCTCCTCGATGTTGGCGAATTCTAGATTGTAGGTAGCTCACGTGGAGTCGTGTTGAGATTTTTACTTGAACCCGATAGATGTAATAAATCACAAACTTTGTCGTTCCAAATTTATCACTTAACAAGGAGGTACAACCGTATATCTCCTCAATAAACATAACCCTTCGTCCTCAAGACGTCCAATTAAATACACAAATTTAAGTATTAGTTTGTTTTACCACGCATTTTCACACGTTCCTTCCTCTTATTTTGCATACTGGCTATTTTTTGTGGTCCATACGTCTCTGGTGGGTGCATTCATTTTCAGGGTCAGTAATTCTTTCGAGCAAAAATGTCTTTGATGTAAGATACTATCGTTTCTTCCGGTTTTATCACTTTGAGATCTGTACAACGCATCCTTTACTAACACCTGTTCCGTATGTTAGTAACACACACTCCGCACGGAGCTTTACGTGGAATGGTCATTTTCTTGTCCACGAATATCTGCAACGGTATTTTTGGCGTGTAGTGAGATTTCCTACTTTAGGCGTTTGCCAAACTTCTCTTCAGGTTACTGTGAACCGAACTCCCCCACATTCAGTAACTACCTAATACAAGTTCTGCCTATCAAAATTCATCGAGGCATTCACTGAAAATACCTGAAGGCGTAGGATTGGTGGATCACACCTTCCGTACACCGGCCAAAAAATTACTTCTGCAGAAAGATACATTAGATCGGGACCCTGTTACAACAGTATTAGAGCGCGCAATTCAGGGTGAAACAGTACCCAGGGGCAGTCCCAATGTCACCGAGAAATAGCCTCAAGATTGCTTCTATCAGTTGTGTTCTGATTACCAACATCTAACTGCGGCCACACTGAACAGAATGACTGAAAGTGAGCCAAGGAAAATTTGCGGAAACCACTTGGTGCTCCAATTCGTGGGGCAAAAATAACGTGTATTTTTTGGCTGATAACAAGCATAATGTGCGTTTCATTAAGGGGTGGCATTTCCCCAAATTGACTGTTACGGAGGAATTCGATGAATGTTAAAGATACGAATTACATACACACACGATATAAACAGCTGGACTGAAACAACCGGCTTTTCGCTTGCGAGGTGCTCAACTGGTTGAAACACTGAATCGCTAGTCCTTTGGGGTTTCCATGCATCGTTTCGAATCTCACCGTTATTGTCTGTGTAGTATCTATCAGTGTTAAACCTGAAAACGTGTGTGCCGCACTCAGCAAGACCCTATGCGTGAGGGTACCGTCCGGCCTTGCTGCAGCTATGCTGTACAGATATCAACCAGTGAAAAATGCAACCAGTTTTCAACGACTGTTGTACGTGAACTAGTTATTCAGTAGAACATGCTTGTTGGTCGTAGCGCTCAGCGGTTAGGTGCTTGTGGGTGTCTCATCCCTCAGCCAGCTGAGCCATCGAGAAAGCTTACCCCCGGCTAAACACGACTGCGCCTAATGTATAGGCACTTGATCCATGATAGAGGTCCTCTCCAATGGCGTAATGTTTGTGTTAGGCTAGGTGTTTCTCTCTGGTTCACATCGCACATTATCGCCAGTTGAGAAATTGCTGTAGCGATACTCAGTTCACAAAATGGAAACTTTGTTGGCACGAAACACTGTATTTTTGCACTTAGTTAACGAAAGTAGAGACAGTTGCTGCTGATGATAATGATGGTAGTGACCGCGTTATAGATGCACAACAAAACGACTTTCTGATAAACAATGAAAGAAAAAGGGATGATTTAATTAGTGCCCATTTATAACTGAAGAAATTTACATCATGAACGGATATCTAATACCCCTATAACGCTTGTTTCGCACCAAACTCATGAGCTTGAAAATAGGTGTTCAAGTTTGATGACCACTATTTTACGGCCGTTCTCATATTATTGACCAGTATTTTCGACGATTGTAGAAGGTGAGTATAAAAGACCAGCGGGTGTAACACGAAACACACTTGTGGAACTTGGGGTTAAATGAAGAATATCCGAATACTACTTACATGACAAACAACCAGTATGACTAAAGCTCTCTCAGGTAGTTGTTTAATTTAGCTTAATGGAGCCAAATGTATTTTACCATCTGTTTCTACTAATACCTTTATTTTATTTCTACCACAATACTAAATTTTATTCCTGAATTTTTCAATCTAGCGAGGCGTTGTTGAAGCAGAACGTGGGGCGTTTATCAAACGCAAAAGAGGAAAATGGAAAATGAACTTATAAAAACTATATTATCCATTCTTCCCCAAAATTGGTCTTAAGTAGAGGGAATAAATTCAAAGCTATTTTGGGGATCATAAGCGTTTTTCCGAAAAAAATGTCCAGAGTTACCGTTTGAGGGAATATCGATTATTGCATTTTTGCCGTAAATTTTAGACCAAATGCTGGCAGCAAATTTAGTTTAAACTGGGCAATTAACTTGCCGGGGCTTTTGTGACTTTAGTCGGACATCAAACGATCTACTGATCCATAGTTTCAGCAATTTGGCAACAGCCACACTTGCAGGCCAGTTGCAGTTGTGTGCAATTTTCTCTAAGTATTCACGCAACCTATGATGTCTGGCCTACAAGACAATACTGGGGAGTTGCACTACTTTCGAATAGGCAAGTGTTTAGCCGTCAAGTTTGCCCAAGTATCTTGTTTAAAATAAAACTGTGATTCCATAGCCGATATTTCTGGTGCCTTTTGCACTTTCCTGGCGCCACTGTGGTTCGGTTTTGTGACAAAAAGGTGTTTTTACCTAGAAAGTCTGCAACTAACAGTAAGTAGATAGATAGGTGGACTTACTTCTAAAAAGGTAGGCTTAGCTTATCAACTTGCAATCATTGCCGACTGGCAGACTGTGTGCGGCCTCAGGCCGACTAATGAGTGGAATATCAACTTGCGAATATCTCGGCCGGCCACTTTATTTAGGCAAGAATGCAGCTTAATTTATGATGTTCTATACGGTTCTGACGTTGAAGTAAAAGGTGAAGTTGTATTGAAGGCGTTAATGTTTTCACTACTCATGTGTTTTACGGAAAAAATGTCTTATTTGCATTCCTGTCAACCTAGGCTGGCAAGCCAAATTATTCTGTGTGGCTGTTTCAGCATGATCAGATTTATCGAACAAACTCAGCTTCCCTTGAAGGGATGCAAGTCACTGTTTCGAGTTTTGTCGCACGGAGGGAAGACTAACTTACGTCTGGATAATGAAGTGGGTAAATGGAGTTTGGCGTTGTTACAATGAATCCTACTTGAATGAAATTTAGATGTTCAAAAGGAACGATGAAACAACAGGTTATTAAAGGGCATCCCTCCGATAACGCATCATCCATAAATGACTATTTCCCTACTTGATTTGAATTTCCTTCGTGGAGGAGGACTGACGGAAAAGTTCGCACACGGAAACCCGGTTATGTTTTCCGATAGATCACAGCGGTTGGGTAACAAACTATTCTGGCAAAAATTATGGTTTCAGTTTTATTCATTAACCACGAAGGCATTCTGAGTTTGAGCTTCAACAACGATTGATCTGCCACTTTATGGCCCCTAGACCGATTCACAATAATGCAATGTTTTGCGTGAAAGAAACCCGGAATTTTAAAAATGTTCAACTAAACAAATCTCTGCACATTCAACAATGGAGTAGCACAACATGTGTTTCCGGAGTGACTTTCGCATGCGAATGATCACAGTGTGTCAGCTACTTACAGTTAGAAAGCAACCAACGACAACGAAAATACTTTTAGCGAAATAATTTATCAATACAGCTTTTCAGTGTTACACTTCATTGGACGCAGTGACTAATTCATTGATGGACAGACATAAGATACTGATCAAATCTGACTAGCCCTACATGTTTCCTTAGTGTGCACACACATTATCCATGGAATAGGCTTGACAAAATCAGTGTACCGAGATTTCCAAATATGGTTCTCATGATATTTTGAGAAACTGTTCCTTTGTTTGACTGGGAGCAAAATAACCATATATCCATTTGTTCTGTTGGGTTACAAGCCAGCTAAATTATATTTTTGAGAATCACTTCCGTGTTCTGTGGCAAACATGTTTCCATATTCCTTCACCAGACAAACACTTGTCGGGCAAATTTTGCTCCAAGGCGTCGTGTTCTTCGCTCGATGCAACACTAATCAGAACGTTGCGCAGAAAGCACAAACTATTTGGCCACCTCTACGTTGAATTTTATCCGGTTACTCTCAGCCTTCTTTAGTCATACTTAATGTCTCGTTACGGACCTTTAACGGTAGACACAGGTGCTCATTTTGGGTAACATCATGGTGAAGCCAAAAAGTGCCTTCCGATTCTCGATTGAGATTTCGTCCAATTTAGGCCAAACCAATTTATGCTGGGAAGCCGAGAAGCACCGTATAGCTATTTCATCCTTATTTGTAATGATCGGCATTGGGAATCTCATGAAACTTCAGAGTTGACCTGTGACCTCCCGTTTGAACATTTAACCGTTCGGTCAAGAGCTGCTGGTCAGTAGCCTAATTAACTCGCACTTAGACAGGAAATAGCACTACTCATTCTTCAGTCATGGGAACCACATCACGTAGTCACCATCCGGGAGATGGCGAGTTCGATACTTCCTGGAATTTGTTGAGATGTGCACTGCTGATAATTCCCAATAAGGACGAAATAGTTGTACGGTGATCCTCGGCTTTTCAGCATTGATTGGCTTCAAGTACATTAAGGAAACTCAGATGAAAATTCCAGAATCTCCTTACGTCACTGTCAGTCTTTAAGTCTGTTATAAAAAGGCAACGACGTAAAGCAGCGATTCCGCTTTTTATGTGATTTTCAATGCGAGTGTGACACTGCATATCAGTGGCATTTAGGAGGAGATACCTCCAAAGCTGAATGTACAATGAACCACGCTGAGTGGTTTGGATTGGTCAGTCAGTTGTTTCCTGTCACTCAGCAGCCTTTTAGTCGACGCGTTCTCCGTTCAGCGAATTATCAATCATGTTCCATTGTTTGTTCTCCCGGCGTTAGTCCGTCGATACAAAGCCTGTGGAACCATGGACTGCTGCGCAAAGTGAGGAATAAAACAGAAATGAATAACAATATTTCAGTGCTTTTTTTTACACATTTGCCAGTTATTATCTGAAAAGATCATACTGAGTTCCGACTGAAGCACCCACTAAATCTTCGTTCAAAAACCCTTCATTTTTGCTGCTGGTTATCAAATTAAAAAACGCCGGTCGGAGGGAGCTCCGTGTACTCTCACAATTGCATACGTAGTTATTTCGCTCGTGTACTGTTACAGTGACTTGGTAGCTCTCGCTTAACGTTACAGGACCACAGTTTAAGGCACTCAGGTTTTTTGCGAGACATATGCAGCAGCACGTGTCGGGTGAGTCCTTAGTAATTCATTGTTCCAAACAACGTGTATGTACTAGTCCTGTACTGGTTGATGAATTATTCCCGGTTCCCAGCTAGCACTGGGTGGGAGTAACCGAGTCTAGCCTCGTCTTGTCCTCATCGCCTACTGGAAGTCACCCTAAACCATGAGTTCACAGACAGTTGTTCAAAAACTCCACAGGGTGCCAAGACACGAAATGAACGCTGAATGAAGTGCTCAACGAAGTGTTTTCGTATTTGCTTGCTGGTGATTCGCGGGTTGTGTGTGAGTTAGATAACTTTCTATTTCAGCCATCAGATTGGGCCCGTTTCTGATACATGTCAATCGCCTATTCTAACTAAAGTAACTTATGCTTTGTTCCAGCTTCTACTCAGTTTGTCTCTTCTCTTTGGATATGGACACAGGATGCACAGACTGGAAAGTCTAACTTTGGGTGAGTTTGTTTGTGCTTGTCTCTTTTAAAATACTCTACTGCCTGTTTGTCGGCTTTTATTTAATTCTGATCCCTGATGTGATTTCGGTTTCACTTATCACAACTAACGAATAGTTCTTCAAGTAGCCTAGAATGGGAGGAAGAACCCGGGAGAAAACGATTTTTACCGATTTGCTTTTCTTCATTTTCTGCTAGTGCATTACCACTTTATAACAAACCTCCGTCCATGAAAGACTAAAGTCAACTACATTCACGAACCAATGACAAATCTATTTGTTGACCTATTCCTTTTTAAGCGGGCTGCAAACATCTTTACTGTTACACCACCTCAGCTCTCTATCTTCTGTTTACCTTGTCAGGTTGAAGCAAACTGATAAAGAGTCTACTAGGTAAAAGCTCCTATTGTCAACCGGACCTGATTTCGCTAGTTAGACACAGCAAAGTGAAATGAAGTTTACTTATTCACAACAAGCAAGACGCAAAGGATGACTGCCAGATTGTGGCTGACAATTGTTCACATCACTTGTTGAACCCATGATCTGACGCCACTGGCTTGGACACTCTAAGTAACTACGCTTTACTGTGCATCCTAGCATAGCATTGCAGGGAAACCTTAGGATTGTATTCACAGCCTGCAAGCCGCTGTCAAGTTGTGTGCTAATTCGAGACGACTGGAATATAAGCCAGCTTGATAAAAGCATGGCGTTTTACGCCACAAAATTCGTTTCTTCGTGACCACACCATGTACACAGGTAACTTGTCCGACTCAAGGTGAGGCTTTAAAAAGCTGGAATATTTAGATAGTTTTACCCATTGTTAGGACTGCCCTAATTTAATGGTCATGACCGCGTGTAAAATTTATAAGTAAGGTTATGATATTTACGAAGAATTTTATGCAGCAATGTTTCCTTTCGGCATCATTTTTGGATCTGATCTCCAACTATGCTGTATGTTGGAATAAGAAACAGCATAAACTCTTTTGAGTGGTATCTCTTAAAAAGGGGAGTAACGTAGAGGTGATACTCCTGAAATGTGCATACTCAGGAAGTGTGCCAATAAGACGGGATATTCAGTCGCTTTTGTTGTACTAACACTAGGCAGTAACCGCAAGAAGAGCGTTTCCAACCGACACAGCCGCATATTAAACCACCCAGGTCACTTTTTATGGTAACGTCGAATACGAACTTCAGAGGATGTGAGTACTAACTGACTGAAACTAAAATACTCCCCCATACTAGAAGCATGCAAGAGGTTTGTTAGAGCTTTATGAATGGCGAAAATCAAATCTTTGAACACTAAAATTACTATTTTCGTGCAGCAGTCAGCGACTCAGTCCACGCGCAAAACCCCAGAAGTCACAAAGATTTAGCAATCGATGAGGCACTATGTATAGTGTTAGGAATGATAGCTCAGTCAGTCAGCAGAGTGAATGGTCCCATGAGGCTCCCTCACCTCCCACTTGACCGGCTTGGGACTGCTCTATTCAGCACATCGTGAACGCCTTTGATTCACAACGAGGACAACTTTCTTGTGTGTGAAGAGGTGAGCGATGGATGCAGATGCGGTCTCCCAGTCTTATGAACCTTCAGCTGGTGCCCAAGTGTGAACTCCGTTCGCTCCTGGGAAAAAGCGTTTGTTTCCACGTAAAGTGCCTCATATATAGATTGGGTGAAACCTATGTCGTCAATATGCTGGTGGAAACAAACCCAAACATCGTAGCTAAGTAGAGTATGGAAGATTTAGTAAGCCTGAAATAGCCTTTGTTCGATTGCGCTAAACATATTTCAGCGATAAAATGTTTCGCCTTTTCAGTGGATGTGTGACAGGTTGTTGGTACCCCAAAACGGGGTCTGACGTGCGCAAAGAATAGCGATATGAAAATCTGAATCGTATTTTTGAAGGACCGTCTGATGGCCCATATCATACAACTGGCAGATTGTCTTTTCTTTGAATCAGCCATCGCATCAAGCTCCAGAGTGCTCATCATGCCAGAGTCGCGCCTTTCAGTCAACCCACAACGAATTTAGTCCGCCATATAATAAGGCCATATCGGGCGTGGGAGATCAAGCAGAAGAAAGTCATGTTTATTTTGGTTCATGGGTGGCAGCCAATTTTTCAAAAAGAATGCCAACTTAAATCTTGGGGACATCCCGCCCTTTAAGTACCATATACAGTGCCAGCGAGACCAGATTGCGTCAAAAGCAAAATGAAGTAGCTAAAAATATCAGGACTAAATTAACCACACACCAAATCAAATCGAACTATTCACGAGATGACCAAACTAACGTGTCACGATGGAAACAAGTGCACAGTGTCAGTGTCGAAAAGAATTATTTGGCTTCCGAGGGTCAAACAAACCATATTCAGACCGGTTATCAACTGAACTCCATCTTTATGATGTAGACAAATCCATCATTCTGGTAATCTAAGCGAGGCAAGATATCAGAACAATGACACTTCAGTCTAGCTTCATCCCTTTCAAAACTTTGACCGTATGCGGTTTCCACATTCACGACTGCAAGGCTCTTTTACACATTGTTGCATTACTTATATTGTAAATAGTAGGACATTTGAACAACTGACCACACGCGATTATCCTGGTGAGTATCCAGGTTTACTACTTCACCGTGGTTATGTCCTTTGTGTTGCAAAACATGCAAGGACGGCCACTCCGGTGACTCAAAAAGTGAATTATTGAGTGACAGTTAACTTTGTACTGGGTTTAAAAAACACCTACACCTGTAATTGCTACTGATTCGTTGGCTGGTTTGTGAACACGGTCAAGTTAGTTGCACAGGTTTCAGCAGCAGTTGAACAATCATCCTCAGTGCGTCGCTGTGTACTGGAGCGTACCAGTGAGTCAGTGATTGTGTGTTGGGTAATAGTGTGCGTGTGTTACTATAAGTCTTGCTGAAGTGGCCTTCAATTCGGATAGAAGGACTTCATGAGTGGTTAGGGCTTCTGGTGCGTTAGCCTGTGTTCTGATTGCTCTGTATCCATACAACCATTCAGCTTGGCTTCGTCCGTTCTAACGAACCTCATCCCTAATCCCTCCTGCTTCCATGTTGTACTCTTTTCCGAGGTAACCCCTAAAGCTTTCTTGCCCCAGACTTAATAATTCAGTAGTTGATTTGGTTGAGCATTCCAGTTGAGTTGTTAGCTTTTTGTACATAGAAGTAGGTGGCGACTGATCAGAATCTTTGTGGCATACCCTGCCTTTTTTCTATATCTTTATATGCCAGGATTCACTCGTTTCCCAAATTGTCTTCATGACGTCCTATTTTTGTTTGCACATAGATTTTCAAGGATAAAAGTTTATGTCCTTTGATGGCTGCACTATGTTCTTCATTGTACAATGCTTTTTCCTCAGTCTGTCTAACGTGAAATCTGCTGCAGTTGATGAAGCTAATCTGACATATCGCGCTGTTCCTCTTGACGTTGTTACTGTCATTTCTCAGATCAGGTTTTCCACGGTAGCCACACAGTAGTAGTCACCAGTGTTTTTCCTCAATGCACTAAGCTCAGTATGTGCTCAGCTACAGTCATAACGGGAGGTGGGATTATCGGCCTAATTGTTTCTTACTGTTATTGCTGCCATGGCTGAGGTCCCTTCTGTTCCAAGCTTCTTTTGATAAAATGTCTTGAATATTGAGTGTTTTGGAAACTTCCGAAACAAGTATCCGGATGCCAACGTGTCTCCAGTCGCAGATTTTGAATGCAAAACTTCTTATGGTTCAATGGATGGATGCTATGCTACTTCAGCATTCCAGCTTGTCTGCCACTGCGATACTGCTTTTGTCCGACGGGATTATTATATTAGCTTCGCTCCTTTGTAGACTTACCAGTTCGCGCTAGAACTGAACTGTTTGATTAGACGTTCATATTCAGCTGAATTGATTAGGCATCTGGGTAATTTTTCGTTCCAACGGTCGTGACTGATGGGTTCAGTGTTTTCCGTCAAGTGGAGCCAAGTGATAATTCTAGAAGATTTTGAATAGTTTGGCACCCAGCAATTTTCCATGCGTTATTGCTCATTTTGCCTGGTTAAACGAATTTAAATAAAAGTCTTGTACTGTGAAATAGTTCACACATTTGGTTGTCACGCAAAACTAGGAATTTGCTGTCCCTCTGAGTAGTAAACTTCCCTCGGAAAGTACGACCCTGACAAGGTTGTGCTGGCTTTCCACATTTTGGAAAACCACTGAAATAATGAAAACTTGAGGAAAACTCAGAATACAGAGCACTGTCTAATGGACTCAAATTAGTCATCAGTTAGTTGGCCTCGCTATTAGCAAACAGTGTATCCATACTTGTCGTTCATCCGCTAGTGCAGCATACTTAGTCATGTTATCCCGGAATCTGAAGACCATCACGAATATCCACTGCGCTGATAGGTGTTCCAGTTACAGAATCAAAACCATTGAATAATTTGTAACTGTTCCGTTGGATATTTCATCAGCATTGCTTCCCCGAAAAGTTCGATTTGCGGAAATGGGTGTCATAAATTGAATCGTGTTTCGTGGTCAAACGCCCCCGGTTATCGGGAGACCATTATGATGCATTGTCTTTCTCACTTGTTTCAGGTTTTCTCATTCAACTCCTGCTGTCGTTTGTGGAGACTGCGCTCTTCCAACAGAATAGCACCAGTTTGGATCCTGCAAGCACGGACAAGTCTGTTTTTGTTGAGGCGCTTTGGGATGTGGTGGGGAAAAGTCATGCGCAAGCAGCTATACAGGCTGGGGAGTCGATCACGTTCTTGTGTCGTATATGGCAAGCCCGGGAATCTGGAACTGCAGTCTCCAGTGACTTCACTGAAAACCGTCAATCTGTTTTCCTTTACTGTCCACTCAGCGTGGCCTACTGTGCTCAAGACTGTTTGCTTGTTGAACATAGTTGGCCCATCCGGTGCACCAGACAGTTTCGAAGCTACGAGAGCTATCAGATCCCTTCATCAACCATTCGCCTACCAAGATCCCACGGATGGGAATTGCAAGAAGTGATTTATAAAATAAATATTGCCGTTGTGGGATCCAGCGGCCTGTGGACGTGTTCTTACGGTGGAATCAACTCGAATGCCGTTAAACTTCGTGTCAGAGGTACAGTCATAGAAAGTGGTACATAACTAACGTGTTACTAATTGTGAGCGAACTCAACATGTTTTGATTTCCCCAAAAACTATTTTTCTGGTCCCTTAGAGGCGGAAGCGTTTATGGGGTCGCACGTTATCGGGGTTGCCGTAACTTTTCTATTTCATTAGTGTATCGGTTGAACTGAACACAGCTACTAATAACCCATGCAAGTTATTCATGCACACCCTAGTGATCTAGCGTCGGTCGCAGAGAATTGCAATATATGATGGCCGGTTACACAAGACCGAGTCACCCACAAAGTCATAAACATACCCAGGAGCATACGATGGAATGCGATTACGCTAGGGCAATAATTCGTCGGTACACTGCGTTCCCTAAATTGTGGAGTCTACCTCAGTCACTTTCCAATTTCCGGTCTTTGGGACGAAGAACGGCGCCCAGCTTATTCACTCACTTGTCTGTAAGCACACAAATCCAGCGCATCCCACCTTACAATGTTGTTGTGCGATTTAATAACCGCAACTGTAAGCGATAAAACGGAAATAAATAGTTCTAAGGAATTAGAGATATACTATCGGAGTACTCACTTTTGAACATCACCACGTATATTTTGCTTGAAATTGAATTGCAGTATACGGACTCTGCGGGAATGTAGTATTGATGTTTGCCCGATAAAATGTGTTTAGTTTGTCATGAAATGTGTGTGATGGTGAATAAGTCACCAGATTGCTTCCTAGATTGCTGCTTCACTGCATCTAAATATATCCTAGGATCTGTCATTCAGCGTCAGTTCCATGGATAATTGTAGATATTTTTGATAGATAGACTCAGATTTACCGGCATCTGACTGAAATATCTCATGATCAGCCAACCATCGGCCCATTTCTACCCAAATAGCGCAAAATACAAGTTAATGAGGGATACCAGTTTAAGTTCACTTTTCCCAATGCTATATAGTTTGTGAAGCAAACTGATCACTTGCCTGTATCGTGCAGCTCGTATGTAAAGTCAGAAGCTGTGGAAAAATGGTGATGAATGCTAAATATGATCAAAATGGAGTAGAATTCCATGGGATTTGAAACAAACTTCCCACAAAGTTTTTGACATAAGGACCACAAAAGGGCCAGAAGATAAGTCTTATGACTGGTCTTACATATTGAATCAGCGAGCAGCATTCCTTGTAGTTTCATTGTAGTGCAACTCGCCGTTGGCCCATTCTTAAACACCACAATACTTGATTTAGTTTTTTTATTTTCTGTTGAGTACGGCGGCAGAAAAAGATGTACACTGTCCCAGAGTTGTCTTTGAAAAGACTATTTGATTTGTGAGTTAACAGCAGTATTACTTGGTAGATGGTTTTTTTACGCACGAACTAGTCCAACATACGTCGACTTCATCTTTACCAAGATACAGAGAGTCTCCAGTTTCACCACATGTCGCGAGAAGATGCTCAACCCGACAAACTAAGTATTCAGACCATTGTATGTCTACTTCATGGTAGGTAGTTGCAGTCACTTTAAAGAGCATCAAAGCTCTACGTGACGAAATAGATCTCATCAATCCATTTCGGTACCTTCGTCTAAACCTTCGTGAGATTTGAGATCAGTTCATATCTGAAGAACAGTGCTCAGAGTAACAAACTAGAGAGAATGATAGTTACTTCGATAGACCGTGAGTGCAAACTGTTTTTTGGGTCGACAATAAGGATCAAGTTTCCAAGTTCTTGAAGAAGTCAAATAAAAAAAGAACCTATGGTGGACAACAAATATCTCCTCCATTCACGTGGCCAAACACTATGCAAATATGCGAATTTTGCAGTCGTGTTCGTAGCTCATAATTGATATCAAGAATATTTTGTTCGACGCAATATTTTCCATAACATAAATTTTGCTGCTTAAAGAGCTATAGTGAACTTGTTGCTTGAAATGAAACATTGAATCTGCAGCATTCCTGCTAGTGTTATGCAGCAAGTGACTGAATGCCCACTAAGTAGTTTGTGGCACCTGTACATAAAAAATTCATTTGCTACTTTGAAGACACCAAAGATTTCGGGCACAACTTGATGTTAAGTCGGCTGACAATGACTATGAACTTCGGCATACTTTCCAACTAATAGTCGAAGTTCACGAATTCGAATCCGCCTAAAGGTTTGTAAGATTCACACAGCTAATGAGTCTCAACAAGGGCGAAACCGATGCAAAGTGCTCCTCGGCTTCTCGGCATAGACTGATTCTTTACCGGATGAAATCTCCATTGGGAAGCCCATTTCAACTCATTTTCCATATTCATTAAGCAACGCATCCGATTAATGACAAAGAACAACGTGAAACTGACAAGAAGGAGCTGCAGACAAAAATACTGGTCAGCAGTTATTACTACACTAGAATGGAGAACCAACGAATCCCCAGCTTCCAACTGAGGAGGAAGGAAGCTTGCCGATGATGCGGAACTTCGTTCCCATCTTGGATTGTTCCGGTATTTTTAACCGGCATTTTAACCGATCGCGTCAAGTCACGTCGGCGGTCTATTTATATTGCTTAGTCGCGTTATAATCCAAATTGGAAGATATTTTCTGGCCTGTATCCTGGCTGTGCAATTACTGGAAGTCAAATAGCCATATTCCACCAGCTACTTTTATTGGGATAATAGCCTAATCGCGCCATACGTAATTGATCTGGATTTGGTAAGCAAGCTGCTACGTGTGCCGTATTATGGGGAAACCGACAACCTGTCCATACTCAATAAAAATCCGTTCAACTTTTCACGTCCACAAGCATGCCGTTTGAAAGGAACGACGTCGTGGCAGTTGAAGTAAGTCTTATTTCCGCTGCACGCATACAACTACCCATCTGCAGTGCCTATATGGTCCTGTAGTTTGATCTCGCGCAGTTTTTTTCGAGGTTGACATTTTGAATCGAGCCCATGCTAACGACGTAGTTGCAACCGGCCTTTATTCTGAATGAGGGAAGTTGAGCCAATATGCAGAAATATGTCCACATATGTCCTTGAACAAAGCACTGGTGGTCTGGCGGCTCCAGGCTTCGTGATACTTGCTAAATAGTGACATCACCAAATGGAGTTTTGCACCGACGGGTCGCGTGCTTGAAATGATGTCATACGCTTGAAGCGGCTCTTGGGATGTTTCACCCTAAATATGCTACCGAGCTCGTTCACAGTTCGTTCACGGTTTCTGCCCGTCATTACTTGTCATTATGAATAACATATTTCAGATTTAAGTTGTTCCGTGAGATCCTGAAACCTCTGTATATGTTTGAAAGGAAGCTCAACCAATTCAAACTAAACAGTGTAATTAGACGGGGAAAATGTGAACTGTCTGGAGAAAAGCCATTTAAGCTGATGGCAGTGATCTTTGGATAAAGAGCCTGTTGTGTTGCATTAGTGAGATAGATGTGTTTTACTGAGAATTTTGCCAGTACATGTATCCAAAATAAGGTCTACAGACATTCTATTTTGAAGACTAGGTTTTCATAGCCCTCAACATATGTTACTTTTACGAAAACACCAAGTGGACCTCTGATGTCCTCTAATTAAACTAATTCACAATGATCTAAAATATCCCAAATTCTGATGTTCCCACAGGGCATCTTGAATAAAATTTCCTCTTGTCTATCGGTTTTTCTACACTGCATTTCCAGACCGGCCGGTGCTCTTGTCATTTACTTCCAACCCCCCAAGTCCAATCATAGCCGGTACAGCCGTTAATTTGACTTGCGAAGCAGCGCCAAGTCCCAACGCTCCGTGGTATAATTTTGTATGGCGTCGGATCGGTAGTCGAATACCACCTGTTCATTCTACTGTAAGACTTTCCGACACAGTGTCAGTGCTTACTCTGACCGCCGCACAGTCGACGGATGATGGAACATACAGCTGCCGTGTTACGCGTGACCTGGACAGCAGCGGTTCTACTTGGTGGAATGACGAAAAATGGAAAGATCGTGCCATCGAAGGTAGACAGAACCAAAACAAAGACACTGTGACCAGTTTTCTGGACAACAGAACACTCAGTCCGGACCAGCTGATTTTGAAATTGGATGTGTATCGTAAGTCACTGTAGATGATACTTTATCGTAGCCCAAGTTGAATGAACACCCACGTTTTAAATTTGTCAGCATGTACCACAAAACAAAAACGCTATATGACCTGAGGCGGAATCAGAATTTCCTGCAATTATCACACACTCACTATCCTAGCATCATACGAAAAAATCACCGAATTAGGCTTGGTAATTATTTAGCCTTAGGAATTGAGACTAAATTACCTTGGTTGAATTTCTTAGATTCTAAATACGATGTTGAGCTAACTTGCTAATCCATGGTGGTTATCCGAGCTCGAAATATTTCCGACAGATCCCGGTTACCTTAATTTGGTTCTTCCTGACTGAGATACATCCACCGTGTTTATATAATGATCGTAGGAAAAGGTAAACATGGTTTGTATTTGCAGTAAACTTCTAATTGGATTGATATCCAAGGGCCACCCCGGTTTTACTTCCAATTAAACTATACTGAGGAATAGTATGCCCGTCTACTCCCTTGTATCCACTCCGTATGTTTGTCAGATGCGCTTATTGTATGGTGATTAGTAGTATGAGAATTTCTTTGAACAATGAAGCCTTTTCGAACTGCAAGGCAATAAAGCATTTAGCTGATTGTTGGAAAAAGCTTTCTACTTTTTTCATTGGATAAAAGAGGTCGTAGGTCCTCGGAGACCCTCAGGGAGATAGCTGACTAATTGGACTTGTTGGTTGGATAAAACGTGGGTGTGTAAATTCAACGAATTTAAACTGTCAATACACACTGAGTGCGCCAAAAAACTCTTTGGACTCTAGGTCACTGTTTTTCGTAGAAAGTTCACTGTGAACGAAGCTTTGAAGTAAGCCTATAACTACTCATCCTTATTATGTTTCAGCAAATCTGAGGCAATCCTCTAGTTCCATCTTGAAATACAGTGTTGGCTGAATTCATACCCAAACTAAATGATAGTACTTTAGGCTATGGACAAGTTTTCCTCACTACCTCATACAGTAGCAGGATTTACTAAGAAAAATGTGTAATCAGATTGAAGGATATATCTACTCCGCCTTACCAGAATGTGACCTGACCTGGACGATACTAGCATGCTTAATTATGTAAATACCTCCTCACCGGCCTCGTTATGCTACGCTCGAAGCAAGCGTTTCATGCCTGTCAGTAATATGAGGACATGAAAAATTCCCAATCTTTTGAGTCGAAAAGTCGAAAAGTCCGAAAGTACAAAAGTTCCAACCCTTTTGGAATTCAGTATTCCACGAATTTTCAGTGAATTTCGAACGTGTGACCTCAGGGTTGAAAACCAAGCAGTTCGGCTACAAGCGGCCGATCGACAGTCATTAATTCGCATGTAAGAAGGAATCACGGGATTGACATCATGATAGCACATGTTGACTCGTAGGCAAACGGTCTAGTCTTCAACCACTTGATCGGAGGTTGTAAGTTCGAACCTCTCCTGGCATTTATAAGGTGCCCACCGTGAGGATGGAACAGCCGTAGAGTGCTCCGATGAGTCTCCACACTACAAAGACACGACGGAATCTCTATTGAAATGTTTCGTGCCATGCCTACCCGACACAAGAACTAATCCATCGAAAATAATTCTCGGAAATCTGAATATTTTTCGACTTTTCCGTGCACTGAGCTTCCTTGCGTATCCGTGTGATCCGTAATTCCAAGCAGAACAGATTTTTATCATACCGATTGATTTCATTTTTTTAGTTCGGAGCACATTATCTACTTTATGACGTTACACCTAAGGTTGATGAAGTGTCTAAGCCTATTTCCAGCCTTATCTATTGTGCGGCTCATCGGGTGGGCCCATTCTCCAGATTTCCATTAGTCTCGCCTCTACTATAAGTGAGAGATTCACCTGACTCTGTCGTTGTCGACATCCTTACTTGCAAATTAGCATTCACCTCCTGTGACTGAATATACAATTCCGGAATAAAGTCAGTGAAAGCCTGACATCCACGTCTATCTCGTGAGTCCCAAGAAGGGTGGAGCTGGGAAAGCACTGGAAAACAGTTCAACGTCATGAGTTGTCAGAGATAGCTACAAACTCTCAAATGAGATCCAGGTAATCGGACTGAATAGAGGCAAGTGAAGCTGAGGTTGTGTTACCATTTGAGGGTACAACGACGCCGTTGTCCTGCCTTGCAACATTGGAAAATAATTGACGGCTGACTCACCTGTAAAGGATGAAGAATAATCACCACGTCTCGAGGGACGTGGCCGGTTTATTCGTTTATATCCGCTCACTTCTTATTAAGGCTATCTCCTTGTGGACACTAATAGTTTAAGCCGATATCTCAATCCTCTCTGATGAGCAATCCAGTGGAAGTATGGTATAGAGTTCCTCTAATTCACAGGACACTTTATGGTGCATCTTACTGGGGTTATAACTCTCCCATACAACCTAGTGTTTCCGCTCCCCTATTTGATAGACTCTGCCCAGTTGTCTGACATTCTTTAGTTTTACAAGTCAAAGTTTCGCCAGGCAGTCCACAACAAAGTTTCTTGCTAACCGCAAACCTACAGACCCATCGTCGTCCCAGGAAAGGCCCGTCTAATATTTATACCAAATACTATTTTCTACGTAGGGGAAAAACCACTACTACTAAGCGTACTCTTTGGGACAATGTGGTAAATGAGTATCAAGACCTTATTCACCTAATAATTCTGTAGGGTAAACTGACAGTTTTTTTTAGGTATTTAGCCGTATCTGGGGTCAGAAAACACACTCGATATGTACATGGCCAAGCCAAGCAGACAAACGGTAAATCATACATAGCGGGCTGTGATTTGTTGTTCATAGTGAAAATACTGAGGATTGCACAGTGAACATGTTGAATGAAACTGTCCGACGTTTCGACCACCAAAAGTAACCTTTGTGAAGGTGGTAAATTGAGAGCTGTGCGTCGAAGCTAGTTAGCGTGATTGCCCCCTGTAATGTGAGCCATGAATGGCGTGAATCGAATGCGTGATAAGCGATATTTGCATGCGTTTTTGTGTGTATGTCAAATCACATGAATAGCCGTCAACCTCAGCACTGAGCGGCAGAGCCAATTTATGCACGTCAAGTTTGAAACGAGTGTGTGAATCGAGTGTGAGTGAGCCCAGTGACGCCTTAGGTGCCCCCGTTGATTATTCACTGTACAAATTTAACAAATGCACCGCACTCTAATTGGGCAGCATTTTAGAAAAATAACTGGTAGACATGAAAAACCTGACTAATCTGAAAGATTGTTCAGACTTGTCTAGTTTGCTTTAGTTTACAACACATGTTGGTCAAATCCGATATGACCCAAATACCACGACTGTTCACTTATAGGGCTGTCAGTCAGCATTACGTAACCTTTAACGCATGCACACACAAACGCGAATACGCACAGCATCCACGACAGTAAGCTGAGTAGTTTTAACTTTCAGGTTTTGTAGTGCAGCACTCCTCGCCATTTGTTCATTGACAAGGATTTACCCAGTTGTAAAAATCTTGGACAGTTTCCCCAATGAGACCACTCATTGTTGGTGAAAACTCTTCCACGGCCCATGGCCAGTTTCGCCATTTTTGGGGCTCATTAGGTAGGTACAGTCCCAGAGTTTCTGTTCAGATGGTACGAAGTTCGACTCATCTGCACACCAATTTGGTTTTAAGGGTGGACTCGGCTGAATCAGAGCTGAATCCCTACAGCTGAATGTGCTGCCCACGGGCCGCCTCGTGTTACACTTAGTAGGATATTCGAAATATCGCAGCATGAGGAAAACTAATCTTCAACAACCCACTCTTCTGATTCTCCAGTTTGATAAATGCAAAGATGCTACAGTCTAGCATGACCTGAATTGAGAGCCCTGTACTAGCTGCATCGTGTCACCAGAGAAGTTGATAGAGGAGAACACAAGGGGACACCATAAGTCCGTCATGTATTTGTTAATGGGAGATCGCTTCAGAGCCCACTGGGGTAGTGAACCGGAATGAAGGGCGGGTTTTGCTTTAGTTGATAAAAGTCTTATTAACAGTCATTCGGACCCCCAAGTTAGGAGTTGGAGCATGTATCGAATTGTTCTTTAAAAGTTGGACTAAAGTAGTCCTGCGTCAACGTCCGCTGCCTTGCAGGTAAGTTTTTTAGCCAAAGGATTTGGCTAAATGCTTTCATTGTAATATCGCAAACGAGCGACACAGCTGGGGTTCCTCTGATTCTACTGTTAAAACCAAATCCGTGTGCAATTGAGTGAACTTGTCGAACAGTTTCATCAGATATGTTTCCTGCCCCACCGCCACATTTCTGCTATCCAATTTACTGTCAGTTTTATTTAGTTGTGGTGTTTATGGAGTTTGTAGGTAATCACCAAAGGACGAAAGAAGACTTTAATCCGTGATGCATAAATTCAGTTGGTTGTCGTTGTAATTACATTTACGACTAGAGTTACAGTTATAATTAAAATAAGTTTAACCATAATAGTAAGCGTAAATATGAGTGAGAGATTTGCGCTTTTAACTGCAGACAATACCAGAGCAATTGTTACAGTGATGACTGTTCAGAAATTGGATGCTAATATGCTGATTTTCAGTAGTGTTGTTTATTTCATTATCGCTTGTTTTCCAGACACTATGTACTTTGACCGAAAACAGTGTCTTGTTTAAACTTTGTTCCTCCTTCCACCTGCTTCTTGAACCAAATCAGCTAAGAATTCTTTTTTTGATTTAGTTTCTCGCTGGCGACTGGCAAGGAAACATAACTGAGATTTGCATCCATGATTGGCCGTGTAAATAACGTTCATTTTGAGCAGTATGGAAAAAACGTTGATGTTCCAGTTTTTGACATAGGTATCCTTCCGTATCAAATAACAGGGGCATCGTTTGGGCTCACTCTGATTCCGCTTCAGTTGATAGGGTCGTTACATGCCACCTGAGTAGACAGTTTAGCGTCTTGGTAATTACGCGCAATGATCCTTGAAGACTAATGGACTCACAAAAGTGATTATTCTTGTTGAGTGGTCTCCTCTGAAGGGATTCCAGTCGATGAACACAGGTGACCAGAATAAATCTACTAAATCGCACTTTTTGGGAGTACAGCGGTAATTATGGGTACATATAACTCTGCGTGTACTTTTCAATTCCTACTAATTTTCTAGACCTATAAAGCAGTATGCGTAAAGAGTTGTAAATTATCAAGATCATTATGTAAGAAGTGCACGAATTCTGGAGTATATGAAAAAAGCAGTTCATTTTCGTCTCCCTTGTACTTGTGGCATTCGGGAAAATAATTTTGATGTGATTCTGTAGTTTGATCCGTAATAGCTTGGGAAGATTGTCCCATGTTTACCGTCCGAGTTGGTCCAATTTACGCTCAGAACGGACAGTTATTTGGGGAGCTGGAGTAGCAATACAAAATGTGCACTTTAAAAAAATGAAACATCAATGCTAAACTAGTACAATGCAAAATAGTTAATAGTCCTGTTAGCTTGATAAAGTTACGTTGTCTTCATAAGTTTCTCGATACATCAGTATGTCGTAAAGACCCTCGAGAAATAATGAGGGTACAGAAAATCATGTAGGTTGCTGTAAAATGAGGAAAACGCAATGTCATTGACAAAACTATGGGGATCGTGAATTACGACTGCATAATGAAAAGGTGCAGCTAATTGGTACGATATTCGAGGTGTCACAACCTAAAAGTTGTGTGTTACGTCAATACAATGTACTGCGATATTTTGAATATCGAACCAACTGAAACTTGAGGCAGCCTTGTGCAGCATACTCAATTGGAAAAGAATAGCATAAACAGGAGATTCCGCTGGAATTAAGATGATTCTCTCATTAAAAATGAATTGGAATGGAAATGAACGTATTTATCTGGTTGATCCTTACGTAGATGGTGACTGATAGAACGCATGAGATCATTTTGCGGGTTAACTCAGATCTATCTGAGAGACCTGTGGAAGGGGTATAATCGTGGCTGAACTACGGAACGACCAGGTCATTTGAAAGATAAATGCTAAATAATGCACTTTTGAATGCCACAATTTTGATCGATATCTCGCTAGTTGTCTTCAAACAACGGAGAGGTGTCTCGAACTGTCGAGTTACTGGAGGATTCGTCAATGCAACTCAGAGCCTACAAGGTTTCTTGACGGTACACGAGCCCTAAACCATTCGAGTTTTACCGACCGGTCCGCCTATTCTCCTGTTATGGCCAAATTTCAGCAGTCAGGCTCGTGAATAGATGTGTATTTATATCTTCGCTGCAGATTTAGTTGCCGTAAGGGAGAACATCAACTGAATGACCCGATTTAGTCAGAATAAATGGATGCAAAGACGATACAAGTAATGTATTACATGAACATCTTTTCACTGCACATGTTTGTAACGATAGAATGGAAGCAACAATACACATTAAAAAACCGTGATGGAATATGTCCACAAACTTCACTGGTACAGGTAGAATTGCCACAATTCTGTAAAAAACGCTTTATCAAAGGTCAAATTTATTTGATTTCAACTGTGTTTTGAACAACGAGTTTAGGTTAAACACTTGAACGTTTAGTAAAATGTACTGGTGTCGGGGTACCAGTTTGGTGGTTACGTTGTACCAAATATCCACTTCGCCATCATCCATGAAATAAAACCAGAGGTACTGAGTAGTCTGTTTGCTTCACCCTCCTTCCATCCAATGTAACACAAATTCAGACTATTTAGTCCATCAACCCACCCCAGAAACAAGGGAAAAGGAATAACTCATCTCCTCTACGTCAAAAGCTGATGCCAACTGGCCCACCTACGTCGCATTACCTAATAATCCTGACTAGGTAACTAACTCTAACAAAAGACCACTGGAACAAAATGTGTTCAAAATTAGCGCGCAGTTGGTTGGGCCGAGAAAGTGGTTGGTAGTAAGATACTGGGAGGCCTGGATTGCCTCATCCGTTACTGCTACCGCACAGCAGCTTTTAGGGTAATAAGTAAAACACAATATAATTGAAGAGTTGACATTTCCGAGGAACTGGTATTATGGAGCTCCGGAGAAAACACAAGATCGTACATCATTAGGCAGTAGGCAAATCGGTCGAATTTTGATAATACTACGGATTTAGTCTTCTACGCCTTTCAATAACAATAGTTATAAAGTCTATTCCGCACTGCCTAAGGAAGCCTGAAGTTGAGGCTGTACAGTAGCCAACTGAATGCAAACAGCCCAAATAACATACCACTTTCTTTTAACAAAGTCACAAAGGTATCAGTCTTTTGACCGCTTGTTTAAGAAACTGCTCTTTGTTGAAAGTCATGTTTTCTTTTCGCCTGAACCGAATGCCAGTGGAATGTAGGAACAGAACAACCCCAAAACAAGGGTTCGAAATCCATGACCAAGACTAACAACTGTTTTTCACAGTGACTTTTTTTCGCGCAGAACAGCAAGCAGTCTTGCAGACGAGATCACCGATGACTCATGCCAGGTAAATGACTCCCAAGCCAACTGCTGTGTGAAGGGTTGGTGGTGATAAGGAACTTGGAGGCAAATTGTGGTACCTTGTGACGAAGACACATTGCTTCCTGACTAGGTCACTCATTCGTTCAGTCAATCACAAGAATTTTAAGCTAGCATGCTGAGGAAAACAGTTATTTTGACAACAGTTGTTGAGATTGTGGACTTATTTTATGGTCTGACCAGAAAGCTTTGGATTTTCTGCGCCTTTGAAAAGTTCGTGGGGAACTCGGCACTGACATTTGGTAAATGATGACCTAAAGCGAAAAAAAGGTCGACGTCGTTTGCAGAAGAATAACTTTGTGCTCCGCCAAATGAAAAGTTCAGCCAACTTCTGTGTTCCCAGGATCGTTGTATTAACAAATACCATATCCCATTATCAGCCAATAAAGTATCTCAGATGAAAGCGACAAGTCTGCTTTACATTATACCGAAAAGAGACCGAAGTATATGTATGTGTACAAAAACAAAGTCTCTTGGTTTGTAGCGCAGCAACATCTCAATCGCAGCTCACAAGTTGCCCTTGTTACTTAAGTTATAGTGACATCATACGGTTGTCGACTGTACCCCCGCAACTCTTTCGCCCACCAGAATACCACATATCACTTTACCCCTACCTGTATTTGCATATAAAGTAATGTGACAGCGGTTCGTCATAACACGCGTGCTATCAAGTGCATAACTGAATGACATGAAACTGCAAGACTGAACGTGCATAAGATGCACTCATCAGCCTCTACTAGGATGGCGTTTACATAAACAAACTTTGGCATCACGCAGATATCTTCTAAATACTCCTTGCCATTGATCATTTCAATCTATCTGCGTACTATTAAAAGCATTAAATTTGTAGAACGATAAAGGATCCTATTTTCTGACTTAGTCTGTATTTTCCGCACAACCGAACGCAGATTTTTTGTTATTTCTATTAGCACTTCCTTACAAAGGTCGGGTTTGAGACACTCCTGATCAGTTCGAATAGGGTTTTGACAAGGTGGATTCCATTAGCACACTTCCTTCTTCCACAAACACCACAAAACTATTGGAAAAACAGAATGCATCTTACAGAATTTTTGTGAGTCGTTCAATAAGACAAAATCAACTCCTGATGTACCCTCAAATTTCTTAGCGCGGAGGATAGGCTTAAATAATCGGCCGATATTGCAACAAGGTGCTTCAGTCCCTTTTGCTATTTGCTTCGTTCTACGGCACTGAACGGTGAGTGTAGGTTAGGTCTGTTTCTGTTTTCTGTCAGTTAGATGCTTGATAATCGATGACTTTACGCTGGATTCGACCATGGAATATTCTGGGCCAGCTGGCCTGAAATATCTAATTTTTTCGGTTTATTTACCGACATCTCATCTCTACTAAGGTTGTGGCCAAATACTGTGCCCGTGAACGTGACACCACCGTATTCTACACATCATTGTGTTCCTCATTCGGTTTCTACTTTACGGAACCGGATGAATATCCAAGCCACTATGATGGAGTTGTGGCATTTTAAACAGATTCACTAGAATGGGTTCTCTGCTGGACGGTATCTCGAAGCTTGATTTTTTGAGGTCAGTCGAAAGACGAATATGGCTTAGAATGCAATAGCATTCCAAATGAACCAGGTGGAATTACCACTTAACTCAAAGTAATGATCACTCAATAGTACATACTATTCAGGTTCCAAGTAACCACACCTGGTACACTCAAATTATCAGAAACTTTGTCCGTATTGTTCAACTTCCAGACGGTAATTCTCACGTTCGCATTTTCTTTTAAGCTGAGAAAGATACTTCTTGACAGCCTTTTATCGAATTACAGACCCACCTGCAAACTTGACGTTCTCAACGGATCCAATCGGGCCACATCGAGTCGGTAGTACTGTGACCCTTACTTGTCGCATTCATGGAGGAAAACCAGAACCGGCTATAAATTTCTATCGTATAACTGCCGCAGACGATGATTCGGTTTCCGCGTCACACAACCTACAATACTTCAATCGCTCAGGATCCCAAAACGAAAAGATACGGATTCGTCATGGTTTGGCAACTCTGTCGTGGAGAGCACATCGGGAGGATAACGGTATAAAATTTGGTTGCGCTGCAGCTAGTGTGGTAATTACTGGACGACTGCTTTCAAGTCCCGTCAGATTATCAGTTATCTGTAAGTAAACTTACGCCATCGAAGGCGTTTGTTCGTTCGTTTCACCTGTCAATAGAGAGCCCAGTGCAAATCATCCGTAAGCTTTGGACAGCCCATGGTTTACAAGAGTTGTGGTCTACTATTCACTGATTTTTTAAATTTAAAACACTAGTAGAAACTAAGTAAACATAATCCGACAAAACGAATGGATTTTTCCCTAATTACCAAGGTAGCCTGCCGCGCCTGACTGATCAGGAACCTTAAATTTTGCCAAGTGTAGTGAAGTTTATTCATCCATCCGTTTATGGAGAGACTTTCGGTGATCTCTAGGTGGAGGCGACATGGAAGAAATTTTCCGGGAAATTTTTTATCCTCATTTGTGAAATAATATTTCTACCGCAATATAATGAAAGATTCTGATATTGGTTACATAATATCGGCAAGGTCAATTTTTACGTGTCAGCGTTAGTTACTTACTCTGGTTGTCCAGGTCTAGCCTGGACTACCTTGCAACAACTGGTCACGTAACTGCTACGAGTGATGAACATGAGTAGACTAAGGCCACAGGAATGAGCAACATGCGGTCGTGAGCAAAATATCTCCGCATGTTAATTAAATGTTAGCGTTGAATGCATTAAATGGTCACAAGAAATCTGGTAACACGCAGTTACCTTTTAAAAGATTCATTTGGTCGTCCATGTTTGAGTAATACCATCAAGATATACATAAAACTTAGTCAAGGAGTTGTCTCATATATGTCAGCTGTAAAGCTATGTCAGGCTGCTACTTGTCATTTTTCCTCGTTTTAGAGTTTTCCGTGGATATTGTTTTCCAGCATTTCAAACTTGTGAGGCTCACTACCGCTTCACTTGTCTAGTCTTGGTGTTCAGAGCTGCAGAAAGCTCAGTGTTTGAGGCACAGTATCTCGACCGTTTTTATCTAGGCTTGAGCACCGTGGCAGTACTTCAGCTCTCGTGCTTTCTTCTGGTGGCAAAGCAGCTAGGCACCGAAAGGGTGTTACTGCTTGAAGATTATTAGTTTTTAAATTGTTGTTCAGTGGTCTCTTCTAGGTTTGGGAGTATTGAAACAGTGGAATAAACGTAGGCGGACCTTTTGTTTTCTAATATACATAACCCGTTCCCGTTCCATGGTGGCTGCAAATAGGAAACCAAAGTCCCAGGACGCGTAATCGTTTGATGTGGTAACTTTAGTTGGTCCACATTATTCATCTATAAACGCGGAGGCAGAGAAATTAACTAACGTTACAGGGTATTGATTCGGAGAGCTGTCTTAAATAAATCTCCTATAGTATTCGCCATAATATGGAACATTTATGTGCTATAGGTTAGATACACACATTAAGTGTTGTCTTGTCAGCACCAAATTATCAATAACACCTAAACGCATGTAAGCCGCCTGCTTTTATTGACCGATCGATCTGTAACCACGTAAATGACCGCAATTATGTAGATACGGTGAAGATTTCATTTCATTTTTATTCGTTATTTGATCTCGAGAAGCCAATACGAAATTCGTGCATCCATCATTTTTCGTCATCTCACTCCCCATAATTTTTTGAAATTGTTAACATACTGTGATATACCTGTTATAGGACGACAAGGGGAAATTCTTCATTATTTCCAGATCCATTTGAAACGTTGTGAAATTCTTTACTGAAAGCCCAGTACCTGGGTGGTTGCCTTACAAGATATATTCCATTTTCTTAGCCCAATTAGGTATCGTATGGTTTCGCCTGATTTGGAAATGTCACCATCAGACCTCTTCAACTCAACAGATTTATTTCCCTGATATGACAGCCTGGTTAGCTAAATCGATATAAATAACCAGGGGGAATAATTGACAAACAGGAACGTTCTTTGACATGATGTCGATTCAAACCACTTTTCAGCCGGACTTATGAAACTTTGTGCTGTAGTTTGATTTAGTGGAAAATGTCCGAGACGTTCATGAACCTGGGCGGATCGAAAAGAAACGTATATTTATAATATGTCCTCAAAGAAAAACAAAGAGAGTTCTGCTGAGTGATCAAACAAACTCTGAACAACTGTGGGTTAGATAATATGAGCCATACTGATAGTTATGGGTTTAGTATCTCTCACCTTCCATCAAAGAAGTGTGAGAGGTGAGTGAATACTTGGTACAGGATATTGAAAACCGGATCAGTAGTGCTCTAATCTGACGAGTTGGAAAGTAGCACTCACCTTTATCGAATGAACAAATTCTAGAACCGAGAAAAAACCACAATAAAGGATAACGAATTAGTCTAAGGACATTAAACTGCATTGTGTGGAATGTGTTAACGATATGGATAATGTAGTTCATAATTCTTCATCAGCTATGACTGGAGCCACTGTTGCAGTCCAACCTCAAACAAACCGAATGGTGTTCCACGATTGCCATCAACGGTCTGAAAAGTACCCAAAACGTCTACCTCTGTCCAAATGGAGGGTCTGCGTTTAATAATGTAGGTTCGTGTGCTTAAGGTTAAAGCTTGTGCACATTTTTAGTTTTTCGGAGTTAAAATCCGACTAAAGCACATGAGGATTTTCTTTAAATTTCACGTCCCTTTAAGCTGACTCCTGAGAAGCACTGGATGAGTCCGGTTAGGTTTCTGCAACTGTGTTGCGGCTTGATGGACGGTACTTGGTTATATTTACAGTTCATGCCCCCAGCCCTCTGAAGGTTTGTATAATATAGGGTGCTGGGTAGAATGAACACAACATTCTTGTAAGCGGAATTTGTATGCTTCCAAGAGTAGCATCCTTCGTCCCCCGCGAAAGTCCACTTTGGAGGAGGGCTCACAAATATACCAGGCTTATACAGAAACACAGCCAGAGAATCAAAATACTACTGTTTTTTGCACGTATTGCGGTCAGTTCGGACTCTTCTGTTGTTTGTCAAATCGGACGGGGCATTCTTTTCCTTCAAATGTAAGTTAAACAGTATGAGCCCTTGTTACTTGTGTCCGAGCCGGATTGCAGTGATCTAAAGGTTTGTTAAACACATCCGTCATGGTGCTGTCTGATCATATTCTTCTTGGCCAGAACGTCCTGTCACGGTTAACTTGTTCAGGTTAAACGTAGCTTAAACCGCATACTTGCCCTAAATATAGGTTACGCACAATGACTTTGTTTGCTCTTATCAAGTCTTTTTTCGACCCACAAGATCGGGACACTTCAGTAGCCTCCCATTTATAAGAAGGACTCTGAACTTAAATTTACTGTGGTTGGATACTCGCTGTTTTAGCAGGCAACCATCTGAATGGACCAAGTTATACCTAATGGGGCATAGCGAGGATGAGTTGAGAGAAAAGTTAGAGTTTCCGATGGAAGGCTGTTCCTAACGTGAGATATTGCTACTAAAGTCCAGTGGCACTGTCAGGTCGTCGCTATGTGACAGTGGTTCAAAAATTATTTACTTTCGGTCACAGGTTTCTCCAAAACAAGATACATAATGCAACCATTGATTGGTGGCCTACCAAGATGGATGAATCACTGAGGTCATTTACTGGTCAAATATGCATATGTCTGAGTTTGAAGGCAGCTGCATAATTCATTCGGGATTCTTCTACACAAAGAGTGCCTAAAGTAGCTTCGACTGCTTTATCGAAAACGCTTACAAACCCAGAAAAATGTACGATGGCAAAATCACCATCTGAAACATTTGTCATTTGCGTAATACTCAGTGGTTAAGTTTCATCACCGGATGTTCACAGTGAAAGTCTAAATTGTTTTAACCTGCATGTTAATAAAAACTTTGCTTCTATGAATGTTTTAGACTTTCTGTCTAAATAGCCAATAAGAAACCATAAGGAAAGTGAGAAAATAGCACATCCTATTCCTAATCCGTTTTTCGAATACACCGAATTATTTTCAGTTCCCCCGGGACCACCCATCTTGACTGCGTTTCCGCAGTCAGCCGTGAGTGAGAATAGAACTCGCATTTTCAAGTGCCGCTCGTCTAGTGGAGGTAACCCACCGGCCTTAGTGAAGTGGAAACTATACACTTCGGTTGATTACATCACCAGTTCTGGGACGGGTAATCTCAGGCAACCCACTATCTCAAGGGCTTTGGATCGATTGCTCTCGGGAACGAAGGAGGCACACGTTTTTGATGCATCGGAAATTGATGACTTCCAAGCAGACGTTCGGCAAGTTGGGAGTTCATACCAAGGTACACACCACCGGGACCCAAATAACCAGGGCTTTATAGCTTACGGAGAGGCTCGCCTGATCAGTCGGCCGTGGTACAACGGAGCTCGTGTAAGCTGCCACTTGGAGTGGCCTGTGGAAAACGTGCTATCCAATACGACGTCCAACGCCAACCATACAGAAGAGGATTTGGAATATCTGAAGCCCGCTTATCTTACGACAGAAGTGTTTTGTATGTTAATTTTAAGTATATCACATTGTTGCTTCTTCAATATGAAACAGAACCTTGTTTAGCATTTTGTGCCATAAATTGAAGAACTGTCACTAGAAGTAGGTGGCAAGCTGCACCAGCATGTTTGTTTCTATTGACTAGAAGATTCTCTAAATCAGACACGGTTGTTGCCGCCTTGGATGCACTGTTTTTTGGGAGGAAAAAAGTACGTACATTTCAAATGTAACATTTTTTCACGTAGCTCTAATGATGTATGGGCAACAGAATAATGAATTCGGTGTGTTCATTAGAAAACATTCTGCTGTTGATAGACCAAGCAGAAACCGTGAAACCGTTTTTGACTCCAATGAGCCTTGAAATTTGTCGTGATATACTCAGTCGTGTAGCTGAAAACTCGGCAACCTGAATAAAGTAGTCTGATATCCAAAAGCTTAGCGTATGTGAATAGCCAGGTAGTTTCTATTTCATAAACTGTAGTGTCTTGAGATGGCATGATCCGCTTACAATTCCACAATGTGAGGGAACCTCACATTTGCTGCTCGACATCTGAAATGGCCCTCGACCGGTTGGCTAATACGGTGAATGATTTGCAGACGCCTACTACAGGTTTAATGAACTGTTCTAAACTGTGTGCCGCATGGCCGCCATAACCGAAAAAGAACGTGCTGTCAATACAAGAAACCCCTTCTAATTTAGAAAGGCAAACGATTTTCTGACCAGACAATTTCGAAGGCATCATAATTCCAAGGAAAATCTGTTTTGAGACAGCATTCCATCTTCAAATTTGGAACATAATGGCCTGTTCATTGAGACCTGACTGATAATTACTGCACAAGATCACTTTTAAATCTGTGGCTGCAGAATAGTAGCCCTATGTTTTGATCTCAGTCAACCAATTCCTTCCGCGCGTTCTTCTTAAAAAGTAAGTTTGAAGCAGTGGTTGGTAGTTTGATTCTGTTTAGTAAAGTAAATGTTCTCCCAGCCCGACAAAAAATACTATAACGTCTTGTGAATTGTCGTGTATTACTGTCTTAGTCTAAGAAAAATGAAGCTAATTAGGTTTGGATTTAGGCCAAATGACGGTTTCACATTTTTTCATGAATGCATTTCTACGTCTTAGAAATTTTACGCAATGAGGGTCCATTACCTTGACTGACGAGTAACGGGAAATGGGCGGTTTCGTTCACCAGCCCCTTTAATTGACAAACTCAGCAGCGTGCATTAGACGATATAACCAAATACAAACACTTGCAGCGGAAACGCTTCACTACCGAAACCTTTTCACTGTCAGCATTTTGTGCACCGTGACATTATCTGGGGAAGGGTTTTCATTTTTCATCCAAGCACACCGAAATGCCATGTGTGACTGTAAACAGTGCCTCTTTGTTACCTGAAAGTTAGTCACGAATTACCTAGAAGTATCCAGATACACCGCAGTGCAATAGTGTCATCTGAGTTGTTACAATAAACTACATTACTGCCTACTGTTAAGCTGCTTGCAGCAGATCAAACGAGGCTTTTCTCTGAAATGCTTGAAAGTGGATACTGGCAGGACTGTATGCACTCTGAATGACCCAGGTGGCGTCACCATGACCCCATCTACAGTGACGTTAGGCTTATCTACCAAGTCAAAAATGAATGCTTAGAAGACGAAGGTACTTTATGGCGCCACGTTGTAATAGTGCAACGTTGGTCTTCCACGCTGGTGACATACTAGCAATCATTTGAAAAATGCAATCCAAATTGATCGATAAAGCCAGTAATATATCCGGACTGTGACCGAATTCTTGAGCCTAAAGAATTCTGACCGATTTGGCGCCTGCGTAAAGTCAAGGGCACTATAGCAAATGCTTGGGAACTGCCGCTGTGAGTGCACATAAACCGTAACTTAATCCATCAAGATGGACATGAAAATCCACTAGATTTCCAACTACTTAGCTTCAAAATTTTTCACTACGGTATATCACTTCCTACACTTTTCACACAAAGTTAGAGGGACTAGTAGAACCGTTATATGGATCATGAATGGCTGTAACAATGCTGGGGGCTGAAGTTTATACTATCGTTATGCTGCATTTAGAGGAAAAACAGTCAATTAAATAGTATTTCAAGTATTCGAGAATACCCATGAAAGTCATGAGAAGACCGAAAGTAGTGAAGAAAACTTGTTTTCTAGCACGGATTAGCAACCGTATATGTAGTATCAACCGAATGGCTTAATAAAATTTTGCCGTAAATAGATCTTGACTGATACTAACTGGGTAGAGACTGCCAAAATCTTTCGTTCCAGAATTTCCTTTGTTCGTTGTGTGGCTGCCGCCTAGGGCTCCTACCAAGGAGACTTCACCTATGATTGAATGAGCTTTGGGAAATTAGCGAAATACACCCATTCGCCTACCGATTTCGTTTTGATGGGAGACTCACCTGGAGCCCAGCTGAATACCTCGTTTGTGATTTTTTTTTATGAGAAGTTTATTATAAGCTCTGATAAACATTTTGTCTGACTGTCACAGACTACAACCCAAGCTGGCGACGCCAATCGCAGTGGTCAGAAGGTAGGCAATTTTGTTTCCAAACGAGCTTCTATCAGGGTTGTACCATAATATGGAACATGATAGCTCTGGTGAGCTGCCTGCTTTCCCGTGCTTTTGAACAAGCAGTTTGTAAGCTCAAGTTTCTCGTTTTCACTGATCACAGACTGGCTTTAATCAAGGTAGCCACTCATCACATGAGTGCCCTTTCCCAACTGAAAAAAAGAAAACTTTTACAACAACGAATTGCGAATATACAGTATCACACCAGTTAAGAGTTTTTACGGAATCCTGTTTAACTCCAGCCAGACTGCATTTCAGACGCAAACGTCCCGCATGGGAAAACGGTTATTAGTGCATAAGATCAGTAGGTCGAACGCAAAACCTTCTGATTCTTCCAACCGTCATTCTGCTCTATTTACAGTTGCCCCTTCAATTGTCACGCTGAGTGTGGACCCTCGAAACGGCATACAGGAATTTAGCGGTCAACAAGTCATCGAATGCGCCACGACCTCCTCCATCCCACAAGCCCAAATTACGTGGTTGAGAAGGCGAGCGAAGCAAGTGGCGGCACAGGAGAACGCTACTCAGCCTGAAAAGCAAGTTGAATCAAATTGTTGCGGGACGCTTGAAGATCCATTAGAAACATTCAAGGACGATGAGATTGTGGAGGATGGGGTGAATATAGATATGGTTAGTCTTATGGTTGGCAAATTATGCTCGATTGCTCTACTTCCAAGTTATCATTTTCAACCCAAGTATTTTCCCCCAAGATTCCACTGACGGCAGTACCCAGACGACTAAACAAATGTGGAAAACGCTAAGAAGTGGGAGATTCCAAAATCCTTTGTGCACCATATTCCATTATAACAGAAGAGGCAAGATATAAGTGGGTGTACTCTTAGGCTATTCTGTGTAACTAACCGAATTCTCAAATCGTAAATGCTGCTGACTGTTCACACAAAGAACCTACGCTACGTTATTGCAGGCTTGTTCGCTAAATCGAAGAAACGCTAAGTACGGTGTTGTCCTAAACAAGCATGAGGAAGTAGTGACGAATAATGCTGAATGGACGTTTGTCTTGTAGCCACTCATGTGACAATGTAGGTTCTATTTTGTGAGACATCGAGGTTACAACCATGAAATTTCAGGTTGGACACACCGTCTTCCGCAAAAACGTTGCCTGCTATTATGCCTCCCGTAAGATTGCGAGTTGGAGTCGTTAAATGCACACATTTGATTATCTGTAAGGTTATAAGTGGTGTGATGCGCTCTCAGTCTTGGTTGAGTGTCTTACGGAAACCAAACCATAACACGTGACCAATCTGTACCAACAGGCCACCTGAACTTTCTTTTAACAATTGACATTCATTGAGCCAGTCATCGCCAGATCACGTGAATTGGAATCACGCGGCTTAAAGCCAGAACAACCAGCACATCCATTGTCAGCTCACGAACTTCAGGCCGATTGTGACCGAAGTTCCCTCCTACAGGAGCGGATGAGTTTTCCATGCATGTTATTTATCAATTCCCACGGAATTTTAAGTTCTTTTCAAAACCATCCTTTGAGGGAATATAGCTTATCTCCTTCAAAAGCGCAGTTACGCAACTGGGTGCGAGTCACTTCAATGCACCTGTTAAGGTGCCATGGAGACTTATAAGGATAATTTTGCGGGACCCGATCAGAAAAGATACATGTCTGTATGACATTTGAAATTTGATGTACGCCTTTGATACTGATAGTTTGAGTGCTGTGTTGAGCATAACCTAAACCGTTCCCTGCGAGGATGCTAAGTCAAATTCACTGGTCCGTTTGATAAGACACCATATAATGTAAGAGTACAAGGCGTATTGTTTTAGGGATAATGGTTGTTTGAGGTCCGCATCAACCACGAATCATATGCGCTGTTCTGCCGGCAGGCTGATTTGTGCAAATGACAGATTATCCTGTCAACGCTAACGGGAAGCTACTCACCACATGTGTTCCATATCATATGCAGTACAATTCAGTAAACAGTGTTAAGAACGGAAAGCGCGGCGGATCCGTTTGCGGTCAAAATCAACTTCAGGGTTGCGCGTTCGTCCTAAGTTTGTGGACCGGTTATGTAGCTGAACTGTAATTCCGGTAGATCATCATATGAGCAACATAGGGATTGAGATCGCTGAATTGCGGTTTAGTACCTCAGAGACTGTAGAAATCTAGATATGTGGGTACTTAAAAATACATCGTAATAAAGAAAAAGAATCCCCCTGTTTTGTGTCATCTCACGCTTTTAATTAAATTATGTTGTTTTGCCGAGGTGAATATCACAGAAACACCCTATGGATCTCAGTTTCCCCTACTCCAATCCTGTATGACAGGACCGTTTAGTTGGATGCTTAAAGGCCGGTCTTATGTTACGAGGGTTCTAGTGAAAGCTCAAATGAAGGCATCAGTTATGATTCCTGGTCACAATAGCTGCCAACTTTGTCACGAACTTTGGCTATTCCAGCAGATGATCAGTCCTTGTGAGAGATTTGGTAGCCATGGATTTGAAACTTCACCGCATGCTACCCCACATAATTTGTCCTTGCTGTTAAGCCCTTTCGTTGAGCAGCAGCTATCCACTCTTATATTTTGTATTCAAATTCTGGACATGAACATATGATGAACTTAACTAGGGGAATTTTTCATTATCATTCCAGTTACGTCAGTGAAAAGATAATGGCATTTCAGTTGAGTCTGAATGACTATCTTTTAGCGAACTTCATTTACCTGTTGGACGGATATTTGCGCACATACATGGTTTTCATCTCTGTAATTCACTTCACTGCAGTCAGCTTTTGCCCGTCATGCTACTTTTTACATATGCATACTAAACTGCATAAAATGAACATCACCTGTTGTTCCGGTGTCACGTTACTGTGACTTCAGTCAGCCAATATATAAATAGACTTGGAATGTCCTTGACTAAATTACACAAGTGCGTGCATGGAACCGCACCAGTGTGACCCATTGTGTAGCCATTGTATTGAATGTTTCTGTGACAGGTGTAGCCCGTTCAAATTAGTGGTACGAAGTTTCCACGTCATGCAGTATCCTACCTTACTTTCTGTAACCTGTGACAGCCAACCTCATAATGCGACCAAAGGTTATGTATTACTGATATGTCCTCGTTTGCTTCTTTGCCAAAATCCTCCACGATAAGTGGGCTCTCTATGATCGGATGTTGTATAGGTTACTTTTTGGCTTATGGTCCTTCTCCTTCCGGAGTAACAAATGTGGCCAATATCACTACCGAATATTCATGGCGGTAGGGACAAGCATGAAATGTGTAGCATGTACTATGGTGTTCTATACACTCCATTGGGCCCTTTCAATTCTACCGCCAAATCAGGTGGGCTCTGTTTTGAAGAATGCTTGTGTAACTTTACGTTCAATTTGCAATCGAATAGGGAATGAAACTGTTGCACGGAAGCTGTTATAAAAGAAATCATTGTTTCGAACTGTCCGAGGTTAATTCCTCAGCCCTGAACGTTAACTCGAGCAGGTTCCGTTTGATTGATTTGCTCCTGCACCAGTACACTCTCATGAGAAGTCAGCATTATTCAACTCTTGGATAGTCTTAGTAAGGTGTGGGAGTTATTTAAACCCAAACAGACGCAACTTTAATGTAAACGGTCTGGGACATTGGTAAAACTGATGTACAGCAATAAGGGACTAGGTGATGGGATGTTCGTCCTTGAAGTAAAGGCACTCTGTGTCAAAATGCTGAGAAACCCTATAAAGCTGTTTCATCCTTGTTGGGACTCCTCAGCACTGCGCATCTTATGAACCCCTAGAGACGTATGAAACCGGGACCTCTCGGTTAGTAACTGAAGACTAAACCATTCAGTCACGAGCGGCTGATTAACAGTGTGATAAATGATATACATGAAAAAGGTCTTTTCGCACGTCTTAGTGATTATCAGAAAAATGGTTGGGAATAATTCTGATTTCCAAAAGAGGCAACACCTTTGGATGAGGGATCCTCCTGACTTGTATTGCTTACCTTGAATATTTAGCTTGAGGGGGTTATTTGAGGGTTATTTTCTTTTTCAATCGAGCAATATTTGTCACGATCTCTTCTTTTACCGGCCCATTGCAGCTGCCGTCGTGTAAGACTGAGAATGTCCCTACAAACCACTTGATTGGTCACCTGGAAGATGGAACAATAGAATGAAGTATACATCAGTCCAGCAGTTTTTCGTGTGTCGGGGAAAATCTGGCTTCTTGAGTCTCCTGGCTGTCGACATTTTCCTAAAGTACAGCCTCAAGTTAGATCATTTTCTGAAGTAGCCAGGACTAGCAGCACTCTTCATACACATTATCATCTGTATCCACTTGCAGTTAGCGATAGCTTGGTGGGTTGTCTTGTCTTAGACAAAGATGGGGCACTATGGCAAATGCAACATGGGTGACTAGGGTCTGGCCGACTTTTACCTGAATTGGCATTGTGACCTATCAGTTTTAGCTTGACTGAGCATTCACCGTCCTGTGTTTCAGGGCAAACAAACGTTTTTTCGGATGGCAAAGCTTGGGACATTTTGTTAGGTGCAGCTTGGACCTCGCACGTTGAACCACATGGTTGACAAGTCTTTTTGCTTGCTTCCTTCCTGTTGAGGTTCCCGATACAGAACTTTGAGTGACGCGTAGGTTCGACAATCCCGAATATCAAAAGGAAGAATTGGGTTCGAAATCCTACGGTACTGTTTGCACAAGGGTAAGCAAATGTGAACAACAAACCTCAATTGTTCACGGTCGTAGCGTCAACAAGTGCACAAGCCAGTTACTGACGGGCACAGTGCAGTGTCAACGCCGCACACCAAACAACGGCGAGCGGAATGATGGCTCAGTAGTGTGGGCTGCGGTCGTTCGTTCCGACGACAGTCTAGTGATTCTCATTGGCCGTGCGATCACACGGAACTCATGAGAAAACAAGTCAAGGCAGGCTCAGCAACCGGGATACGAACGCGCATGGGTAAGTAGGTCAGCTGCGCACATTCACACGCAGACGCATGCCAATACACAAGTGTCGGACGGGACGGCCCTGCGGCAAGGTGAGTGGCGGGTACGGATAAGCGAAACAACTGGAGATCAAAAGTACATAGGCGGAGTAAGCGAATGAATGGGGGAATTATCACAAGGGCAAGTTAGATTCAACACTCCCCTTGTCTGATCTGGGCCCTCAGTGAAGAAGCCCAGTTAGAGCCAAACGATTCGGTTATATTTCTCATCCAGCTGAGCATTATTTCATGCCATGTGCGTCGCTGAGATGGCGTATTTAGACGCATATCCACTTTACGTCGGTAGGATTTGCCAGACTTCTAGCGTCTGCCATTGTCGACCAAGTCCAAAGCGGTCGGGACTGTGGCGCTTAGTGCCGTAAAATGAACTAACCGACGCGTCTCAGTCTGCAACAATCACAGGGATGTTCCATCTTGTCACTTGACCCAAAGAAATCCGTGGTGGTCTTAGTGATTACTGACTGGCTAAGCGAGTAATATCCTTGTGGCGTAGTTTAGAATGAGTGGGTTGCCTCTGGACCGAACTCGAAGCATAAATTCCTGGGTGATGCGTATCCATAGGCGTTTGGGCTGAAAGCTGATGTATACTGGTGCTGCGGAGGCCTGTCAACCAGTCTATAGTGTTACAGCTAGTGTGATTCGTTGAAAAGCGGGATATCGACAAGATTTGATTCCGATATGAGTCGTCAGACGTTGGACAATCAAGCAATGTCTATTTGACCTTGATTCAATGAACAATGTGCAATATCTTGCCTTGTGTGGCGCGAAAATTATTCACCATTCCGACATCAAAGTAAGGGGCTTTTGCTTATTGGGAACCACAGCTAATGCTTTGTTCTCTCAAAAAGTTACATATTCAAAGTTCATATCGGCTCCCAGGTACGCCAGAGCAGGAACAGAACGGAGACTGCTTTGTGGTGTGTTCACGGAGATCTATAAGAATGCAATACAGTCTGTAACGCGGTTGAACAGGATAAGGCTGAGCAATACTACCTTTATGATTACTGGTTTTTCCGAAGGTGGTCTCAATCACCCAATCCGCAGGAGCTTGTGCGTTTTCACGCTTTGGTTGGTTTCGGATCGAAGTTTAACCAATTCGGCTGGATAGGAAAACAACATACCATCAGTCAGGATACGACACCCAAAGCCATACCTTTCTCTTTCTGTTTAGAAGGAACACCAATGCCACTAGAAGAAAGTAAATGCAACCTATCCAATACAGGCTGTACGCTAGCAAGTTTCTTCAGGGCATTTAAGTGGGATGTCAAACATCCATTCCAGTCATGCAATGTCGTTTGCTGCGACGTAAATTTTGACACGTCTTTCATGATTTCCAAATACACCAACGGTTTAAATGGTACAGCCAAGGGAGGGTGGATGATTCCAGTTACAGTCCATTCAACGTTCGGCCGTTTTTACCACTGGAGCTTTCCTCAGTTCCTCTTCTAGCCGGTAAAAGCTATTATATGCCTGGTTATTACTGTGCTGTTCTTTGGTCGTAGAACATTACCACAGCGATGAATTTTGCACAATAATTCGTCGTTTTTGTGCTAAAATTGAGGGTGTGGTGTTGGCTTGTTCAAATAGGTGGCCCAAACCAATTTTCGTTCAGTCATCTTTCCACTTCAACCTACTATGCTCCTTCTTCGCTTGAAGTGTCAGCTGTTATTCTGAATATAACCCAAGTCGGGTAGGCCTGTAAAACGACTGGATGTTTGCCACTTATGCTACTGACTCTTGAAGCTATCGATCACCGAGGGATTTTTGTTTCATTGTTTTGCATCAAACTTTTCATCCACTCCATTCCACAGCTCCCAGGACTGTATGGTGGAAAACGAGTGGTGAGTCGTCTGACGCTGTCCAACGTATCCCGTGATGAAGATGGAACAATATTCGTATGCAAGGTCACTCACGTGGAGTGGTTGAAAAGTATTGGGCGTTTGTATCAACTGGTCGTGCTCTGTAAGTCATATCACACTGTCCATGAAACCGTCAGTTTGTGATGAGGGTATCTCTATTCGTGTAAAATAGTGTGTAGCAGTCTGGAAACACCAAACCAGGGAGTTTCCATCAGGTGGTCTTTGCAAGCCAAGCTCGGCGAACAGATCAACGGCCACCTGATCAACAACCAATAAACAGCAATCTTGAGATTAGCCCGGAACGCGGACAGGATACGACTCGATTCTTTCACAGAAGTGGAGGCCAAATGTTAGGGGGAAAGACACATGACCAAAATAAGCTTGCCGAAGTTGTCACGGGAGTACTCTCGTAATAATTTGTCGCAAAGTTTGCTCTGAGGCTTGGATAGACGCGTATTGTTTTAGGTTAGATGCCCTGAGATGCTCATATTAGTCCCACCGTTTCGGTTAGCGTGGTCGTTCACTTGTAAACCCACGCAGTGGTCCAAGCGCACTCATTCGAACAGCCCATGCATGGTTAAACATGGTTAAGTACGCACATGTCCGTGACTCTCACGTGACTAAGCCAATCACTTCAGTCCCACGGTGTTCTGGTTCAAAGTATGTTCCTTTGTAAATCACTGTCATCATGGAAGCAAGAAAAAAGCATCATAACAGAATAGACTGAATTCAACTGTTTCGCATATCCCGCCAGGTTTTTACGTACAATCATAAACGAGAGATTCGGCTGGGTTCCAGGTGAGTCCCCTGTCAAAACCAAATTGACGTGCAAATGAGTTTCACAAACAAACAGGCCATTAAAAACAGTACAACGATCAAAGGCCTTCTTCTTCTGTTTGGAAATGTTGACGATTAGAAAAACTCAACTTGTGTGAATAACTGGAACAGCCCTTACCTTGCCATGGTAATACCGACACTGAATCATATCTACAAACTTAGTACTTTTATCCAACGTGATGTGATCTGTTTCGGGGTCTGACGACCTTTTCTTGTTGTAATGGTTTCACCAGCTTGCGTGTTTGTTCGTCAAATTATGTCCCTAACTTCGGATTATCTGACTGACGAGATAAACGTAACACACTACGCATAATGTTGCTGAAAATTCCTCGACAACCCACCACCTGTTTCGTCCTGCTTGGGTCCAGATAGAATATAAGGTTGAGGGAAACTCGGGGAGTGCGCCTAACTAATGGGCTCCGAGAAGGGCGAAAGTGTTCGTGGGCCGCCGAAGACTGTAACGTTTGTACAATATATTGCGATACTGGCGTATCCTACCAGCTGCTACATTGGCTGCCTGGTGCAGCCCATTCATTTGAAGAAGAACATCACAAGCGAACGATTCAGTCCGGTCTACCGTGGAAACTAAATTGGTGTGTAAACGGTCATATCTCGCTAACTGACGAGACAGCTCAGTTGGTTGAATTCAGTCTGTCCATTGTACAGCAATGCCTTTTTATGGACACGGTGGTTAGGTGGTTAGAAGTAATAAGCGTCACTATAGGGTTTAACTATCCCCCTTCTTGCCGTCGGAAAGTCAGATGGATCAGTCAGTTTTTCTGTTGAGAATTCTAGGTGACTTACTATCGCGTTTAAAACGCAACACGCAATCCCCGAGCTAAGCGGCTTTTACAATGACGACCAATTTTTAAGCTGGAGTTAGCTGATTCATAAGTTTAGAATGTTGAAACGCGATGTTGGAAACACTTACTGGCAATAAAGAGACAATGTGTTCTGTTCCAATATAACCGTCCGTATTTTAACCCCAGCCATATTCCAAAAAGTGATGGATGTTATGCTCACGGCTTCGTCAGGTTGCATAAACGGTGTCCTGTAATGGACAGAGCTCCAGAGTAGTTTTATATTCGGGTGGATAAAATTCTTCTTCTGAATCAGGGTTATGGATTCTATCCTGATGCCGACAAGTAACAGTTATTCCGTCAGACTACGAAGAAATTGGACTCATCATAATCAACCAAGGTTGTCGCCAACATGATCGCAGCCACACATGATCGACCAAGTCCTAGAGAAGTTGCCGTATTTCGGTCAGTTTTACTTCCCATTGGTCAATACAGTGCATTTATGCAATTCACACACAAATTTACAGCTCTTCTGGCTAAAGACGCATCTCCTCATGCGAAAGTTTTTGGCCGACTAGAATCTATGTGGGTTTTGAACCTTCTTCTTACACATTTTGTACCTGAGGTGGACAAACTTATGGAAGCAGACGGTTCGCATTAAAGTGTCCGAACGGTTATTTCACACATCATTCAGAAAGCTCATTCACAGAAACTGTGTATGTGGTTGGACCATGCAGAAGATAATTTTGCAAAAATGATTTGTGGACAAGACACTATTGATTAATCACGAAACCCTGTGGTACCAACTAGGGTATTAGGTGCACTCACCATGACTTTGGACTGTTATTTTTCTTGGATATAGTTTTACACAATGCAACCCAAAAAAACGGGCAAACTGATGTGTTGTAAGGCATGACGAATCAGCCGTGGGCAGCCATTACGAACACACCTTTAGCCTGGATTGCAGTATATCAGGGCTACAATCAAGTCTTAGCTGTTGAGATTCGCGCTGTCGGTAAATGCCGACACGATAAGCACGCAGCGAGTTCACTTACAGCACATCAGACTGAGTTCTTATCTACAAAATACACTACAAAGGGGGCGGAAGTCTCATGAGATGCAACCATTATTCTCATTTTACTGGTCATTGTCCTTCATTGCTTTGGTTGGGTCAACCCGGCTTCATTCCGATAATGTATTTTGAATCAGTTTTGCTTTAAGAGTCCTCGTACAAATGGGATAGAATTGCCTATCCAGACTTTCGTTGGAGGCATAAATCCAAGTGTAAGTTGTATTATCTTTGGTATCAACTAGCCTATAAAAACACAAGCCCTTCGGTCATGGCCGGTCCCTAGAGTCAGCTCGATCTTCCAGCCCGCGGAATAGTATCAGTATTCTGCTGATTGCTGACGCCTCAGAAAGATCCCCATCCAAAAAATTACAGTTCTCTGAATTTCGTTTGCACATTAGGTTTTCCACACTGATGGGTCTTGATGCACTTCGCATCATTTCGACAACTTCCGTATGTTTTCAGCACATTTGTCCAATTCGCTACCGTCCGCATTTAAGTAGACGCACTAGTGCCCCCTAACAGCATAATTTTGGCGGCTGGCAGAGAGACGCCCTCTTGTGACACCATTCCAGGTCGACCTTTGTGAACCATCGGATACGTGCAAACCATAAAGAGGGAAGATCTTAGGGCGATTTGCCGCTGTCAGTGGATCTTTCACCACGCCTTGCAAGTGGCTTGCAAACGCTTGGTGACCATTAGAGAACATATCGTTAGTGCGCGGTTGAGTGGGCGATACGCCTAAACTAACTGTCATCAGCCTTATCCCACTTATTTTTCTCCAGACGGATTTTTAACGAAACAAAATTATTTCCGCTATTCAGGTCAGCTGATTGCTTTTGTCTATCATTAATGCCTCGTTTGTAGTATTGTTAATTATGTTACATAGACCTGTATCCATAGAATCACCATAGTTAGAAGAAATTTACAGCAGTATTGTAACATTTTTTTCAAAGTTCTTCAGTTGCGAGACGTAAAACATGCAGGCTTTATATAAACGGGGGTTAGCGGCAGAGTTTAACAGACAGAAAGTGAACCTCACTTGAGTATCACGTGATTAGAACCATGGTAACCAAAGGCACTGTTTCGCGCTTTTGTAGGTTATTTCCTCGAGTAGTCCGGATTAGGTAGAGCTGCGCCGCGCTGTAGTCTCGCCTTAAGGGAGAATTCAACATCTGTCTTGTGTCATCCGCCAGACGATCTCCTCTGAACTGCAGAAATAGGTATTTATCTTCTTCGCTTTCTGTACTGTAGTCCTCTAAGAAGTAACGCGATGTATGTCAGTGAGGCGTTTACTGCAGCTCTTAATAGTTAGCCCCTCTCAAAAACGCTTCTTGCTTTTCCAATCTATGCTCATTACTAATTGGTTTAAACTTTTAAAGCAGGGTTTTGACCAGTCCTCGCTAGTAGGCTGTTACTGCAAGACTGTATGGAACAGAGAGCTCCATGAGTTCTCTGCTTTCATGCTGAGGAAGATGTTTGTATCCATCGTGGTATGTAGACTTGACAGTGCAAACACATGAATGGTAAGTTAGCGACAGGGTGACCAGATCATCAGAGTCTTCTAGATGCTCAACTGGCTTATCATATTGAATAATATATTCTTCTTTCACCACTCCACCGTGGATCAACATTTTGGTCCGAATTATTTAGCGAATTATGCTGTGGTTTCTCAGGCATCGCGCACTCAGTATTCCTTTCGCGCATCTCCAGGTTAGTTTTAGCGCTGCTTAGCTTCGTTTACAGTAGTGCTCTACGTCCAGCTTGCAGCTTATACAAAGCCTGTGGAGTCGGCCTAGATTTGTCAATATCACTTGAGGTTCGGAAAGTTTTCCGACCTCGACACTCCGTTAATTTTACATAACTGCTGCTCAGTACACATGCTCAACACAACACTCGTATTCCGGACGGCTTGGATATCTAATTGGCTGGGCATTGTAAGGGCTTTTCCTTGATTTCCTCATTGTTGTGTATCGCTTGTTTTACGCATCTAAGCATGGTTATAGTAGCTATGGTGGTTGAGGGAGAAAAATCTAAACTCTCTGTGGACGTTATGGTGTTTAGGGTCGAAAGCATATACTGGGCTATGAAAATAAGAAATTGTGCAATGTTCTTTGCAAGCCCGCAGAGGTATGTAAATTATCAAATTTGTTGTTGATATAGTTGAGCAAAACGGTGTCCTTGGCTATATTCTTTTTACCCATGTTCTCTCAACTTCAGACCCACCAACGATGACGATCAATCTTGAGGCGCCTTCCCAGACTGAGTCTCAGATTCCGTCACATATTTCATTGACATGCGTTGCGACCGGTGGTTGTCCAGCATTTCCAAACGTCTACGGTATTACGAATCGTTCCCTATTAGCTGCGCATAATTTTGTCGATCACTCGGTTGCGTGGAAGTTTTCTTGGACGTTTCACGCCACGTTCCCTCATCCTTCAGACGTTCAAGGAAACGAGGTTTCTCGGAGCCTTTTAGAGAATCACATTCATCCGGTGTTGACGATTCGGCATCCAAAAATAACCCATTTTGGAGAATATACCTGCCATTTAGAGGGACCTGGTGGTTCGACACGCGTAACTAAGAGGGTGCAGTTTGCATGTAAGTCAGCCACATGTCCACTTAAATCCTGTCGTTTAAAGTTGGTTATAAACGGATGTAAATGTGCTGAAAACACATACTAGACCTGCATAATGTAGTAAAATTAAAATGTATTAAAAATTAATCTATTAAATCGTAACGATAGTATCTTGTCTCATCTTATATGTTCCCCATAAAAAAGAATGAGCCCTTGTAATTTCGGTTCCCTCTTCATGCCGCCTCAGGCGTGACCAAGTCTACTTTGGACAATGCCCACTGTTTATGTCGCCGTCCCTTTTCCCGGTACCCACAAACCCCACCAGTTATGCCCTTATTCTGACTGTAACTTTACGATCATGCTTGAAGGTATGTTACCCACTAGTGGGGAATAAACATCATTATTATAATTATCATTATCTTCCGCATGTCCTCTCCGCGTAGAGGACATGTTTGTGATTCATAAAGAAGCGTGGATCGCGCCGACCTAGTGTAACCCTTGCCTTTGACAGACAAACTGGCGTCACTTCGGCGCCCAGGTAGAAACACTTACAAAGACTGCCGATATCGAGTTACGAAGCTTTGAGGCAAACGTAGGTTTGATGATCCCGATTATCAAAAGAAAGAATCGGATCCGAAAGGCCTACGGTACTATTTACACACAGGGAAACAAAATCATACAACAAACCACTACTGTCCAGTTTCTTGAGGTCAACAAATGCGCAAGTCTGTCACCTGTTGGCACAGCGTAGGGTCAAAGTTCACGCGTCAGATAGGGGTGTGGGTTGCGGTCGTCCATTGCGAGGTCAGTCTCGTGATTCTGATAAGCGGTACGATCACACGAGTGCACGACATGGCAAGTCAGAGCAGGTCTGGCAGACAGGTGACGGACGCGTTTGGGTAAGTAGGTCATTGACGCATGATTACACACTTGCCAGTGTACCGATATCGGACAGGGAGGCCTTTGCGGCCTTTGCAACAAGGCGAATGGCCGGTTAGAAGGCTGTGACAGCGGAAATAAATAAGCACACGTGTGGAGTGAGCAAACCATCATTATGTCAAGTTAGATTCAATAGCCGTTGGGTACAAAAAGTGGATTTTCACAAGACATAACAATATATGACACTGCACGAAAATGCTCAAGCGTAAAATATGTGCTGGAATTTGGACTTGCGTTGACATAGTAGAGGTTGTGAGCCCCTTGCTTGTCCAGTCGAACCCGCGCCCAGAAATTTGTGTTCAGACTTCCAGATGGGGGTTCTTTGGATACATGGTAATGATTTACAGTGGGAGCATTTTTGAAGCATTGTGCTTCACACTGTGAACAACGGTTGCGATTGCAAGCATTAAATAGTGTTACGAAAGGCAAGGAAAACCCCTTGAGCAGTAGTGCACCCATTTCATAGTTTACATCGTGCTTATGAAAATTCTGCTCTTTTGGCATCGTTGTAATTCTGCCACCGTAGACGGAGTTTTGTTTTTTTCGCACATGCGTTGAAACGTCCTGTACAAGGGCAACTACGATCGAAATATGGCAGAAGTGGATTTTTGTTCCGGATTTTTACTTAGATCAAAAGTGTGATTACACCGAACTAGTCACTGGTGGATGCGTCACAACCTTACTCGGTTACGGGCTAACAGAATAGAGAATTTTGTAAGGTTGCATCATATTTCAGGTTAATTCTGATACATCTTGGCATGTGCACCTGAAAAACTTCAACGAAAGAATCCAGAGTAAAGCTTACATGTGTACTTTTACGTGTGCTGCGTTGAGGATGTCGTTTTCAAAATTGCGCACTTGCTGCGGTTACTTCCTACTAGCTGGTAGGCTTCATGAATGCCCCTGGACCACAGACGTCCTCGCTTGACGACCGGTAGCAAACTCGGGGCAGACAACAACCAAGTTTGCTTCCAGCGACTGGCATCGCATTTAGATTAAAGACCGGTTTTGATGTAGCCTTATTAAGCCATGTTTATAATGGACATTCACAATGGCAATGCCATTTCTGGCAGGCACGGGGATTTTTTCACTAAGTCACCGCTTAGTATGCAAAGTGGCCAACAATGGTTGTGTTTAGGTACGATTAAAAGGAGTACGGTTTTTTGTTTGTTGCTGCCCTGGCATTGTCACATCTATTGAAGAGGGGATTTCTGCAAAGCAGTGGACAAGCTCAGCAAGCAGGTCAGATTCTGATAAGCCACTTTGTTTGGTAAAAAAATAAGAGCGTTGCGTAGGACCATAATGTGGTAGGACTTTATTTTATTCTACCCAAACTGACATGTTTCCGTTAGGCAGAACACACTACACCTAAGTTTGAAAATTAGTCTTGGATAGCCCATCATCAATTCCTCCCTTCTCAGGGATCACCAGGTAGGCGTAGGCCCCAAGTTTCAATCATACATATGTTCTAGTTGCTTGCCAAATTGTAAGCAAGTAACGATAGTAATGGTAGATTCAGCATAATATCCTTTATGACGATCTTCAAATAACCGTGCTGCACAAAGGCCACCTCGTCACAGCTCGTAAAGCACTGGAAATACCGTAGTACTTTCGTCACAGAACCCCAGAATAACGAAAGCATCAATGGGCTGTCGAAAAGTTTTTAGTAAACTTGAGTCGTGTATGCTATCAGGAAACTATACCGCCACATCTCCAATATCGTTCCAACTCAAGCTTTGTTGAAAACAGTGTAATTTGCCAGTGAGCCTGTTCCGAAATTGCATCCTTTCTTCCCTTGTCCGACTAGACAATTGAAGCCCGTAGGGCAGGTATCCTTAGATAAATTGCAACCGTTATTCTGTTCTAACTCAGAGAATATGAACTGAATAGCTGAATGCACGCCTGCGATTTAGCCAATCCGCTGACTAAGAATGCTCCGTCTGAGAGTATCTCGATGGTCTGCTTTGGTGCCTGTTACACGTATACATCAAAATATTTCACAGATCGACATGATTTGTGTACCAAGTATCGCCGAGGAACGTCCTCTGTCTTCATGTTGATCGAGTTTTATATTAAGGAAATTGTTCGTTTTCCTCCAAGGTGTTTACAATAGACTCTGGTCCTGATTTCTTTGTTTTAGGTATGAAGCGCTCCAAGTGTACAGACACTTTGGTCATATGATGACAGGTTTTGCAAGTAGAGGGAGTGTGCATGACGCCATAAGAAACAATACATCGAACGCTATTTTCATACATTGCATGTCTACTGTACATTTCAAAATGTCAGAAGTGTTATTCATGCTTCCAGTGAAGACCATGACCATAGACACCTGTGCAGACTGTTTCATTTGAAAAACCTTTATTCGTGTCCAGGTGTACAGTGACCCTACTACCGACATTCATAGTTGTGAAGTGCTCAGTCTAACCATGAGGTTGCTGGTGTGAATCTCCCTTGGTGTTAGTGAAGATGTGGCGCCGCATTCGAACACAAAAAATAACTGAATAGCTATTCTTAATTTTTCAGTTAGAGGTTACTATGCAAATCTGAAACTATTTTCCCAGTTCAGCAGTGGATGGATCGACAGGGCCTAGTCAACGAATGGCAATATTCTATGCACCTCTTGGAACCCTAACATTCTACGTTAATTCTGCTCCACAATAATGGCATCTCTCAGGGTTTTGAGCACTCTGCCCGGTCAACGCTAACCTACAAGCATGGACGGGTCTCCAAACAGCTCTCTAAATGTTGATGATGGATTTCACAAATAAATTTTGGACTCACCTAATGCGGTTGCGCACTAAATGTTAAATAGAGTCCCCTAGTACAAATAGCAGGCTTGTAAACATTGCGAATAAGTGATAATCTGATGCTTAGACTCAACTGCATGGTTTTAGTTGCTTTGCTGTCTATCTTAACCTCGGGGTTTCACTTAAGCTGTCATTCAGCCCACGTATACCACTCTCCACCGGTAAAGTGCGCGTCACATCACGTGATCCAAAAAATTGTTACCACTGCATACGAATCTAAGAATAACCTAGAATCTTTCTAGCACACGAAAATAACCGAAGGTATACCGAAAAGCTCATTCGTTGCACTGAAATAATCATATTTTTTCGAAGGGGTTTTGCGTCAAACCACGGAGTTCCCTTGAGGGCCAAGCTATACAAATACCATTGCACGGTTTCAACTGAGCAGTTCGTTAGGAGTAAGTGGGAACAGTGTGATATAAATTGTATTCCAACTCACAATGGCCCAATATTTGAATAACAAACAAGTCAATTCTAATCTCATCAAAGTTTTCCATTACGAGTTGTTTGGTTAAATATTGCAGGCATAAATTGAATTATATTTGCCATACATTGATGCTGATCCGACATTGCCAGAGTGAACGTCATTATCCGGAGAAGCGTATCTAAAATTTTGGAAGGCTCGGTGCTGCTGTTTTTACTTACCTAGAGTACTGTCGAGGTAGTGAGGAAATTTCGAAGTTGGAGTTAGACTTCCTTTCAGCGACCGAAGTCACTGTAAGCTGGGAATCGTCAGCTGAACTGATTACACTAACCTAACAACGGACTTCTTTCCGGTCGGCAGCTGCACGGTATACCACCGGGCCACGAGTGGATTATAAAAATGTGAATAAATCACACATGAACAGCGCCACTCACCCCTCAGTCACGCGCTTCATATCACATGACTTTGTGTTGACTGGCTTCTCGTGTAACGGCTTCCCTCCGTAAGTTATTCTGGACTCGTTTCCCGACCAATTAATTTTTTGGCATGTCATTTCTCTCCGATTCCATAGTTGTTTTTGTGCTATCAGCCTCCACCGTGCTTTATTCAGTGGGACACATTGTTTGTGGTGTGCCGTTTGGCTCTAAAACCAGTGACAAGTAATCCCGTTGTTATTTGCAGTCCCACCGGAGATAGTTCCACATGGTGCCACCGTTTTCACTGCAGCTGTGGGTTCACCAGTTGTGATGGAATTGTACGTGTGGACATTTCCGTATCCCACTAGTGGAATTGCGAAATATGAGCGGTACTTTACGCCCAACAAGCTTCCTTTTTGCCGTCAAACTGTTGGTCTACTGAACATAGCCAATAAAGTGGGAGAGCTATCTACAAACCACAGTTTCGTTTGGTTCAAAGTGCCAAAATCGGAAGGCGTGGCCAGCTCATTTGTCACTTCTAGACAGATACTGTCTGTGATTTCGCGGGGTCCAATAACAAATGCTCAGAAGTTTGACGATCGTCTTTGGAGTGACATCATTCTGGTTAATTTTGCTTCTAACTACTTCGGACGCGCCACCAGTTTGCCGTCAAATGAAAGTTTGAAGAAAATACCTACGTTGGTTTACCGACTGTTTCTTACCTCAGTGGCAACAACGGACTATGGGGAGTATATGCTTGAGATTGAACACCCTAGTGGACGCAAAACGTTCCTTGCTCGCCTCCAACCACCAGGTAAGTCCTGTTTAGAAGGCGGGTGTCATGTCGGCTGCCGTGGTTACTGACTCAATCAACCAAGCTAAGACGCCCGAGCTGGCGAATTATCCTATTTCCCAGAGCCCAGTTTTCGTGCAGGCCTGGCAGTTGCGCTGTAGTGTTGTGACTCGATACTTAAAAAGTGGACAAAACTGTCGCGAGTATTATATCGATCCATAACAAATGTTTCAAGTAATCGTGTTTAATGATGATGTCGAAAACACGTGTCTAGTCTGATTATTTGGCGATCAGTAGATGCGAGTCCTTTTCGAGAGTAATTACAGTGCAGCGAGCGACCACGTGGGAGGAAGTTTATTAAAATACAAATACAAAATGATACAAATTACAGTTAATTTAAGTTTTGAGCATAAAGAGACTTACTTAGGCTTGCAAACGGAAACGGCTTCTCTCTTAGCACCAGGTACAGTCATTCGTATGGTGATTAACATGTATGGTGTTGTTGAGTCTGAACTTGAGGTCAGGTCATTCGACCAAGTGAATTTCTGTGCAAAGCCCACCCAAATGATTTTTAACTTTCGAGCCTCACAAAGAAAACCAGCTGCCTTAATGAGGCATTATTGTCTCGGATACATGGTTGCCACATCCGCCGAGTTGCGTACTTAAGCATACATGGCCTGGGCAACACTCATGTACCAGCGTCTTATTCAGAGTCAGATGAACCTTAACCAGTTTTACTTCACATTTGTTTTAGGGGACCTGTTTGAGTTGGTTGAGTGAAGATAATCCATGGAAATGTTCTCATGGAATGGCTTTCCAGAGAGACACGCAAACCAGACTTTGCAAAGATGTATAACGTACAGCGTTCTGCAAAATGTTCCATACCCCTCATCTGTCATCATTTCACTCTGTGTGGATAGAACCAAGAATATGCAAGTTCATTTGCACTGTCTTGCGTGGAAGCACATGGGTGCATATTGGGCCAACCTAGCATACTGGTTTGATTGTGGTATTTTTGTGTACTCAGCTCACATCCAACATACATGTGGGTGTTATCTCGAAATACACTTCTTCATGCTTGTCCGAAATCATCCATCATTCCCATTCTTCGGGTTTGAATTTTCATACCTCCATCGTGGATTTTCGATTGGGTTACGATCGTAGCAGCCGACCTACCAGCCAAGAACCACGTGACGTTTTAGAAACCGTGTTTTGAAGAAGTGAAACGCACGATGGTTTGTGGTCAAATTCTGATAAACCCCGGTGTACTATTAGATGTTCTAAAATCCGCTTGACGGGTCGGTCTTTGTAATTATTCACTGTTGCACCATTCATAGACAGAGACCGCCTCAATTTATTCCCAACGCGTATCAGACCTAGGACAGCAGTGCTTGTCACTGACGCCACTCGCAACGATATTCATAAAACATAGTGCAAAAAATAACGGTGTAACTACCTCAAACTGCAAGTGGATGAACGGGTGGATTGATTTTAAATTCACTGCCTTTGTCTTTAGCTAAAATGCCTTTCCTCTAAATTAAGTTACGCAGCTAAATAATCACTAAAAATGGACGCACTGAAGTTTGTGTGCTCATATGTGTGCAGGAAACAAATTAGTTCCAGTAGAATAGTTTAAGGAGACTGATGAGTCACATAAACATCCAAAGTCTTATTTATGTCGCTGACTGTCGTAGGACTCGGTTTCGAACAGGGCCACACCTCTCAGATGATCAGGAACAATCATATCGAATCGCACGTAGAAGTAGAGGACAGGTCAATGCACTACCATGATCCGACCTCGGTTGTAAACCCATATGATATTTTATGCGCTGAGAATATAAAGATCTAAGTTGTTAGCAGGAAATGCAGTTATGTCAATCAGTATACCACACAGGTACTCATATGGTTTTAGAAAGAAATTGAAGTAATACTCTAACTCAGTACCACGGGGTGGTTCAATAATTTTGAAGAGTCCATTTCCCAATTACTCTAATCAGTAAAATGGTCTGGATCTAAAAGCACAAAATCCAAGCAGATCCAATCCCATTGCAATTGCCCCGGCACCCCCGAACGCAAACAGACCGACAAAATCTGCGAACGACCTCTAAGGGGAATATTCTATTAAGGTATCTTAGACCGGAAAAGCGAGGCCGCAAAATGCGAATTCAAAATGAAGACAATCCCTACGAACCAGTCTATTGTAAGTTTTGGTCACCCCCAGTAACTAACAAACAGGAACTCCAGACCAGCACCCAGAACTGGCTAGTCACAAGAAATCTCATGGTTTGGTTCCCTGACTGCCTTAAAACCCGATCAACCTGGTAAGTTACTCATTTGGCCTGACGAAGCTTTTGTGTCAAAAGCGAAACGTTGTCAGCAATAAATCCGGCAATTATTTACAACAAGATGACTACTCAATCGGTCCCAAACATTTTCCAGTTGGTTGGAAAATACTCTGATCAATATTTCGTAAAATTGAGTTTGTTTTGTAATGTGGCCTGTCAGCTACTAACCAGAAATGAGGATATTTTATGTAAAAGCAAATGCTTGCTCAATCAACGCTTAGTTACTAGTTAAGCTGAGTCACTTTCAGCCCGCAAACTCACGATGATGTGGTAAGATAATGCATCCGCAACACTTTAATTGTTTTAACCGTCAACATATTTATCAGGTCTAACACCCTTTTTGGGCCTGGCTGGCATGCTATCCGAAGGAAGCATGGGGGCTTTGGCATTGAATGATTGCTTAAACCTAGAGGGAGCAATCGAGATAATAATTTTGAATTTGAATGACGGACCTTCAAGTGAGTAATTGCGCGACTTACCTACTGACTAGCGAGTGGCACAGCGAAATTCTGTTGTCGTGTTTCGTCTTGGAGAAGAAACTGAAGAACCAACATGGGTAGTTTATGTAACTCGCTTCTTCGAGAATTGTAGCAGAAAAAATGTTAGCATAATGGTCTTCTTGACAAGAATGTCTCCGCTTCCGAGGTTACTCATAAGGAGGTTACTGTACCCTCCAAAATTAATAGCGTCTTTTTGTTTGAGGACACTGAAGCAAATGCATACTGAATAAAAGTGGACAGCCGTGATGCCTACATTGAATAGCCTGAGTAAAACTTTTACTGGACTGCTTTGAGGCCGGGATCTGCGACTTATTTTCTGAGACGAGGTTGGCTATGACTGATTTTTTCCATGATTACCGTGGTGACACAACCTGTGCACAAGTTATTTGACTGAACTACCTGTAGGAATGCATACAAATAGGGGTAATTATTTGTCTCGTGCATCAAATCCGAACAGCGACGCGTTCACACACTCCGCGTTTTAGATTAGGTACAGCCATCAGAGCCATTGTGACAGGTAATTAGGAGCGAATGAATATGGATTAGGTGATTAGACAAAATCCTGAAGCACCTTGCGAAGTCACGATATTGTTTGTACCATGCGGCAGCAAAATCAATACAATATGCTGTCATATTCTACAGAATCGGTCAGTTGATTTCATATTAGGTGTATTCAGGTGAACGACTGAACTATCAATTCAAGTGCACAGTTAAAGCAGTTAGGCCAGATTGTCCTTATGATTTCTACCTTACAAAGAACTATTAGCACAGGACTTGTGGTCATAAACCTAACATTTTCATCATAGTATGAATGCGGCGCAAACAAAGTGCATGCAGTTAGACCTCGTTTCTCCCAACGACTGAGTTCGCAAGGAAACAGTCTGAGGTTGCTGAAAACTATTCGACAGCTCATGATCGGTTTCGCCCTTCTTGGGGCTCATCATGTCGGCGCACATTCAGTTGAAGAACATCATAAACGAGAGATTTAGTTGAGTCTCCAGTGAAAACCAGATTGATTTGCTAATGAGTGCATTTGTCGAAGTCTGAATCACACTTTACGTGGACCCACAGTGGTGGCGACACGAAATTATATCGTTCACTTCTGGTCCGGCAGGAACAAATCCCCTAACTGAACGGCAGTAGGATGGTAGGAGATATGACAAAACAAGCGGCTGGCACGTTTACTATCCGAGATCATGATATTGATGCACGAGTACGTACAGGCAACCGTCTATCCTGTGACTAGCAACGAGTGTCGTCAAACTTTGGAATCATGTAATACGATCATGCACCTGAAAATGTCATGCAATGCAATGAATTTTGGGACGACACCTTGAATAATCACATGAAAGACGCCTATATGTAAGTTTCATACAGGGCATTTAGGGAGTCTGTCTTGTTGGAAGCAACATTTTATGCACTATTCCCATGATTGGATTTATCAGCAAAGTTTAGGGTTTTGTCCTCACTGTTTGTTTTCATGAAGATGACGACATGGATGATAAATACCGTAATAATGATGGGGTGACATTGAGGCCGGTGATCAGGAGGATGCAGGAAATCAGGATGTTGGTGGGATAAGGTGGACACTCAATGAGATGAAGTTGACAATAATGGTGTTCGCAATGTTGACATTGGGTATATAATGATGAGGTCAATACCGTCACTGAGGACAATGATGAGGAAATCGTCCTTTGTGAACCTAATGGAATGCATTGTGGGAAAGCGATGACGCAAACGAATATCAAGATAATCCATCCCATCGATAGCAGTTACAACTGAAGTTCATGTCTAGTGATGATGTTTTGTGACGCCGTGATAAATATACTTAGAAGATCTTCATAGCTTCAAAAACGGAGTGACTGGTCAAGGAATTGCAGGCTTTTGCTCATCCCTTTCCCACGAAATGGTATGATATCTAGCGTTTCCGCATATGTAAAAATAACTTAATTATCTAACTACAGTACAGCAGAAATCTGATATAATTAAAAGGACGTCACTTGATTCACATTCCGTCTTGTAATCCAAAAGTCTCGTGGCTTCATGCGGCATGTGACATTAAGGGTGCAAACTAAATACACAGCGAGTAATTCATTCCTGGAATAGGAGAATACCAAAGTGCAACTGTAGACTTGTCAGTTAAATTTTGATCTAGTTGGCAGGCGGTGAGACGATAAAATAAAATACTCCTCAGGTAGCTTTGGGTTCCCATCATGATAGGTAGATTGTGTATAAGAGAGTGCCCAATTTCAGCAGCAGGTAAGTCTTGGAAACGTTGTGTGGATAGGTTGTTCGATGAATCATTGTTTCAAATGGACAACTCCAAGCGGTACGGCGCAATTTAGGGCTCAGTGCTTTTCACCTGCAACATAACTCAGAATACGTGAGCTTTTGACCAATCTAATCGAATGTGTTTACTTCCAGTGTCGTCCGAAGCTAACGCCTACAAGATAGAATTTAAACGAACAGGTGCTACTGTACAGCTTCGGTTTGATCCAAAGTTTATGAGAACCCAAATGCACATGCCTCACGCGGGCGAAAATAGTGCACTGCACAGTCAACTGCAACCTGCCAACAAACGCGAAACTCCGTCCATTGGGTTGGACAAAGACAGCATTTCTCGTATACTGCTACGCGTATGTACACTTCCTGTACCTAAATCCATGGACAGCAGTTCAAACGGAAACTGTGATGATCAGGTTAGCGTATACGCGCACACAAATGAACCTCTGTTGGAGTCCTCCTCATTCGGAGAACCAATAGATCCACCAATGTGCGTAGACCGTCTGCTGGAGCAACCGGAGAAAGGACTTGCAACCGTTCATCTGGTATCTACAGAGACATATCTCCCATCACCTGCTGGCTCTTCGTGGTACTTTCAACAGCCAATCGGTCCGGGACAAGATGAAAGATTCAGGTCAGGATCCGGCGATCCCGTTAGACGTTCCTTGTTGGTAGTCTCTCGAGGCCGGGAGCATACTTTATCGGAATATCCTGACAGGCCGAAAAATTCTGAGATTGACTGGGCAAAGGTAGCGCGCCTGACATATCAGTTCCGTTTTTATAATGCTTACGGTGGCCTCCTGCGAAGCACCGAATGGTTTTATGAAGATGCTGGTGAGTTCTTGCACCTCATTTCTGAGTAAGCTGACCTTTGAAGATAAAGCAAAGCTGCTATGCCATACGTTTACCTCTATGGGCCAGTTTAGCCGACTTGTAAGTTAAAAGCGTTAATATAACGTATATCCTATTATCCTGGGGGTAAAAATCACAGTATATCTTTCCTCACATTACCCCCAAAAGACCATTTTTCTGTAAACTGAAACGCACTCCAATCGAAGCGCATCTACGAGTTGTTAAAACCTCAGCAAAATTGTACCTCTGAGGGGGCCATTCTTGCATGAGGTCATCCCTCAGGTCACTATAAAACGTTTCTGTCCACAAATATTTGGATGTGATTGTCACACTTGCTGTGCGGGCTAAGTACAATAATTATAGATATAAGCCATTATGGACTGTTGCTGAGACAGGTAAGAATTTAATTCGTTGGGTCAAGGAACATATTCTACATGAAATCAAAGAGAGGAAGTTCGAGAAGACAGTCCAGAGCTCAGTCTCATTGGTTTTGTCAGCACCGGTTAGCTGACCACAAGAAATTGTGCCAGGTGTCTGTATCTGTCCACTGTGGTAGGTAAGGTAAGTAGTATCATCAACTGAAATTTGGTTCAGTGAAAAACAAGTTATCCTGGCTATTCATCAAATGTCCCGACCATAGGCTGTAACCAGCGTAGTACACAGAGAGGAAGAGGTTCTGGTTGGCGGAATACAGGACATAAATTTAGCCTCTACGCGAATTAAACACCACCTTCTGAAACGGCCGGTGTTTGGTAGTCCTTCTTGGGAATGGAACTACTTTACACGATTATACAACAAAATATTACTACAAGTGACAAATATATAATAATGCCACACTTAATCTACGGAAGCAATGGTCTGTTTAGTACTCTGACTAAACCCACTGTCCTATGAGGAACAGTTTTATCTTGCATAACAACTCATCGTCATCTCTCATTTCAGTGCAAAAACCATCGCCCTAGGGAAACTCGCTGTTTGAGTCGAAATTAGATGATGATAACCTTGTAAACCTTTTTAATTTCGACATCTGCTTTGCCACGTTAATCCATCAGTGAGTGCTTTCCGGAAAGCCGCTGTAACGTGTCAGTTGTTCACGTCGTTGCAATGAAGTGTGTAATTGACGGAGGTATATCATTTTAAGAGTGACTAATAATAGCTGTACCGTGCACTTCGTGCATTGTGGTGAAATCTCATTGAAGGTAGCGACCTTTTTCTGTAGATGGGACAGATTTTTCCACTTTGATTTGAGTGAATGTTCTAGTTAATCAACGGTCCTGCTTATTCGTGACACAATAACACGAGAGCAGCATGGTAAACGGTCATTCTCTGTCAAATAGTTTGCACCATCTAAATTAACCTAACTACTGGCAAACGCAATAAGTCCTGATGATGTATACACTGATGACGTCACCCTGACTGGTGGCGCAAGGCTTGCAAACAAAATGCCCAGCTCAGCAAACAAAGAAACAGCCGCGATGAAGTCTGTTAGGTGATAATGAATGCAACAGTAACTCGATACATTCTAAGCTATCAGACATTGTCCATCAAATCCTTCGGCTATATTACTTGAAGTCAATGCTAAAACAGTACGCACTTCAGTAATAAGGTGTATTGGAACACTGGATCAGCTGTGCTGAGGAAATGAACTGTTGACAGTGACTATCCACTGATGAATCCGGATGAATGTTGTTTCACACTTTCATTGTGGTGTCTCATCTTATGAAGTAACTGCGCCATTTGGGAAACCAAAGTTTTTTTCGTTTCTAGGTGTTTGGTTTCTTGAGTTTATTGCAAAAGAAGATATCCAAGGGCTAAAAGTGCCCCCTTAGGGAAGATGCCTCCTTTGTTGTTCTCCTTCGTGGAAGCAGCAGTGTGTGTTGTTTTGAATTTTGAGGTAATCGCAGAAACAGTGACGTTGGGGACAGGATATCTTTAATAGCCTTGCCTTCAGAAATTCATAATATTCAAAAGAAACAGCTCATGAAATGATCAGTGAAATTTCTTGTAACAAGTAATCATTTTATTATCTTAATATGAGTGCTAGTTTCAGACAGACTCTTGGCTTGAGTGCATGTGTTCGTTTAACTCGTTATGGGCACTAGTTACAGGCGTATATTAGGCAATGTGCTCTTGCGTAAAAAAATATCCGTGCATCTGGTTTACTCAGTCGATTTTGCTTGACCACATACCTGTTCCTACTAGCATCCCCATTACCTGTCTCATACAATGGCTGAGCATTTTCTTCCAGATTTGTCTCGATCGATGAATTTTAGCACTTTGCCTAAAAAACTCAAGCCACAATCTCACATAAACCAGTGTTTGAGTCTGGACTTTTGAACTGAAAGTAAGAGTGGAGTACTGTCAGTTGGCATATTTGCAGAGTAGAAAAGATTTTTTACATGATTTTTGGTTGGGATTTTCAGGTGTGCAGCTAACCGTGAAGAGTCTAAAATTCAAGTTTTTTTTCACTACTTTGTGACAAGTTTCTATGTGGTTATGGTATAACTGAGCAGCCATCAAAATTTATATGAAGAAAAAATTGTCAGGCATTAGGAATTCATCATGTGACCTGCCCCTCAAGTCATTCGAACGCCAGACGGAAATTACTACTAAAAACGATTGTCAAGTTTGTCTCCAGATGATAACTTGACACAGCCAGACGGTTTGCAATAATCTGGCCACGAGAAACGGCACCAGTTACCAAGGCGACTGTAATTATAGATCAATCAAAGTGCGCCAACCGCACCGAAGGGAACTCACAAAATGTATAAGTGACGTGACGTTCACAGTTGTGTTATTTGATGAAAGGTGCTTTGCGATCCACTGTCTTCGATTAAAAGACGAAATTTGTTGTTTTGTATTATATGGTAAATTCCTGATCTCATCCTTCGTAAATTGCCTCTTTTAATGATTTTGCTCTTACACAGCTTCGTCAATGAAGTCTCAGTCTATGGAAAACACGGCCAGCAACAAGCCTCCCCTTGGACTACTACTCTGGCTACTTCTGGTTGCCATGCTCTTGATTGCCGCGTGTTCCATCAGTCTCCTTCTGGTAATACACCGAAAACGTAGAAGAAAACGCGGTAAGTCACGATTTTTCTCTCCAGGATTCTTTAGACACAGCATCTCTAAGAGGCATGCGATAATATATTTCTCCCTAACAGGTAATAAATTTCTGTGTAGCTCGTCGGAATGTCAAGATGTATAGTATGTTTCCATACCAAGCACACTGACAAATTGTCCTCTCACAGCTGAAGTAAGTGGTTGATCGATTTTGTGCTACACTTTATGGGCAGTCCACTCGTGCTGTCCGTACGCTAATTCAGACTTATGAACGGTATTCATCAATTAGAACGTTCATGTGGTGCGTCACTCGGGACAGAACATTCTGCTTCCTAGTCTGACAGAACGTTCCTGGGTTAAATCCCCAGTCATCTGTTACCCTGCCCACTTCTGACACAAGTAAGCCGATGGATTTTATTCTGTTTTCTTGATTGAGGTGCCTGTTCTGGAGAGTTAATGCGAATGGCGAAAGTGCCAGTAACGTCTTTGGTACTCCACTCTGTGTTCAACTAACAATGGCCTGAACGAAACATTGCTGCATATGCTCGGAAAACTGTCTTAGCTACATGTCCACCTAGTAACTTATCGTTACGACTCATCTCTAGGTCACCACAGAATTCGCATGACGACCTCCCTAGAAAGCATCTGTCACTAGAGAACTTTCTTTGTACGCAGCCATTTAGATCAGTCTCCTGTAAAGTACGCTTGTAATTATCTGGTCGCAAGAAGTAATGCAGGTTAGTCCTCGAATCACCTATGGTGACATGCTTTCCCAATTGAAAGGTCAAACCCAGTGACTTCGAAAACGTTCCCGTTGCAAGTGAACGCAAAAGTCGCAAAACTGGCTACAAAAGCCAAATTTATAAAGCAACCCTCTTAAACTGAGTTTTGTCGTGTACTGTATCCATCACGGGTTAGCAAGCAAGCTAATGACGTTTACGGCGAACCAACTGTCACTTTTGTTGACGATTATGTCTGATAACATTTGCCAGCATGCCGCTACAGGCAGAAAATAACTCTGCATTTAACAGCGTGAAAGAGAAATTAGGTGAACAGATCCAATTCTTCGGTCGCGATGAGAGACCAACAGCTCAGGATAAATTTCACGGGTGGTGTGCTGTTTACGATGATGAAAAGCCTGGGGAAAGCATTTTCTAATGTCTGCTTAAAACATTCAAGTGATACATTTTCACATTTTCGTACATCAGAATCATCGACGACAATAAGGGAAGTGTCATAAATTAGTAACTGTCTACTAGAGAGGAATTTATACTAATGCCAGTTTGAACTTGTCAAGGAAACGAATAGTGCCCAAACAGGTGGATGCGTCAGTTAGACTAAAAAATCGAATTAAATGAGGTCTATCATCCAGCACGAATCCTGGAAATTAATCAGTTTTATCAAATTACGTACCAAAAACACTGATAAACAAATCATACGTATGTAGTGATTGCAGTTGACTGTATTATAAACCGAATTAAGCTATGTCGCCCACAGATTTCAGTTGGTGGTAGTAGCTACTCCGGTTAAACTCAGTGAGAAACAGGACAGTAAATTCTACATAAGAAAGAGTAAGGTGACTTACATGTCCTGAAGAAACAGCTCGGAGCTCTCCTGTTTTAATCATGTCAAGTTACTGCGGGACTAACGTTCACTGCATCAACATTAATTAAATGATTAGACCGTCTCTACATGTACCTGAATGTACCTCACTTCATCCCTAATTTTCGATTGACTGTAACAGCTGGAATTGACGTATTGCAGATAATAACTTAACTGAGTTGGGCATTTTAAAAGAACCACACACTTCCCTAAACTCCTCAGTTACCATTGTTTGGACAACTGAAACGATCACAGGTATCACGTGGTCACTTCGTTGTAAAACTTTACGTTACTTCATCAAGACCATGATTTTTGAAGCGACCGAAACAACCGTTTTCGGGATCGGTCAGTCTAGGTTAGTGGGGTTGTGCGGGCACCGTAGCTCAGTCAACTGATTTGGCAGCTCCAGTGAACTTTTGGGCGTTTTTTTACTGCTTATCACTAGAAATCGATTCCTGAACTAGTGCGTAATATAAAGCACCGGATTCATTACTGGCGGGACAACTTGTCGGAGTAGATCAGGCAACCACATACGTGTTTTATCTTACGTTTGTTCGGTTAAGTTTTTTTCTGTTTGTCACCACACTGCTATTATATTCTATCAAGCTACCCAGTGAAACAAAAGTTGATATTAGGTATATTTTCGCTAAATATACACCAAAACTATTGTGTAAAAGGAGACTGATTGTGAATTTGTTTGTAACGCGCCGTGATGTACAGTTTGCAGTAAGCGGCAGTCCTTTAGATTCCAAGCCTAAATAAACTCAGTTACTCAGGGCTACGTGGAAAATTTTGAATCTCTAGCTAAGGTTTTTTGTATCAATATCTGGCAACAAGTTTTCGATTTTATCCAATGCTTAAAATAATCCGCACACTTTTGTTCACCTGGTTCCTCGGTTCTTTGTAAAGCCCAAAGTGTACGCGACCCCAGATGATACAACATTCACTCCATTCTCTCCGACACGAAGGGTCACCAGCGAGAGTGCTGTCGCTGGTCGGCACCGAAACCGTCAGCACGTAACCACATTAAGTGAATGACGTGATTGGAAGGTGAACAGCGCTGCATCCCATGTGTGAGCTAATCACACTACCTACAAGCCGCTTGTAACTGAACGTATTAGAATTCGGCTACTAGTCAGTAGTTCGTGAGTTTGAATCCCCATTGCTGATGACCCCCTGCAATGACGCAGCAGTTGTACAGTGCATCTCAGCATTTCAACTCACACTGACGTCGCTTATACTTGAAAATTCCTATTGAAAATTCAGAACATCATGATACCAACCTCCCCTCTACCGACATGGAGTACTCAGAATGAGAGTGTAGACAATACCCAAATCTCATATCAGAAGAAGTGCACATAACTTATACTGTCAGTTGGTCTAGGAAAGCGTGTACTCACAAAACTGTTCAGACGTGAAGGACACCCCGATTAAGCAGTAAACTTTTTGATGAGCTAAATGTCATACAATTATGGATCGCTGCGTGTGATATGATTATCAGTAGATCAATAAAGTTACGTCAGAGTTGGTCTTTAATGATAATGTGTATCACTCAAAACAGTGAGCTGTGTGAACTGTTTGATGCAGGTGCAGTGTGCCACATGCTTCATTACTCTACATGTATGCTTAAGGGTAAGTATAGGCATACACTGTTCTAGAATTGCATGGACTGGGAATTACAACGAAACAGAAACACTTAAGAAACGCCTAGTCTACTGTTTTCGCCAATGATTCCGTAAGTGATTTGAGGGTGTCATGGAATTGGACCAGGTGTTCACAACACGTTGAATAAGGGTGTTATCATCAACATTCAGCGGAGGGAAATGTGCACCTGAGATGCAAGGTGATTTAGCAGATGCCACGCCCACAAAGTGAGTGACAACCACCAGAAGGGTAAGTTGGGTGTAACAGCCTGTTATCCGAAGCTAATGAATGAGACCGCGTGATGTAGACTAATGTGCTGTTAGAGTGCCGCTCCATTGGGACAAATGGGCATCCAGCAAATGGAACCATGCTGACGGTCTTGTACGTGTTTTGACAGAACTTTATTCATGGTGAAATAATCAGGCTGCAATAGTGAATGATGGATACATGACTCCTGCACGCGTCCATCTGCTCACCTATTTACTACTGTACGTTATGCTCTAAAATATTGCTTTTGTAATGATGGTCCGCCTGAGGATAGAAGTTGTATTCCGAAATACTTGAACTCACACTCTGCATCCCAACAGTGCGGAGAAAAAATGAGGCGTACTGTGGGAAGAGTCAGGATGCAATCCATATACGCAAAGTGCCTCTGTCACGCAAATATGATATGTTTGAAGTTTTCTGTTAATACCAAGACCCAAAACAACTCACGGTGTGTTACTTTTCAAAGGATTAAGGTTACCGTATTTCCCAACAAGAACTGTGTGTTCACTGGTTTCCTATTATAGTTTATTAAGCACTGAAGGATCTTCAGAGCGGCGTATGTCTACTGTTTTAAAACAGAAACCAAGTCACTCAGCTAAATGTAGGACTTTGGGTGCTCCATTTTGTGTTTCGGTGCAAGCTTTCACGAACTTAGCGAAGATATAGTAGAGTTTAGCACAATATGTCAAACGTATCTGGCTCAGTGCGAGCTCCACCTCATCCTAACTATCGATGCCTACTGTTCTTCCTATATGTGAGAAAGTCATTGCGGTACAGTCTTATCGTTGGATATGGTAGACCAATAATTCTTTTCCAGATAAAAGACAGTAAGTGAGATTTAGGATAGAACGAAAGCTACCTGTGCAAGAAATATAACCCTTTGACTTACGACTTAAGTCAACTTTCTTCCGTTCCTTTCAACCTGAGTAAATCTTGCTATCACATCCTCTTATTTGATGACTCTAGTCAGACAAACCTGATTTCTAATTGTCTATGAAGTGCCTTTGGGTCATATCGTTACATTCTTGCCTGGTTTTCTGCTTGTCGCTAAAACATTTTCATTCGTTTAGGAAATTCGATTCTACGGAGGATTTTTTCATCCCCAGTATTGAAAAAATGCATGTTGGATTTTTTTTTGGCATTCTTACGGGAGAATTCTCCATTTCCCATGCTGCAACTCATGGGTCTTCTGAAAGCGACCTACCTACTTTCACGTTTGTCTATCAGTCTGGTAGAATGTGAATGGAAAGATTGAGTCTGAAATGGATGTATAAAACCTACATGATTATAAGAAGATAGTAAAACGGAGAATGAGTTTATTGTTACAGTATGATGATACGATGACCTAAATGAGATGTTCATACTTAAGTCGTCAGGTATCCCTGTTATGGAAGAGATAGATAGCCACCAAATTAAGCCACGCGTAGGTAATCAGTTTGTAGACTGTGAGTGTGGAAATATAATGGCTGAAAAGTGAGAATCTTTATAGCAGGGTGTGGTCACTCTTCAGGGAAGATGTCAGAGCAGTTGAATCGGGTTTTATTTTGCGCAGGCTACTCAAAAAAATAAATCCTTATAACTGTTCCAACAACTTTGGAAAACAAAAAATCTATCGGTTGTCTGCCAAACAGTTAGCAAGTGATCGGTTCGGATTGGTTGTTAAGCTTTTCCCGAGTGACTGAAATATTTTGGTCCGAATTATCAAAAGTCCCCTAAAAAATGACAAATTTGCAGAAATATGAACGGGTTTTCAATCAAAATTTGGTGAAAATGCGACATCCTGTTAATCTAGAATAACGCTGCATGGGGTGTTGGCTCCGAAATTCAAACACCCGTGGAAGCACGTAAAAACTGTTCCACCCAAAGTGCGCACGATTAGTTGAGCGTGAAAGAAGTAGAGCCTATCTAGTTCAGGTGGGAATACGACATGAATGCTGGGTATGCCTAATGGTAACGAACTAGAAGGCAGGCGGTTCTGTTTATCCATAAAATTTAAAAGTACACAGTTCAGTGAGACTTTGTACTGTAACCTATTATGCTAAAGTGTGTGGACTGATCGACAGCATCTTGACAACTTATGAATGCTCCGAATGACAATGAGAACTAGTGACTTCTTTTGATGCCTAGAGCGCCGACCTTTTATTGAGTGGGATTTTGGAATCTATTGTTTCGACGTCATTTCATTCATAAATTTGCTATCTCATCCCTTCCTCAGCATGGAAGTTTTGTTCTTCTGTCTTTGCCCTGTTCGTTCACCTAAATTATAATTCATCTGTAGCTTTCAACCACTCTGAAACTTGACGATGATCTGTAAGAATTTTATTAAGCACTTGTACTGCCTGCACTTTGAACAATCAAAGTTAGATACAATTTCTTAGACACGCTTATCCTGGCTCCGATGCACGTGCTTCCGAGTGTTAATCTTCTCGAGTCTCATCATATTAATGCATTACATTCAACAGGTTAACAGGACCTCACATGCGACTCATTAAGAACGATTGTCCATAAGGCTGAAAGTGACTTGAGTCTTTATTCGTATATTTGTTTTGCAGTATGAATCACTATGGTGGTAAAGAGATAACTTGAGTATGAGTAAGAAGTTCGCGATTTAGTTAGGAGATGCTAGCTACCTGATGAGCCAGCCGGAAGGGCTGCTAACCAATGTCATCATCAAGAGTCATCATTATCATCAGAATAAACAGGGTCGAAGTTGGCACTGATGCTTTACCACCGTACGACAACAGAGTTTATTCGATTACATTACAGGGTAAGTAAAAGCAAAAAGATTAGACGAAAGAGGAATCCGTCACTATTCTACCGCAAGAATTCTGAGTTGCCTACGCTTCCAAGCGTCTAACCAGAAAATCACTCTCATGGAGTCCATCCAAGGAGTTGGACGGCCCAAAAGCTTCGCAATCTCCTCTAAGCCTGTCTATCAAGTTACGTGTTATCCACCTCGCATTTAGCGCCATTCTGAAGGAGACACGGAGAACAAACCTCGTCTCGGTGGACGATGTCTGAGCGTGCGTAAAACCTGGCCAAGCCATCGCAGTTTAGCATGCTGGATGTCTTCCGTTACTGAAGTACCTGGTGAACTAGAAAATATCCGTTTTGTAACTACCCAATTACGAATTTATTGACACCGTCAGATGACAGCAACGCTTTTGAGACATCTGTAGTCAGAAAGCTGAGGACGCCTCACATCATTTTTCGGCGGATGCTGTGTCTTGCAACCATATAACAATATAACCCTAACGTAGCCATATACACAAGATCCTTGAAACTCAGTGTCTCTATGACGCATCCATGTTGAATATGAACAAAAATGGAAAGACTGGAGATCATTGGCGGATACCATTTTTTGTAACAGAGAGGTCCCTTTGCAATATCGCGCGCCAGGAATTGTCTGAAAATAAACATCGGATTATATTTACAGAATTCTGGGGCGTCCTTTTTTGAGCGGGTATAGTTACGAGCTCTGACATACCGACAGAACTGAACTCGAGTCAACCAATACCAAGATTATTAGCCGTCTGTACATATGGTGTTGCTCTAACACCTGACAGAGTATGAAGATATTCTTTGCGCAGCCTCTGTTCAGTCAAAATCTTCTTTGCTACATATCAGAGAGCTATTGTGATCCTCTGTTGTCCCACTGACAAGATGTTTTGGAGGACTAGTCAAGCAAATCAAGTAAAACCACCTGCAGACACTTCCAACACTTTTCATATCTTCCGTTTCTTTGGTCTTCCCGATCTACCAAGTTTCCTGGTCTGTATGGAAACTCAGTTTTACCTGGTATCGGACGATGACTGGAGTTGGGTAGTTGTTGCATCCAAGAAGAATGTTTACGGGGCATTAAGCTAGCCAGGGATTCAGTGCTTAGATGCGTTTTGCTGGGTTGTACTACAGATACGAGTCCACACAGCAGTAAGCGGGGCTTCGGACATCTGTTGGTGGCGCGAGAAGCTCTGGGAAATTTGAACGGGATTTCGTCCTGTAAGAGTGGCATATCTATGCTGAAAAGCTCGGAAACAATTTACAATGGATTGCACATCCAAGATTCCCTGATGATTTGTGAGGTGTGCAATGCCGATGATCCCAGTAAGTAAGATACAGCTGTACAGTGCTTCTCTGCTTTTCAGTATAGACTGGTCTCGCTTACAAGACGAAATATTTGTTCGAATATCTGTTTTCAATGATCGCTGACATATGACATCGGACCAGTACACAGGGTTGGAGGAGCCGGTCCTGATAGGTTTATTTGATATGTGCGTCCAGTCAGGTATTTCAGATGCAGCGGCGGGCATTAATAGAACTTTGTATCCGGTAACTGATGACATTTTGATCTATTTGGGTTCGGGCGGGTTTTTTGGTGGGCCACCATTTGGTATGGGCCTAAGGGATTAGTAACAGGCAAAGGTATGTGTTCTTCACAGTGAATAGGGCATGTACTTTATGGCTAATTTCCGATCAGTGAGGAAAAGAAATACCCGGAGAAAGAAACAGAGAAAAGCACTGGATGTCGGCTTGAAATCCACCAAAGGGACACAAAACAGGATGATTCGACGTAAACCAACCACCCACTGGATTTGTTTCCAGGCAACGGACCATCGCAGTTGCATCAGCTTGTAAAAAAAAACTGGAAAATTGAAGCTTTCTAGACTGTTTTGGAATTCAAATTATCATGATGCGTGTGGTCAGCTTTTGTGCGAAATGAATTTCGTCAACCCTGATTTTATTTAGAATCGAAGTATCCTAAATGTTCGTCAGTTGTTCACCATGTGTCATCAACTGCGGCAACTTCACACGGTGTGTGAAATGCGCACCCGCAAGCAGAAGGATTCACATGAAACTCGACTGTCACTAGACAGGAAAAAACAACCGTAATCCTCTTTAGTACATGACAAACCAGAGTTCCGTCGTATTTTGTTTTGTTAAAATTGGAAAAAAACAAGAAGCACGCTTCCTCGTTTCACAGCAGGCGGGGTAAATAGATTAACTCAGATGTGAACTGAAAGGTCGACCGTTTACAAGGTTCAAACCTGTGGAAAGGACAATACACGAAAATTTCCAACTAGCTGTCGAGTGACTCATGAAGCGACTGTTGCAAATGACGACAATTTTTAAGTGGGGTATCTATTTTAATCCTTTCGTTCTCCGTTCTTGACGAAGCCAAATTTTGAGTTTTTCCTCAGTCCAATTACGTGTACTTCGTGACTAGATGTTTCCAGGCGTTGCTCATTTTTCATTTTGGTAGCATCTCTCCGAAAGACAGACATTAATGTTATGTTAATGTTATGTTTAGACCACCAAAATGAACAGACAATCCGCAAAAGTTATCGCTGCAAAAGACAGTAGCTGAAAATTCATCGGTTTTTTGTTCGCTTCATTCAGTGATATTCTTCGAGTTTACTTCACTTTTTGTAAGCTAGCGCACGCATATATTTATAGTACAGTTTGCTTCTTCACAGTTAAGCAAGTTGGTCAAAAACTATCGTCCCGTCTTGGAATGTAGACAAATGCCATGTGTTCCGACAAAGTGGACACTATTTAACGTCAAGTTGTATTTACCTCACCTAATATCTCACATGATACCTTGCAGTATGCTATGTTCACTGAAGGATATTCAACTAGCCCATGCTGGATTCCTTCGTGCCTCCCTCAAAGCCACCAAAGCCAGGGTAGCATGCATTTTCACACCTCAGATAATTTTCAATTAAACCCTGCTGTTGTGACTGCCAAAGTGAATAGCATTTTCCACTTATCATTTTCCCGGATACTTGGCGGCGATTGAACTCCCATGCCAGGATAGACACGTTTGGCACACCGCCTTGTGGGAACACTGCCGTTCCATTAGGGTCCTTTCAGGCTAAGCCTTTTCGTCCGCCACTAAAGGACACGTGATTCAATCTACACCGCTTTGTGATGGTGGGGGAGATAGGCAAGTTTTGCTGTTGTTTCATAGGTTTGACTGGATTTAACGACCACTGTTGCGCTAGTAAATGTCAACCCGATGGGCAGCACAGCGGCTTACTAGTTTCTGTTGTCATGTTCGCAGGAGACCACCTTTATCCAAAACTTACCACACTGAAGAACTCTGTCGAATTTGTTGGCACTGTCCTTGTGCATATGTATTCTGGCACAGGACCGTTAGATGATATGAAATGTAAAGTCTCATACCGAGAAACTCTACTGATCAGTTTCCCACGTTGGATAGCATGTCAGTCACGGGATGGTAGCTAGAACCCGTGCATTCGGAGGCACAAATACGCACGTACGACCGACCAATGTGACAAAATACGCACAGCTGTTCAGTCCACATTCTCGTCGCTGCTGTTGATGCAGCAAGCACTGCTTGGTCCGAGGCAGGGAACTTTCGACCTGACCAACTGTTCTATTAGTCGCAACTTTTCAGAAGCCAGATTACCGTGATGTCAGAGATATTGTAAATCAATTCATTTACCTGTAGCTGCGGCGTATCTCTAGGCATCTGGCCTTATAGGCAATGTTTTATTTTCTCGTTAAGTTTTCCTCCCTCTAAAATCTATTTTTATGAGAACAGGAACGAAACTCAGTATTGAATGAGAGATTCCAGAAACGCAGCCTCGTCCGACGGGAAGATCCTGGATACTAAGTAAATTCTACATTTTTGTGATTGTGTGAGGTATGGTATTCCAGGGTTGCCAAAGCTGGACAGGAACTAGTTGATATTTTGTCAAACCAGCTTGTTGAATGTGAGTACAGGGATGTTTATATTTATCTAGTTGGGTATCCTTCAGAGCGGTTAGTTTGTGTGCAGCGTTTGCGCCCACATTTGTTCACAGCTCAAAAGAACCGACTGTGCGCACTGCGAAGCTTTGACGATCTTATCGATGTCATTGAAAGCAAACGGTTGAGAATCTCGTGAGTCAGCTGATCATTTCCGGTTTAGATCGCTGGACAAAAAGCCTCTACACACAGCTAAAGGCACGAGGTTATTACTGATAGAACTCTTGAAATTCAATACAGTGTAGTTCGAGTATTCGATAGCTCCTAATTTGACGCATTGTGGTTTGTCGTGAACGATCAAGAATCATCAGCTGGATGTGCGGGATCTCTCGCAAGCATCCTCGTCAACACTGTCACTAACAGCGCCGACGGAAACCGGTGAGATTTTCGAGTCAACTCACGTGATGACTTCATCGGGAAGTTTAAATACTTGCAAGCATTGGAGTGATTACTCCCTACATTCCACTCTTTTTGAAAGACAGTGGAATACTTCTTATCTGCTCTATGGGTGTTTCCATCAGTTCATAGGTAAAAAGGAATTTCCAAACGCTTCTGACAACTTACCAACTGTCCTAGCTGTCAACTGAGATTTCGTCCTTTAAGTGGAGCCAATCTATTCTATAAAGCCAAAAGGCATTGTAAATCTGTTTCATCCTTATTGGGAATCATCAACAGTGTGCATCTCAAGAAACTCCAGGGCGTTTCAAAACCGTTCGGCCACGGTTGGCCTCCACTTGTTGTGGGTTTGCCGATCGACTGACTCATATCACTCAAAAGCCAATGAGTTCAACTGTTGAAATGTGCGTCCAGCGTGTGCTGTTGGATTAGTTACACATGTTATCCGCGGATCAGATGCTTGGGGGTTCAATTCCTGCGGGGCTAAGCATATATACTTCTGATCAGCTCTTAAACGGGCCCCTTACTCTCCTTCTTTGGTGTGGAGTAACTGGCACAACTGCTCTAAAACGGGTAGAGCGCTGTTCGTACGAGCATAATGTGAATTCGAGTTTGCTGAGTGAGTTTTGATGTGTATATCTATCATCCAACGGACCTAGGCTCTTCCCACTAAACTACCCTACACGCTGCGAACACTCGCTGTGGAAACATATACCCTCATAGGTTTATGAAACTAACCGGTGTAGCAAGGACGGCATGAACTTCTGTCAGCATTTTCGAGCAACGAAAATCGATATTACAATCTTGGGATTGTCCAGATTCAGAGCACGGCGATACTCACGCAGACTTCAAAAAAGGGGTGACCAATAAAGACGACCTTGAACCAGGAGAACTTGGAGAAGCAGTGGTTGAAATGATAAATAAGGGATAGGAAAATCAAATGTTTATGAACTCGGTGCGTGCTCGAAATGAGCCCAGCTTGTCCTGCTGCTTATGAGACCTAAATCTGCTACCCTTACGCTCGATAGTGGCTGTCACCACATTTCAGTTAACACATTATCGGTTGCGTTTATTGCCACCATAGGATAAAGTGAAGTTAGTTGGGCTTCATATATGGTTGCTTTTATTTTTATCCCAACTACATTGGATGATACGTTGTTTTCTTTGACCTAGGACAATATGTTTTTCAACATCACACCACGAACCCTACTGACGCGAGTCGATGACGTGCATACGCATTTCTGCTGATTTGGGAGACTTCGGCCGCAGTGCAGGAAATCGTTCGCTGTGGAGCATTGTAGATTTAAATGAAAGCTTTTTCCCTCTTAACTTCTATCATTCAAGCAGACATATCTACGATATGCAACAAAGGTTTATTACGTTTTTTACTGCGCCGTCTGGTCTTCTAATGCCCATTGAGTCGGACTGTCTCACCAGTGGCTTCAGATAGGAGACCCTTAAAAACCTTAAAAACCCCTACCTTTGGTTGATCCGGAAGTTGCGCGAAGAGTAATGAAGAGAATTCTACATTCCCAGCACTTTTTCTACGATCTTCGAACTTTAGAGCTCACTGGCAAACTAGCCAACAGGCCGGACATAGTGAGAATTTCCTTTAACCTGGTATAGACGAATGCCGCAGACATTAGATGTTTAACTGATGTTTAGCGAATATCAGCTAATGGGTATCTGGTGCTCATGACGTCATGGCTAGATGTACTCAGAGCGTGGAGTTTGGGATGGGATAGTATGACCGCTTGGGTTCTACCGAACTCAGTTCCACCAAAAGTCCTAAAACAGTTTGTCAATCCTGGTAACTTTGAAACGGTGGCATAAATGATGTGAGTATATATTCTAAGGCTTCTGCTTATCGCACAGGGAAGAATACTATCTGTGGGGACCTATAGAGGCTGGTCTGTCGTGTAAAACCTACTGATAATCACCTAATAGGTGAAATGGCCAGGAAGTTCAGTCAGTTGGAAAATCATACCCAGATGGAAGATTCGGCGCAAAGTTCAGTTCCTTGCGAACTATTGTTTGTTTTCACTTATCGGATGTACGTCACGCCGACTATCCTGTCACTCACCTATCGTAAGAGTCGTGAGCCATGTGGCATGCAGCTACCGTTGTACGACAACATTCCATGATTGTCATTTTTTCTGAAGCATGCAGTCTGACCTAAATTACATGGCCTTTTCAGGCGTTGTAATTATGTCTCTCTGGGCTTCATAAACCGACGAAAGGTTCATGGTTCAGTGGACGAAAGCGACTAGACAGTACCGATCTGAGCTGACTATAAAAGGCAGCTACCATACTAGCGACAGCAGTCGTTTAAATAGGGCACTGCAACACGTGAATGGAGCTGCGCTCACAGAGCTAGACGGCCTCTGTCCCATCGGTCCGACACTATATTTATTCACGAATTGCGCCTCAAAAGCCATATCAAGAACTGTTCATGACAAAAACCTGTTTGAACTCAGCGAAGTACACTCATTGGTAAACAAATTTGGTTTTGCGGGAGACTCACCTGAAACTCAGCTGAAACTCAGCTGAATCTCTCATTTATGATGTTTTCAAGCAACCGAATGTGCTGCACCAGGCCGCCTCATGTTTCAGTTGGTACGATCTCCGAGATATCCCGATACATGTATAGACGTTATACACTACTCATAAGGCTGCTGAAGAAGAATTTTCGGCAACGTTATGAGTACTGTTAGAACTGCCTTGTTTATTAGATACTCCTGAATTCATCTGCATATGAGTGGCTACTTTCAAAAGACGGCAGTAGCCCAACATCTGATCACTTTACGGAGGGCGTTAGCAGTCGGGTGGGCACTCGTTCGGCAAGCGGATTTTATCGCCGAGGGGTTGTGTTGGTAACAAAAAAACTGAATTCCTTGATCGCGACAAACGATGCGCAAAATGAAACATATATTTACTCGCTTATTTGACGCTGGTCACCTGTAGAAAGCGGAATCAACCTCACCAGTTTTGATGTTGGTATAAGCTCACAATTTTCATTGATTTTGCTGATAATTTATCGCAGTCGCATAGAACAGAGATTAGATTATGAAACAGCCTTTGGAATGATATCGGCTGTATATAGGTACACTGGGCTGTTCAAATCCATACGTCATACTACGTCTTCTGGATACAAAGCCAACATCTGTTTAACCACATCCTTTTTAGATTCTTTTTTTTTTTTGGGGGGGGGGGGGTTAGAAGAGATACTGGTATCAAGTAAATCACGGTATGCAGTTGTCGTTTATTTAGAAATGATTATGGGTACGGTAAGGATTAAAATACATTGAAGGCGTAGAATATCAGATACATGACTCAAGCCAGCAACCTACGCAACCACACGGAATTTCACTTGACGTTTAGGAACCGTTTCCGGGGAAGTTCACCATATATATTACTCACTAACATCCACGTTGGATTAACATACACTGAAGACACTCTCTGTTTACCAGGGGGATGCGGCAGTCACACAAAATACCAAAGTCACCCAACTTATTTTAGTGTCACAAGGAGGAATGGTTTAAATAAAAGAAGGAAATAAAAACGCGCAACATCAGTAATCAAGTAATATCGGCCAAAAGTGAAAAAAATACAGTAACACATTTGGTGTGATTATTTTCCGTGAAACTTTAACCGAAAAAAGCCCGGTTTGCCGCGTTCCTTTAGCACACACCAAACAACCATTTAAAAATAGCAGCTGATAACGCTCAAAATGGAATTTTCGGATTGAAGCGGAAGGAAACCGAATCATCCGTTTTACAACAGATAAATTTTCACGGTAAACACAACAGTAATGTTGGCCAGAATACAAGTGAATTAATCAGAGCACTTATTGACAGCGGATAATATAAACAAAACCCAGGAAACGGGTTCATGTACCACACAAAATAAACCAGGAACGGGCCTAAAGCATAGCCATGAGGCAGTCTAACGCACTGGCTATTGTGCACGAAGAATTTGGTGTTTGTTAGTAGCCACTCATGTTATGTCGCCCACTAAATCTATCGTCGACCTGTGATAAAAAGATTACACCCTTGAAAGCAACCTGAACTTTACGTTGATCAAACAAAATTCCGGGATTCCTAAAAGCATTTGCTTCCCTAGCATTTGGTACATTCTGATCTATAATCTCCTCGCTTAAGCCTTTTCTCAGTATACATCCATCCTTACCCACTGTCACAAATGTACCGGTTCAAGCGTTTTACCCACTCTGTACACTGTCATATAGGCCGTCTCACTCTGGGGCGACATCAGCTTTCAACTGCGTCAGGTCAGGATGCATGTGCAACGAGTGCTTGCCTTATTGCACAACATGTCATGGTCACACTGCCTTCGCTGAGTACTGACAAACGCTACTCAAGGTGGACTAGGCAGGGGAGAGTTATTGGGGGTTAGTTAGGTGAACGTCTTCCATCCATGAAGGAAGACGTCCACCTCAAATGCATGTCAGCTGTTATGGCCAAATATTGCATCGTCCTTGTCACGCGTGTCCATTCAGTGCAAGACAAGTGTCACTGAAAATTGGAAAGACGGGTGTTAGCATTAGGCCAGCCAACAGTGAACTTTACAAAATATTGACTATTTTTCAAATCTTAATATTTGCCAAAAAATTAGGGATAAGGTTTTATTGAAAAGCCGGATTGAATTGGCCAACGGTGGCAGCTGACAAAATGTACTTTTTTCGATGCTCTCCATTGGCATTTTTTTTTGGTTGAGAAACTTCATCCGTCTCTTCGATCATTTCTACTGCCCATTGGTTAACTGGCATTTCCGGATATTGTGTCTTTCTGTTGCGGCTGTGAACTAAAATGCTTTTATTCTTCCACCAGATGAATATGTTTTAATGAGGGTGTTACTAGAGTAGAGACTGAAAGAAACCGTTAACAAAAATGCCATTTTTACTCAGGAAGCTCAGATTTACATATAACTGCATGTGTCGAAAAGCAAACCATGGCAGCGGCAAATGGATAGACCTTCGATTAGGTTCTGACTGAAAGAGTGATGTATGGTATTACAGACGACTGAGTAAACAGACAGGAAATGTTTGGCTGAGAACTTCACCTTGTGAAGTGCGCAACAGAGCTATGAAAACTAACTCAACGTCAGATATACTGAACTCCTTTACAACTCGAACCTATGCCGCTAGGTTTGGACGACCGAATCGTGGCTGGTAATCTAGGCTTGAACTTCGAGACTATTTTGTCCGAAGTGGACAACGCACTGTCTGCGTGTCACAGGCTGCAGTGGGACTGCCACTCGTCACTGGGGTGAATCCCACTGACCAGCTAACGTGAACTGATAACGCAACAAAAGTTACGCAGATTACTGGTGATTTATTATATTTTCAGCTCTGTTTTTCAGCCTTCTTCCTAACCATAGTAACAGAAGAATAGGTTTTGAACCTCCTGACAACGGTGGAAACCAGTTAGATATATAAAATACTGGGTTTGTTTTAAGGTGGTATACACCATGCATATTACAATGGAGTTCCTGTGTCACATACAAAACTGCATGATTTAGACCACATCGATCACGACTTGGAGTAATCTGGTTACTATGGAAGGGAAACACGCACAGACAATCATTAATCAAAACCCAGCTATAAGGGCTGCTCTCGGAAAGGACCATAATGTGTTCAAAAATAAAACTAGTCCCGGGAGGATGTTAGTTTAATTTGTCTCCATTGCACGCCTAGTAAAACGATTGCCTGAATTGTCACTTCGCTCGTATTACTAACTTTCCCAGTAGTATGATAAGAATGGCCATTACATATTGATTTCGTTCTCTATATAATGCCTATATGGTTGCTCCACTTCTCACAATGCTAGCGCAAAACTGAACCACGGTACTCATAATGACTTGGACGTTCCGCTGGAATGTCTTTGGATCTGACCCCCGCCTTGTGTGGCTTACTATCTACACATGTAGGATTAAACTGATGGTTAAGGGATAAAAAATTAAGCCATCACAGTTAAAGGCCAGAACATTGTCTAGTGGTGCGCGTCTGACAGATTTAATTTCCAGAATACTCCATGGTACCAAGAACATAAAATTACGTTGGCAGGGATTTTTATTTTCGGCTCTAACGGTTAATACACCAGCAAATAATGGACTAGATATTAAATATTAACAATCAAATTAGAGGAAGACCTGACGTATAACCGGTTGACAGTGGAGGCGGGGGCTGTCTGATAGAACAGAATTAACTTCTCTCCAAGTCCGCTGAATGACTGTCATAATGTTAAGGCAGACGCGGATATGAAACACATCGGTTTTGACAGCATACTGCTTGATCACGCAAACTTATTGCAGCCGCTTCGGCGTCCATCATGCGTCGCCAATGGATTGATGATAGCAGTCTGCGACATCGTCAGTAGATTGCTCAAAATCAGTCGTTTGGTTTGGTCACGAAGCCGGCGTCAGTGAGAAATGGTATGACCAACCAGTGATGTTAACTTGACAGAGTTACTGACGTATTCTCTCCGAATGTGCCTTATAATGTGCCTAGTTCACACCGTTGAACAGCAGCCGAAGCGGACATACAAAGCCCTATTTTGGGTGAGATATTACAACATATCTCTGGGGTTGATGGTTAGTCAAACACTCCAAGCTGCAGCATAAAGTGCAGCTGGCATGGACCGAATTCTGCTGCGAAAGACTGTTTGCCAGCCGATCGTCTTCGTAAAACTGATCGAGTGGATTGGCCTCTTTTCGGTGGGAAATTTGAGAGAACATATGGGCATATGCGTGGACAACCTGGCCAAACATTTGCTGTCGGGCGTTATCTATGTGCTTCCACTTAAAGTCCGGCTTCACTCAGTTCGTTAAGATGCTAATCAATCTATCTCAGTGGTATAAAGCTCCGAAAGTTCTCCCCATACATGTGCGATTTCTGTTCACAGTCAACTGGGTAAAAGTCGTGGGTGTTTCAGCCAGTTTAACATAAAACAATGAAATTCATTTTGCCACGGTTTCATAGCGCAGGATTGAAAACGGTATCTGCGTACCAAACAAAGGCAAGCGCACGGATCATCAGATCTACGTTTAACAAGAAAAGCTGGATCGAGGCACAAAAAGTGCTTCTAAATCCCAGCGCCAAAAAGATAAAGCACACTTTGCGTTTACAGTGATGACGATAAAAATTCTACATTGGTTTTTGCCTGAATGACTACACTTCCCATCTAGCAGTCAATTTAGCAAATTTGATAAAATTACAGTATAAAAGGTCCAAGAGACGGATGAAGTTTTTCAACCAAAAAAAAGCCAATGGAGAGCATCGAAAAAAGTACATTTTGTCAGCTGCCACCGTTGGCCGATTCAATCCGGCTTTTCAATAAAACCTTATCCCTAATTTTTTGGCAAATATTAAGATTTGAAAAATAGTCAATATTTTGTAAAGTTCACTGTTGGCTGGCCTAATGCTAACACCCGTCTTTCCAATTTTCAGTGACACTTGTCTTGCACTGAATGGACACGCGTGACAAGGACGATGCAATATTTGGCCATAACAGCTGACATGCATTTGAGGTGGACGTCTTCCTTCATGGATGGAAGACGTTCACCTAACTAACCCCCAATAACTCTCCCCTGCCTAGTCCACCTTGAGTAGCGTTTGTCAGTACTCAGCGAAGGCAGTGTGACCATGACATGTTGTGCAATAAGGCAAGCACTCGTTGCACATGCATCCTGACCTGACGCAGTTGAAAGCTGATGTCGCCCCAGAGTGAGACGGCCTATATGACAGTGTACAGAGTGGGAAAAACGCTTGAACCGGTACATTTGTGACAGTGGGTAAGGATGGATGTATACTGAGAAAAGGCTTAAGCGAGGAGATTATAGATCAGAATGTACCAAATGCTAGGGAAGCAAATGCTTTTAGGAATCCCGGAATTTTGTTTGATCAACGTAAAGTTCAGGTTGCTTTCAAGGGTGTAATCTTTTTATCACAGGTCGACGATAGATTTAGTGGGCGACATAACATGAGTGGCTACTAACAAACACCAAATTCTTCGTGCACAATAGCCAGTGCGTTAGACTGCCTCATGGCTATGCTTTAGGCCCGTTCCTGGTTTATTTTGTGTGGTACATGAACCCGTTTCCTGGGTTTGGTTAATATTGGACGCCGACAAGATATGTTTCGGATGTTATACTTGGCAATTAACTGAAGGTTTTTTTTGAATCAACGTTTGCGAAACCAATTTGTGGTTTTTTTTGGAATAGAATTCATTGTCGCTGAATCTGCTGCTAAACCCCATCTGTTCTCTATTGTCTGGCGATTCATTTTCACCGCAGTTTTTCATTGTTTTTTGTTTTGTTTTGACCGAAAACGTCTGAAACTCTCCGCAAGTTTCCTTTGAATTTAAGACAGATATTTCTGCAGAAAACACGTGTCGTACTTCGGGTTAACCGAAAATGTCTTTCTATAGTGATGTTTTCGTGAAGATTGCTTATTTTTGCTTTGGGTATCTTTATTGTCTGTATTGCGTTGGGTCTACCATAACACGGGATCCAGTAGGTGGTGCTTCTTGCTGACCAAACGGAGGCTGACACTTTGCAAAATTTCATGCGCTGTCTTTTTTCTTGGGACATTCATATTTCTAAAACATTTTTCAAGCTCAACCTCGTGCTGAAATCTTTTACAATGCAATGTGAATAGTTCCAAAAATAATATTTTGCGTTCTAGATAAGAGACAGTCCGAATTGGATGCAAATAACAGCACATTTTATCTGTGCACCAGAAAACACAAAAGCTAATCTTCGCGCATAGCTCGTTGAATTACGCAAGCCTTCCTCCGTGAGAATCCATCACAGATCTGTTTTTTCAGCCGAATAAAAGATTTTCATTCATGTATAGGGTTGTTATATATATAAAACATAATCTTTCAAGGTTTGTAGCTGTATTAATTGCCAGAACAGTCTTAACCTGAACTATCCGGAGCATCGGGGTGGAAGAACAATATTTTTTGATTTAGCATTATAGATCTAGTCCTTTCCATGCCGGAAGATTCCCTTCATTTCCTCGTATTCGAAGGAGGGGAAAAGGGTATCATTAAATACCTTGTTCTGGTGAAAGACAATGGTCGTTCAGGCTCGCCTGAGCCCGGGATGGCTCAGTGCTCAGAACGTGAACTTACTGACCTGAAGGTACGTGGTTCCAACCCCACTCCGCCATCTCGACTGCTGTTGTCTAGGCTTAGGCAACCTCGCAGTATCTCAGCCCTCATGCTTCCTACGGGGACATGGCGGCTAGGGGTCTAAAGGGTGTTACAGTCGAACCGTTACTTCTATTGCACTCGTCTGACCAAGTGAACTATTTTCAACAAAACCAGACTTCCGAAGTGCACAAGAATCAATATTTCCCCAATGTTGAACAATAATTCCATCTACCTTTTTCCGAGACCATAATCATCCTGGTCGTTCGGAATATTCAAGTAGTGGCATTTATCACTAGTAATCAGTGTTTAATAAAATAGTCTTTCGCAAACATTTCGGCTGAGTTCGCATGCATCCTGAATACACGAGTAGAAAAATTATGCGTTCCAATAAGTCAACGTACTTACAATTAAACTTTGATTTTTCTGTTTCTTTACCAACGGGGATCATCCACCGAAATTTTTCATAAAGCATAAGATACTTATTCCAGATTCCTTTCCATCCCCCTGCCTCCCTCAATGATGAATGCAAGCCAAGTGCCACCCTTAATATGGGTGCACTTGATGATCCTGTTGCTAAACCAATTGGAAATATACTCATTGGATGCTAATTAGGGTAGAAACATTCCATCTGTGAACTTAGAGCGCCAGTTTTTGTTTTGTTGGGTAACGCTCATGTGTGCTGTATCTCAGGACCCGTGATGTGCTGCCAATAGAATTTCATGCCTTGTGCCTCCTTCACTGAGCAAGCTATTCAAGGCCCACGCAAAGCGTGTGGAGAGTCGCGCACAACTACCAAAGCGGACCCAACGGCGACGAAAAAAACACCAATGGACTACTAGCATTCTCTTTAGTAGCACGATTATGAACAAAATAATTTGGACAGTCCAAAGCCTGCTGGGCTCCGCTGACCCTGCGCACAACCGGGTGAAATATCATGGCGTCTGCTATTCCTCCAGAGTCCTCCTGAGGGTTTTTGTATAACTTTTCACACAATTACTCCATAAGCTGGTGTGTAAATAGCTTTATGCTCACCAACCAAAATGAGGCAAAACCACTGTTCCTTTAGAACGGGAGGAGGGAACATGCACTTCAGGTTTATCGATAAGGCTCTCCTCTTTTCAGAATGGGACAACTTCTACCCCCGTAAAATAATATACCTGATACTGGTGTTGATGGGTGAGGAGGTGGTTTTCACCCCAGCCATTCAGTTGCTGGTCTTAATTACTTTCCGTCCAGCCAGCGAAGAGTCCCATAGACATACGGGTTTTCGAACTCACCGAACTTGCATGCTTTCAGTACTCATCACACAGATATACCGGAGTTCCATCGCCTAACGTTCGGTTACATATCATCGGGTCCAACCTGATGATCTTGAAGTGATCGGATCGATTCCACAGCAGTACGCAAGTGATGGCATTCATAACAAACAAGCCTAACTAATTGATTCACTTTTGTTTTGAGGATGTATAAAGTCGACGATCACGTTTGTTGACGTTGGAAGTTTGGAAGTTGAACTTGGACATTACAATACTGAATCCTCCAACATCAGCTGGATGTGTGTCGAACAGGACGAACCTGAACACCCCTGGCTTGAAAACCTAAGTGGGGTTTTGGGGACCTGTACAGTTGCAGTGAGATTTGATTGGTAGCATCTTTTATATATTACCTGGTTTATGTAGCTTGGTTTACAGCATAGAAGATTGAGATCCGTCTGACTTTGTTCTTGTCATATTTTGGTTCCACTTGCTTCCTTTTAGTATCATGTATTTGTCTAGTCTGTGGTGTCCATTGTACCTACCAAAACAGACTCAGTTACTCATCCGCCGGCGTTTTCAGCACTTGTCTAACCAGTTTCTTGAGGTCCAGGAAACAAAAATTGTGAGATAAATTAGGTCTAGTACTGGTCATACGTTGACCATAAAATAACGTTCAGCAATTTACATCACAACATCAACCGGAACTTGTCAGGTTTCAGTGGACCAATCAATATCGATCCAGTAAGTGTACACAAATGACGTTGGCAGAAGCTGACCCTGGAACTAGGAGCCAGGCCTCAGAGGCTGATAGTGTAAATGAATGCATCCTGCCACTCTCTCTTTCTACCTATTCCCACTTATGGTGTAAAACTGATAGCTCCCACTGCTTCGGACAAGAAGAAAAAGTCGACATCCAAAAGTTTTCTTCTCACTGTATTGTAGTTAGTATGCACCTGCTATAATATTTATCGAGTTCACTATTTCGCTGCAGCACGGTTCTGTTAGTTGAAAACTCTTGAAGACCGTTGCTAACTGTAAGCATTGTGCGGTAATTCGATATCTTTGTCAATATAAATTATTGCTGCGCTGCTGTGTATTGACTGTGTGTATCGACCGTTGATGTAAGGTCGAAATTACCGGCTTCTCTCAGTTGGATTGTTATGCAGTCAAAGTCTCGCTGCAGGCATCTATGTACCTGTGAGTTTTCACCTGGGGGTATACGACAACACCAATCTACGAACTGGGCTTCCTTAACTTTATAGAAAACAGGATCTGGGTTTAGTGGAAAATTGTATGTATCCCCACGAAGTGTGCGTTCCAAATCAAAGGTAGTGTTGATGTAATATTTCATATGAATGCACTCGACTGTAAGAATACCGCGCACACTAAATTGGACTTAACGAGTTCTTAGCGAGGACGCTACCGAATTGTTCTTAGTGAAGTACTTCGTTCTTCATTTTGTTTACTTCATGTGTCTGCCTACCAGTAACTTGCCAGGTTTTTTTCACTGCGTTTTCTTAGAAATCTCCATGGTGGTGGATCACCGCTGCATGTCGTTGAAAAACGCGCTGGGTGGTGGCGGAAACGAATTATTTGATCAGCAATCTGACAACTGTCGGATTGATAATTTCTACGTCGCTAATGCATCCGTCGTTGACAGCCCATGTCCCATCATCGGAAGGAGGGAAAAGCTGACCAGCAAGGTACTGCCCAAAACCACGCAATCAGCTGCGGTAGACAGTGCAAATGAGAGTATGTGTTCTCCAACGGGCTCCTTACAATTCCTGCCTACATTAATTTCAAAAGGAAATCCAGCTTACAGAGCTAACGGTTTGTCAAGTGGTATTGAACATTCTCCGGATCCGAAAGTGTGGCGTGCGTGTCACATGAGACCTCGACACAATTCAACGGATGAGACGGATTCGATAATTTTCTCCCACGAATTGGCTCAACTTGTTTCTGCATCTGGAAGTTCAACAACCATGGCAAGCCCATTTCTAGCCAATAGACGTCACCATCCTTCGCCAAAGATGCAACTAAGTCCACATTTAACGGTACGGTTTAATAATCCTATTTCCGGAATGGTGGGACCATTGCACATTCATAACAAGTGCTTTCCCGGAAGACCCCTGCATGCGTGCACTACTCAGTTTGGACCCGATCTAAGCCTTCTACCACTTACACCAACACCCTGTCGACCAGCGGACTTATCTCCTTACAAGCACATCACAAAGTCCTACACAGAATCACCTGTTAGCTCGCCAGTACCGCTTTCACGCATACGTGCCCCAACGACCAAACTAGGGTCTCCATTTGATACCGAACGCTATCGTAATGACGCTTCTCTGTTTAGCCGCAAAAAATCGATGATTACATCAATAAACGGTACTGAGCTTGGGTTTCTTGGTCATACCGAATGTAATGGTGAGAAGCAAAGATCACAAATCGGACCAAACGACCGAGATGACGACCTCCTTGGAATCCACACAATGCATGAATCCCACCATTCCACCTTTTGCACTCAAAATCCTTGTTGCTTGGAATACTCGTTTTCCGGAACAAATGTAGATCAACCGCCTGCTGTGGTCGGTGACCGTGAAAGCTTGATGAGTAACACGGAAACCGTGAGGATGGGGACATTGCAACGAAAGCCGAAACCAAAGAGTCCACTGAACAACCGTTCAGCGGCAGTTGTGGATGATATAATCATGAACAGGGTAGGTATTCAAAGCAAATGAATGATATTTTGGTTTTAAAATGTAGTTTGGTGGGGTAACCACTGGGCTACAAGAACACATCACATTTCTGCCGATTCGCCCAAGAAAAATGTGAGAAAACAGGACGTTTTTATGTTTATGAGACGGTCTCCAGATTTAAATGTTTTTCACATAACTAATACACAACTTGTATCACGAAGCTTCTGGCTTGCTGCAGGAGTAAGAATATGTGGGTAATGTTAAAGTTGACGGGACGGTTTTTACATCTTGGAACAAATACACTCTTTTCCTACAGAAATATATGGGCTACCTCATCACCAAGCAATGCTGAGCAGCTGATGCTGGTTGTGTGTTTATCCGAATGCCAAAGTGCCATCTGCTAAATGGCTGAGAGTGAAGCCAACAACAACGGGAATTAGTTTAAGCCATTCGAAAGATAGCCGCAGCACTCTGGCACAATTTTTTGACTTTTCAGGGAAGACAGTTTCTCCCCGACTGGGCGACCATATCAGAGGACCCACAAAAGTGAACCGTTCTCTCATTTTCATTGACTGGCTTGTTACATTTTTTTTACTGTAACGAAAATGATGCCTGGGAGCCTTTGCCAAGTAAATCACCAAATGATGAAGCAACGTACTTGTAAAAGCTGAACTCACCAAATACACCTAAAACACCGGGCTATTGTAGCAATAACGAACATTAGTTTGGTGTTCTGATAGTCTCCACCTATTGATTCTTGTTGTGAAGTATATATCCGTAAATCTCATAGCTTCTGGTAGATGTGGGTGTCATCTATATTTGGCTACGTATTTAGGATTAGCTTGATTTTAAGTGACCACACAGGTAAACTTTTCGACTGCAGTCTTAAAAAACCCTCAAAACGTGCTTAGATTCTATACGGTGTACAGGAATTTCATTCTGAAGCAGTTCATCAGCACAAACCGCCTTATTTCTGAGTGATAACTAGCAGGCCGTTGAGTTCATGGCTTCACTTGTTACAGTGCGTGCGGGTTTCCTAACTGCCTGACCGTGTCTTACAGACAGTAACAGTGGAAACAGGGCGACTATTTAGCTGAGCTAAATGGGCGTTCATCTGCACTACTCTTTGTGCAAAACTTGAATTGACAACTGGCCCCCCAAACCTATCCGGGTTTACCTCTGAGTCTTTCGTACTTATAAGATCTTTTATAGTGGATCCTGGTCCGAAATCTGTCAGTCCACAAACATCTACAGATGCTTTATTGTTTTTTATTCCCTTTTCTTCGAATGTCTAACAGAAACATTATTCTGATAAAAATTTTTTCCAGTCCACCCACATACCATCTGAAGTACACTTCGTTCGATCATCGCAAAAATCGGGTCAGAACTCGGCATCTCCAAACCCCAGCCCATACGACAATCAGTCAGCTCAAACGTTTCCTTCAGTAGATTGAAAGTTCATGAACTGAAGACAGATGCATAAGGACTTCTGAGAAACTTTATTGTCCACGTGTGTATCCCTGTACAGAACCATTTGATACACGTCATCAGGTTAATGCAAGTTCTCTGAACCAATATTAAATATAGACAGCAATTTGATTATGTTTTTCCTGGCCTCAAAATGATGTTATTTAATATGCGCGGTGGAATAATAAGGTATGTGATAAAATAGGACGCAAGTCGTAATATTCCATGTGACAAATTCAACAGAAGGTCCAACATCGTGATTAGCTTGTCGGGTCATATTCCGGCTAGTGTGTGATACATTGTTCACTTCGAACTCAGAAAACAGCAGCTGTTAAAGCGTATAACCAGCCAGACAAAGGACAGACAATCAAGATTTAGGCCGGTAGGTGAAACCAGTGTATGCTAAAAACACAAGAAGCACTTTACAGCTGTTTCCTCCTTATTGGGAATTGTCTGCGTTGCGCAACTCACGAATCACATTCGCATTTTTCTGGTGGGTAGTTGGGGAATAAAGGTTTTGCCTGCGAGATCACTTTGAACACATTACCAATGAATTTGAGACAGCCGCATGGGTGAACTTGACAAACAGTTCAAAATCCCCCAATATATATCCAAGTATCACCACACTATAAACAGCTCAAAATGAAAACTTCGCATGATAAGTGAAAGCCTTAACTACTCTCCTGGTACCGGGTTCATGGATTGGCATTCTGAGAATCCAGTTTACCATCTTGAAGGCCGATGTCGAGAAAAAACGGAATTATGATTGGGAGTGGGAGTTTTTGAGTTGTTATTGAGATGCGTTATGGACAAATTTGCTTCTTCTGACTGTCGTTGTATAGTTTCTTGTCATAAACAGAACTAAACATTAACCTTATCAACGATGACCTTCAACTCATTGACATCGTTTGCAGTAGAGTAACTAAGCCTAGCCACCAACTAAACGGCCCATATGTAAAAGGTCAGTTAGAGGACATGACTGAATGGACCAGATGTTTGAAGAAATTGTGTTACATATAACTTTTGGCTGTTTTCTACTTAATTAAACGACTGTCACACGTATAGTAGCCTTTTCTGTTCACTTGCAGTTAGTCCTGTTATTTGTACTGTCTGCTGGTGTTTAATTTTCATTTGCTTTCTAAGCTTGATATAAAGCCGTTAGAGTTATCTTGTTACCTTTGTTACAACTTGTGACTATTCAATTGTATGAAATAAAAGGACTAAAATTCTACTCACAAGAGAACGATCATTCGAATTCTTTGGTAACTGACAAGAAAAAAATTAGATGTCAGCGCAAGAAAAAGAAACGCTCTTTCAATGCCCTACGCCGGATTATAAAGTCTTATCGTGTAGATACTCTATGCACACACTGCAAATATTCACTTGTAGGGGAATAAATGTGGGCTATTTTCAATGCAGAAGTACGCGGAAAATGATAACAATCAATCAGACCTGAAGGATGTAATGGCAAATGAAGGCGTACTGATACGGTGTGTTACGTACACATGGAAAGTCATACAATATATCGTAGTGTGCATACGGGTGTGAGGTTGTGATCTCCGCGAAATTTTGGTTATCTTCTCCACTTACGTCACCTTCTATCAGTAAGAACCTTGTGTTTGCGTGTGCTTTGGTCAAACAAAAAAAGCCACAGTCAGTTGAGTCTTGTGCGCTGAAAACCGATATTTTTGTTAGAGGATCAGTGATAAACAGAGAAGCAAACACTCAACGCCCACATAAGTAGTGGTTTGTAAGAATCATATAAATGGAAAACAACGGGAGTGTCGCAGACCATTTGATTTATTTTGGTCAGTGCTTGTACACCTTGAAAGATGTTATAGTTTCAAGAGGGATTGCGCTAAGTTTCAAATTACCATCATGCTGATTGTGAATAAATATTCTGCTTGGCAGAATGATTTTATATTTGTTCAGACAATAAACCATTCAATTTAAAAAAATATATTGGTTTGCGCAAGTTTCCGAGACGCCACCAACGATGGTGGACAAACATATGTCAGGATTCTCTAGGAAGATCATAGATAGGAAGTTCGAAAAACCTAATTCTGAACGGCCCAGAAGCAGTCTGTGGCCACCAAATCAACCCTAAATGAGATGAAAACGTGGATTTGGCCAAGAGCAACATAGCAGCTCTTAATATTTGTGTTTCGATGAGATATGCATTACCAAACCGTTGGAAAAAGAATTAGAGAAAGCTCGTCACGAAATCGGCATCAATGTAATTAAAAATAAAACTTAATTCAAAAGTAAAAAACCCGCAAAGGTGCGTTCTTGTAGTTTTGGTATCTGCGTGTTCATGAGCTGAAGATGGTGCAATCATCTTTGCATATAGTGATATACAGCTGAATCCATTTTCAGACGTATTTCATGCTTTCAGGACTAGTCCGTTCCATTGAGGCTTAATCGCCCTAGTCTTCTCCCTATTTCCAGGCGTTTCAGTGGTCTATTGTTTACCGGTATCATTACTGGTGACATACGAACTGCTCACGTCATATGCCACAGCTGCTTACTTGGAAAGATCGGTTAGCCATGGTCTACTTGCCGTCAGCATTCCGGTGTTCTCTGTGTAAGGTCAACGCTAGTGACAATGCATAGCGTCTTTTGTGTAATCTGTTTATCTTGACTTGGCAATCATGACCTGGTGTCAGCTTTATTTCCACTGACATACCATACGTAATTCAAATATCTCTATCAACGAGATGAATCTAGAACCATTGACCTAGGATTCATCAATCCACTATGGTTTCGTAGGCCGGAAATGTGCCATTACCAACTAACATAAGTTTACAGTGATATCAATGAAATCAGTAGTCTCTAGGAAATGCTAAAGACCGGTCAGTCAGCCCATGATTTCTTATTATGAACGGTCGTGCCCACACCACCTGAAATGAAAACACACCAAAAAATTGGGTTTAACTAGGCGTCACTAGCTAGCCCAGCACCTAACTAGACCAGTAGAAAGGTAAGCAATGAACTATCTAAATGAACAAACTACCAGCTGCGAACTATCTAGGTCTCGATGCTAGGCTTCCACTTAGCCATTCTGGTTGATCGTACGTGCTGCAGTGACCTTGGGGAATACAGTTTAAGCTTGTTAGAAAGGCAAAGGTGAGTAAACAGACAAAAAGAGCAAGTCCTCATAAAGAAGTAATCATGGTTCCACTGCAATGGGGGTGTCTGAACAGTGAAGTACTTACCATAGGCAACCAGCGTTTTATTGTTTATGGTATCATCGATGCCGCCTTCCTTTGAGGTGAGACAAGAAAGGAGAACTCTGCCCTGACGCCCCTACACATTGGTGGTCCAACGGATCACCGCAATCGCCAGAGTACTAGCGGCTAAGAGCGCAACTGCTGTTTGCGATGGTATTAAGAAACATTCACGCAGTGATCCCTGCTTCCTCCTGCAAGGTTAGTCCATGCAACTAAATGGATCAGAACTTCAGGTTGATTCCGGCACTGTAATGTAGACCAGACCAAGTAGTTGAAATCCGGACATGGGCTACCTAAAATAAATCCAGATTCTCAGTCCGGCAATCCAGAAGTGAAACGAACCGCAAGATCGGGACTGAGCACAGAAGTAGAGTATGTACAACTAGGTTTCAAGGCAGGGAACATAACAGATTAACTGCATGGCGTTGTACGGTGGGAAAGCTAGTCTTACATTCAGCTGCTGAAAGCAGTCGGCGCTCGTCGGCGGCTACCTCTTCCCGATTGGAAGTCATATTGCGAACGGCACATGCACAGCATTGTTTTCCCACCATCGATTTTCACTTTCATTGATATGGTTTCGCCACAAGAACAGCTATTATTACCCTTCCCAGCAGTAGCAAGCTTTCCCCAAGAGCATGGTGAGCTTCCAAAAGCATCGGCCATTTTTTGGAATATAACAGCTATCAAGGCTAACTTTTCACTGTTGAATGTTGGACTTGAACCATACACAAAAATTAGCTGACCTCAGGAACAACAAAAAGTCCCGTCATCTTATACGTTCAAGTAATATAAAACAATCTAATACGGGAAATACTTGGTGATCCCATCGTTGCGGTGTTTTGCTGCGTCATCTAGAATGGAAAGAAGATTGTACCCTAAATGTTTCGCATGAAATGCGGAACCACTGTATCATTTGCATACGCTTAAGCTGCGTAATTCGGTCCTTTCAGGAAACAGGAAGATCGTTTGTTCACATCTTCAGAAACACTCCTTCTCACCTTGCTAAAGGATTGCCGAAAGCAGCCGTCAATAAGTTGGTACCAATCAGTCTGGAACAATTTCGGCAAAAAACTAAAGTGAAATTATTTTTCGGCAGAAAATCCAAAGCAGTGGTTGCCGGTGAATCTCTACATCCCAACCAGCACTTGAATAAAATGCCCACAAACAAAAATTCGTACAGTTGGAAGTGCACCTGCTCAGCCAATATTTGTGGTGCCTTACTAGGTGATGGCAAGAGCCGAGATATAGGGTTCACAAAAGCTTTGTAGCAAGGAAAATTCTTCCTAGTTCCAACACGTTCGTCATGCTCAATCACCCGTCAATCGATGCCTCCTGGGATGCTAGCCGTCTTGATATGTTTCCACTACTGAAATGGACCACCAGTTAAACGGTTTTGTCTGGATTAGGCAACCACGTTGGAGACAGATACCGTAGAATTGTGATGGACAAAGTCGGCAAATTTTTTTTGCAAATAGCAATTTGGCTGATGAACAAAATATCGCATCGTGCTCCTTGAAATTCTATCTCTAAGAGTTCGATGAGAGTTTAATGTTCATCGAGTTTTATGCGTTCGCTATGCAAGGCAATTAGTCCCAGCTATCACACTGTCCAATAATACCATCTTATTTGTAAAATCGTATTCCATATCTTAGTTCTCCAGTGCAAAAATTCTTTTGGTTGAGATTGTGTTGCTGGTGAAAAGGCATAAAAAAGGATGTGGTAGTGTATGTCACTTTTGTCTTTCACTCCAAATGACTTCGCTACCCTTGGCAAACAGTGGAATACTGGAAACTCAGCCGACTTATTCGATGTTTGCGAGGAGTGCCGCACTTGGAGACTGTGCGCAGATGATCTCTTCCCAAAAGCTCAAAAGCGTTAACAAAGCACCTAGAACAAGTTATGACCTAGTTTATCAAACATTTTCGGTCAGCTTCCCTGAAGATTTACTCGGTTGTGCAAGTATAGTACACGCATATTCACATGTAACAGACAAGTTAATGAACCTTTTCAAACATCGTTACTACGGAGAAGAGAGTCAAAGATGCTATAAAATCTATTTGTCCGTGATTATAATACGTGATGAAATGGTATTTTTGAAAGACGTTTGAGAAACGTCCAATATTGGTTCTATAAAATACACGCCGATGAGAATAAATACGTTGCCTTCGATACATGGGCAATACAAGTCAAGCCTTATTCTAGTGGGATAGGAATGATAAAACGAAAAAAATCTGGCGGCCATTTAAAGAAATGTGTTGGCAGATCATTCGATGATACGAGCCTCGTTCACACCTTCCAGTGCGGCCATATACTTAAAACCAAGTTGTTGCGGTGTAAGTGATTTTATCAATTTCTTAAATCTCTTGACGGGCGGCGGGACAAAGCGGCCCCAAGAATCAAAGGCAAGAGGTGCCTTTCCCCATTTGTTGAACATTCTTCCCAGTTTTATGCAAGATTTCTGTGTTGGTTGATATTAGGCCAAGCGCAACAGACAAAGTTAGTCCGAGGAGATGGATTATACATATGATTTTGTTATACAGTAACGCGTACGAGGTTGTGCGCTTTGTTTTGCATTTAAGCAAATAAAATTGAGTCAATCCCAATCACTAATCTACGTGAGTAAATAAATCATTCTCTTTATCTTACCACCTAACGTTTTTCCCGCATCCTTACAAAACGTCAGTTGTGGATGCATTGTGTGGGTGGGGTACGCAAGAGTTTTTCTCATAAATTATTACAGAATATCAGTGATGTTAACGACCAGATCTTTTCGTTGAAAAATAGGACGAATCATGTAAGTCACCCGAATAGTAGCTTAGCAAACCAATTGTTTCAAAGTTCACTTGGAACAGGGTTTCACGGGCTGGACGCTGCGAATGATTCCTCATGAGAGTGGAGCCTACCTGCAATCGATATGTGACAAGTTCTTGATAAGCGATCGCTTTGTGAAACCCCTTAATTTCGTCGGTAAGTTTATCTTGTCTTACGACTAAAATACAGGACTAATTTTCGAAGTTCAGTCACCTACTGAAAGAATAACAGGAGTGGTGACTTATACTATTTCCTTGAAGTGAACTCCCGGCAAATTGTTTGAGGTTCTCGTTGACATTTAATAGAGTGTTTAAATAGATTGGTAAATCAAAATCATTCAAATTGTTCTTAATTCGCCCATCATTCCAGATATCTCTCTTTTCCAAATAGAAGCAAAATGATTGTAGCCTGTTAAGTTTTTTGGTTTGTCGTCTGACTTGTCAGGTTATGGTCCCCTGCTTGCAATGACTAGAGGAACGCAGCGATAGGCCGGAGAAATTGTAAGTAGAATTTTTGGTTATCACGTGTCTCAGAGATTTCGGTGGAAATCTCAGCCACGCAATTCTTTTTCGCAAGTGCTCGTCATTGGAACATATTTCCACATGGACTTGACTCTGTATATCTTGTGCAGAACACAGTTCACGTGCTTCTTATTTCAGGCACATTTTGGCTTTGTTTTCGCTGGGATCTCCTTTGACTCTGTTGCCAGCGAGAAACTGCTCTGTGAAGGGACCAACTGTAGTCTTACCATCCAATAACTTGTTTGTTCAAAAGGCTCTCCTCCGATTCATATGGACGGTCCAAGATCTCACAAATGTCAGAATGCAAGCGTTCTGGAAATTTTTAACGTTCTGATTGGTGTCACATGCAACCAGTATGTGGATTAAATGACAAGACAAAACTTTATCTAGCAGTACTTTACTATTGTTTTCCCTCAAATGAAGGTGATTTTTCTGGCTCATCCTGAAGATTGAAAACCTCGTTTTCTGCACGTCCTATCACCATCTACCGGGAATAGTCAAAGCCCAATTACCAATGATAAAAATAAGACACGAGCTGTAATTTAATCACTAAAGATTGTGACGACTCATTTACGTACTGGTCGGTTGACAAAGAGACATGTGTTTGAAGCATTTGGCCTGAGGGACTCCAGTTTAGCTAAAATTTGAGCATCCTTTATTCTACGTTGTAGCCGAACAGAAACGACTTTGTTCTTCAATCACAGCCTCTCAGATAAAAACGTGACAACTGAAGAACTCGACTGTAGTCACCACTGTGCCCTACATCTAATATTCTAATTAGTGTGAAATCGTGCTCTCCAAGCTAAGTATGAATGATATCTGAAAAGATGCAAATCAAGACTGACATTGCGGGACGGGATAAATAATGGGGGCTAGTGGGTCACAGAATCCTAGCATTATCGATTGTAATACCAGTGACGTACACAAAATCCTAACCTGTGGGGAGAATAACTACTCACTGTTTTCACTTCCCAGCCAGTCAGCTGATCGTTCACCTAGACAAACTAAGAAAGCAACTAATGTGCCTAGCAATGTCCATCATAAACGAGAGATTCAGCTGGGTTCCAGGTGAGTCTCTCGCAAAATCAACTTTGGTTGCAAATGAGTGTATTTCGCTAATTTCGTGCAATTTGGATTCAAATAAAACATGAGGTTGGCGGAATCTCGGGCGCCTACCTGATGAGCCCCAAGAAGGGCGAAACCGGTCGTGGGCTGTCGAAAAATTTTCAGCAACCTTATGAGTGGTGTACCACGTCTATAAAATGTCCATTAAAATTCTGCTTTTGGAACTGCCGTCATTCTTAAAATCATCCAGTTTTCATTCAGTAAGCAATGTGTATTGCCACTTTGGTTCTGGTACCCGGTAGCAATTGTTTGAGTGACTCAGCCTCGTGGCCCGTATCAACACAACACGCGGTTTTTGGAACCCCTTTTTCCATGTTATCAGCTGGTGGTTCGGTTGTTTGTATGATTTGAGTTATTTGTTATGTATGCTAATTTAGAATTTAAATGACTTGCCGGATGAGTACTGATGTCGCAAATTCAGTAACGCATATACGGAAACTTTGAGTTTGAGATATTATGGGCAAACTAGAAGTATGCATGAATTCAGAATCCAACGAATACGCCGCCAACCTCTAAAAAGTGCGAATCTGGTTTTACGATGGCGCGCACACTAAGTTCAGTAGGAAATACCCATAATTCCCCTTTATTATTAGTGTTTGACAAACACATTCCAGAGAAGTCCGAAAAAGATTTCGTTGATTATGTAACTTATTTTTTCGACATTATTCTATGATTCCAAGCTCGCATAGTTGCAGCCATTCAATCTTCTAACTTTACTCCATCGACAAATGTCTTGACGAGTGAATCGGCCCGGTACAAAAAATCTAAAGCCGTTGATCTAAGAGTTTTTTGTCACTTTCCTTGTTCTCGTAGGTCATCTAGATCGATTTGACAACTGGCAAGGTACACTTGCACACATGAATGCTTCGGTGTATCATTAGGCGGTGTGTTGGGCAAGCGCTACAATGATCCTCCTCATGTTCTTCGAATTATACTGCAAAATCCTTCCATAACTGATGTGTCAAGGCTTATACCGGTTCAAGACGTCTAATCTATGTTCAAGTCGCGAAGCTCGTTCTTTTCTTTTTGCGAGATCCAGGCTTACACAGCTACGCGCATTTTACTTTAAGAGTTTTAATTGTTTGTTTCCTTCCTCAGTGAATGCGGTGAATTAGTTAAACTTTTATCTAGATGCACTTGACACGTAGGACATAACTCGCACGCACTGGTGCACGTGCGATAGGCTTCGTGAAAGAACTTTCATCCTGTTGTACTCAGGACTGAGACATTCAGTAATTTGCTGTTGCTCCAAGTTGCCGCTTGCAGACAAAACTTTGACGAATATATCCCGGGTTTTCAAAGTAGAATGTTCCTATGTTTCGTCAGACACTGGGCCGAGAAGAAGTAATAAGCAACGGTTCAGTCACGCAATTCGCTTTTGTTTGAAGATTAAGTTTTCCGAACGCATAGTTCTGAAAAGCTTCCATCATGCAGGCGTTTTGCGGTTTTAGTTCGCCAAGGAGTAGGGATGAAAGTCACCATAAAAGGAGATTCATCCTTATGTAATCAACAACGCTGGAGAGCAGCAGATATGTTTTGTGCTCATACCTGACCATAGCTGACCAACTAATGACTAAGAACAAAGAGCGTCGTCCACTTATAGACTGATGCCCTCAAGAACGTCTGATACGGACGCAAAGGCTATTTATTGCCAAGGATGACTACTTCAACAGGTGTGCCAGTTAGTTAATTATCTTTTGTCATGATCGTTTAATAGCACAGTAAACACATGTTTAACGTGTTCGGCTAGTTTATCAGTTCCTGAATGCATTTCTTTTAAAGAGACTACCATATGTTATCAGTGTTTCACACGTACACAAGCAGACATAGCGTGTGAAATACCCGTTTTTCTTTTCTATTTAAATACATTTATACGGAATTAAAATTTTTGACTGCGATTTTCCTGTGCGTAGCTTCGCAGATGTGATTTTAAACAGAAATCAGTTGGAATTTTGCGCGTACGCTAATATAGTTTATGATGTGTTTACCAGTGATAATTGATTAACCATTTGGGTTCAGTTTGAACACCTGTTCTTTCAGGTGAATGATCCAACAGATACTTGGGGTAACATAGTGGACAGCTCTTTCTTTTGGCAAAATCGACACTCACTTGCCTACGTATCATGACACATCACGAAGCACATATATGGGTAGAAAATGACAAGTGTGGTCAGCAGAAATCCAGGTGGAAAGCACGGAGTCGCAAACTTGGAAGGACTCAGTGACGTCAGAAGCTGCTGAACATTGAAAAAAGATCACACGCGAGAGGTTGCGAGACAGGTGAATGCCTGAAATGCCACTGCCCTGAGAAACTTACTTTTCTAGTGTACTCCAGAAGATGTAATCAGTGCTCTGTTTACTCTGATCTTCGCAATGTAGATTTTGTAGTGTTTTGAAACCGATAAGATACATCTAGATCAAGCGCAACACACTGCAGACTTGAATTTAACGAAAATGTTGAGAACGCAGATATTTCTACCACAAACATATTGTACCTTGATGTTTTGTCACTTAATGCGAATATGTGATGACACAGGAAGTAATGAGATGCCTCCGGTTTGCTCCCAATGAAGTCGACAGCCGGGTTTATTTTTGAAGGTAGGCATTTAGTTGCTCAGCTGCCTCTTACCTGAAAAAGATAACAGGAGAATCAGCTGACTTCTTGACTTGTTACTAGCCAGAACACAAAATGAGTCAATGCAAGCAGGGACGGTGCGCACAACTTTCCCAGCTTTGTTTCACTGAAAATAGAATGAAAAATATTATGTCGCCCATTCAGTAGAGCAGTAAATGTTCGCTTGTCGAACTCTGTTAGAGAAAGTGGAGAATTTTAAAACGCATTTTGGCAGATGACTACTGAGGAACGCTTCTGCCTATATACCCTAGACTGAGGCCTGTAAAATGACTTACACAGGAACCAAAACCCATGCTGTTTCAGCCTTTTCCTCCATTTGCAGGTGAATGACAAGTAAAATGTTGGTGGGAAAACAATCAGTTAACTTCACCTGCCATAACATAACTAAACAAAAGCCAAAAGATAAATTTCCTAGTCAGATTAGCATGGTGCGTCTCTATGGATAGTTGTGATTTTCTGGAAGTGTTCACTTTGGTCGATTTATGATGCCATTGTGAAGGATATAGGGGAAAACAAGGCAAATTTTTACCTCATCTCAGTCACACAGAATTACGGCCTAAGCAAAATTAGTTTATAAATTGTTAAGAAATGTGCTCCAAAGGTTTATCAGGTCTCAAGAACGTCCTGTTGTATTGGTACGACTTATTCCTTTGTACGAGCTCCTGCGGACAATTGTTTATCAGCTTCACTTGGCAAGCAACCAATTTTCAGCGTTTTAAAGTGCAGTTTATACAGAGCTTTAGGTTTCAGCGAAACGGTAACAAGTGCAAGTTGAGTGCTTCCCGGTTTAAAAAAAATGACAAAACAAGAGCATGTAGAAAGACAGTATTCAAGGATGATCGTAATCCTGATGCAACTGTGTAGCTGTATTTTTAATCTGTGTGCACACTGTTCATTTTTGATGATTACAGATCGTAGAGAATCTTTGTGTCAGATACCGTGTATGTTGAAAGGCGCCTCAAAAGCAAGCGGGGCCTAGCTGAGACGAGCGATGAACAGTTTATTCCAAGTTGATTTTGAAATTAACAGCGGATTCTATTTGTGAATATGTCATTAGACGTGGTGTTAGCTGAAACTGCCCGAAAATGAGATCAGCTAGCAGAATTTGCCAAATAAGCTAGACCAAAATTAGAGTATTCACCTGTAACCTTCAGCAAAAATATTTGAGAATCTATAGGTTTTTTTTATGTAGTCACAAGCTGTTCTTAATTACTGCATCAAGAAAAGCGCCCAAGAAATTAAAATCCTGGTGAAGATTTTGGGAACCCAGCTGGGTAAAAGCCTCGTACAAGCTTGCTGACAAACTCAAGAAATCTGGTTCAAATGAGCACTCACTGTTTACATTGAATGAGTTACACAGCGTCCATATTGCACCAAAAATCAACCAAATATCACTGCATAGTTATATTAGAGGACCAACATTTTCGAGCTATATGCAATGATAGTGGCATCGGACAATTTTGTTACTTTGACAACGGAATGCACAATTTATTCTGTCAGATGTACACTCTTTGTATGGCTGAGGTGAAGAACATGCAGTCTTCACTTATGGCCATGTGTTGGAAACTTCATAAACTTTCCGACAAACAACTAAAAAATTGTTTTCCTATATCCAATTTTTGAACTACACTATGTTTGCACAAAACGCAAGCCATCTAAAAATTTAGGCTGGATGTCCCAGGTTCTGTCCTTGTCTGGCACCTCTGTTTGCTTCTTTTGTACAAGTTCCCCTCCAAAAATGTCAACACCAGATTTCCAGGACGGTCATTTTGCCCGACTTTTAATTTAGGACCTTCAAAATATCGCTACATGGTTTGTTATTCTTCGTAATCAAGTGAGATTAGAGAATTAATTACATAGGTTTGGCGGTTTGCCCGAGGTACTGCAATACTCTCTTCCAGCCCAAGAACTGGCTTGCACCGTTGCGTCTTTAAGTTACTCAGACCACACTGCCATCGCATGTGACGTAATCCCAAGGAGTGCATCACGTCATTTAGTCATTTTTCAGAAAAACTGAACTAGATTGGAGTGGATGGTCGACCGAAATTCTCAATTCGAGTAGGGAAGTTCCAATGGGGTGTTATCTACGCTAGAACGACAAGCAAAACGGTATTCCCTTTTCGGCCGCGTCATTCCCAACACAGTAAAAGACGTAACAAATCTGACACGTATGTTTCAATTTATCATTGTTGCTTGTGCGTTGTATTTTCGAAAGTGATTACAGTCGCAAAGAGTATGAAGGGAAAGTGTGACTTTCGGCAATATTTGATTGTCTTGTAAATTCCAGGAAAAGTATTCCGGATTTATTTTCACATCAGACGGAAGATTTAACTGCTATTGCATAACTACGCGTGGTTTGTGAAGAATGTGCTGGAGTGACCTGTAAACCAGTGGAATGTTTGAACATACCGTTGCTCAAAACAAAAATGACGTGACAAAGTTTTCGTTCAACCAAATGACACTTCTGTTTTATTACAAAACAAACGAGGTGTCCCAATTTTGAGGGAGAGTCGCCTGGTTAGACACCTTACTTAGAATTACACAAGCCCCACTTAATTTCACTTTTGATCAGCATTTAGATCTGTTATAGAGTGGACGACAGATTCCCCTATCGGTCCGGATAAACTGGTAGGTGCTGGATGATGAGCCGAAATGTCTTAGTTGCTTTGCTTTCCTTATTTTACTACTTGTAGAGCCTTTGGGGAAAATTCATTCTAACACACCACAAACTTCAGTGAGTCTTTCAAGTGTTAAAAGTCCAAATTCCAGTAAACAGTAAAGTGACCTAAATTCTTACAACTATGATGGATTATTTTTTTGCGCGAAGACATCGCACTAGGATTTGAAGGTATAAACTGGGTGGTCGTTTGAGGGATAATCTTTCCCGAGAGTACATTGTTAAAGAAGTTAGTCGCTTTCGGTGTTGCATGGCTTTCGACTCTTAATCTTTTTTCCGTTTTGTATTATAGCGCGTCCAACACAACAGACGGATGCATGATTCTGAGGTTCCCGATTAAATTTACTGTAGTTGAAAAGTGGTCTGTGATTAATACCTGCCTGATATATCACTCCAACCAGCGGAGAGGCTTAGATGGAAGAAGTTGAGAATGCCGCCAATCTTTCAGTGTTAGTTCCAAATTTGGTCGTTCTGGGGTTAGAGAAGAGATTGCGTTCTCAGTATACTTCAGTAGTTAGTCGGCAAACGTCAGCTTGCGGAGTTGTCCTCTTCCTAGATGTATTATTTCATATAACATCACTTCAGGCCTGAAAAAAGTTGCGAATGACTAGATAAGAACCTCAGCAAATGTCAAAATTGTGAACACATCAGAGTTTAGGGCTTGCATAATGAGGTAGCATAGAATTAATTGTTGATTTTCTCCTTCGCAGATATGTGGCACGTTCTACTACGTCTGTTTCAATTTTCATGTTGTGACAAATAAATGTGGGCACGATAGATAGCGACGTGAAATTTGTGCTCAGCACGCATTAATTATGTCTTAAGCCACTTCACGGAGACTTACTGTACGTCTTTTTAGCTGCAGGGCATTTCTGCTGGTTCATCATCATCATCGGCAGCATGACATCAGTGATGCTTCACTGCCGTTTCTGCCGGTTACCTGCATACGAATATATACAACAATGGATGTGGTGACTGATATAACGGTGACTGGTATGCGCGACGTATGTGCGACTTCTCCGTTACAAATCATGCGTAGGGTATCACACATCCGTCTGCATACTGCGGCAGATAGCATTTAATCAGGCGAGTTAAATCCCTCGTACTTGAAAGATAGTTTAACTTCAACCATCCCACAAGCCACTGTTGAAATAAGATTATAACAAACGGCAAAACTGCCAATGTTAGATTAGAGGGAGATTGACTGAAAATGGGAAAGAACATTAGAAATCTCTCGATAGAACCTGCATAATGCAAGCTATGTCAATCTGTTTCAAGACCCGAGAATAATTGTCCGGCTGTTTATCCCCGTTGGGATTCATCAATAGCGTGTAATTCGCGAACCACTGGCTAGCAGTTCGATCAGGAGCGGCTCGGCAGTAGTGCGGTTATTGCACATACAGGCAGGATATATTGTCACTCATCTCTCGGGTACGGACGTAGCATCAAATGGTCAGGTGCTGAATGGTTTATGGCGTCAGGACCACCCGGATGGGAGGATTAGGTATTGTATTTCGTCTCAGCTACTCAGAATTGTCAGTACTATGAAGAGGTTTGAGCACAAATCCAAAGTTCTGTTTAAAGGATGAGTGTGTTGGATCCGAAATAATTAGATGCAGTTTGTTTTTAAATGCATAAGCAGAACATGAGACTCATGTGGCATCCATGGATGTTGTCTGCTTCAAGTTTTCTAGGCGCATAAAAAAACTGAACACTGTTGGTTTTGAACAAGCCGTTTGTCGACATTTTGGAATCGACTTCGTTGTTTCCGACGACAGACTGTTCCTATTAATCGTGGATCTCAGAATAAGTCATGAACGTGGACGGTTATAAGACGTAGCCTGCGTAGGATCATGGGACCAGATCTATTCAAAAGTGACTGAGATGTCTCTCCGTGTTTTTATAAGGTTTGTCAATCCGGTTAAGCTTTTTTGCTTAAGATGTCAAGTGTAGGAGAGGAAGGATTTTCGGAAGAATGATCTCAACCTGCGTACAAGAATTTCAAGACTGTCCAAATGGTGTCTTAACCACATTAGTAGAAAATAAAAAATGGTGAAGTCTTAAAAAAGAGTAGTTCGATACTGCAGTTTACCAAGCGGATCACCGTCGGTCATGACGATTTGATTTTACGACGAACTTGTGCTCTGACACAGCATATCGTTTTCGACCAATAGCTCCTGACGGTGTGTGGAGGTTTTTCTCGTATCGAGAACATGCGAGATATTATCGGAGTCAAAGTGATTGCCTGGAAATAAAAAAAATTCGTAAAGCAAGGAACGGTAGCCTACGTAGTTGCTGGCCAGTAAAGACTGGCTTCTCACAGGGATGCTTGTTAATTTTCACCTTGCAGCAAGCTATTCAATAGCTTCCATCAATCTGATTACAAAGGATTAGTAGTCAAAGGTTAAAAACCTTAATGCCACTCCGACTGGTGCTGAAAAGTGAGGCTTTTATAAATGTATCGGTGATAACTACACAGAAGAACGTACACAAGTTTCATGCCCTCCAAGTTACATGCACTGTTGATGAGGGAGCAGTCTATATTTCCCGAGCATCATATGACGTGTAGTGAACTGCTTGTATGCGAAAACATATTAGAAACCAGGTTTGGGCTTGAAAGTCATCAAAACGAACCAACGAACAACTTAATAAAGTCTCAGCGCTCTGGGTTGCCAAGCTTCCTAATTCCTAAAGAGAAACCTGCTTATTTACTTCAAAAAAGCCTACAAAGGAAAGTTTTGGCCAGTTGTGCTAGAAAAGAGTGTCGTTAGGTCTTTTAAAATAGCCATTGCACCGAACAGTCTGGCCAAGAAACTTACATAAATTGTTACATAAATCTTGAATAATTAGACGAACAAAAACCTATGAGGCTAACTGTTAAATGCTTTAGACCGGAAAATTCGTATGAAAAAATGTAGTCCTTAGTTGCTATTACCGATCACATTGTACAAGCAAGCTAAAAAGGATGGGCTGAAATTGCAGAAATACGACATGACAATAGGCATTTTCCTACGGGCGACATTATAGCTATACTGACTGTTTAACTGGAATATAATCGGATTATTTGATATTATGTTGTATTATATTATATTATATTATACTATATTATTAAATAATTGAAGCCGATGCCACGATATTCCTAAGTTGATGCACCCTGGCAAATAATCTCAATGAAAACCGGGCAAAGTAATTACTTTAAGACTGATTATGAAGCACTAAATAATCTGTCGTGTTAGTGATGCATTCTTTGACAAAGGGATCAAAAGTCCACTGTGAACAAAAGTTGAGGCTAATAGGCTGTGCCTTGTCATTTTATTCGCCGAGGCATAGTTACATTCATATAAAGCTAACTGAGACCTCGCACAGAAGACACTTTCCCGAACTTGAGCCGTTCTATCCGAGGTATTTCATGTATTCCGGTCAAATTCCAGCGTATGTAAACTTCTCCGAATAGACCGCGCATTTGAACGATGGAATGTTTTGACCCAAGCAAGGCGACCGACCTGATATACGTAGCTGATTGAAGCTAGTCGGAGTGTAACGCGTACACATGAATTGTTCTCATTTATGGCATCGGTTTCACTCCCCACCTAGAAGAGGCAACACGTAATTCGGCAATGGTTTTGAACCGGAGGTTCCGAAAAAAGTGAATTAATATGTTTCCGAGGTACATTCTTGTGTAAGTAATGTTGTACGTTGTGCTGTTGGGGCAAGGTTTTAGTATAAACTGACCCGGATCTCGCCAAGACAAAAGAGGACTTTTTATTCAGCCCACTGGGTTATAGAGGACCTGTCTAAGCATAGAGTGACCCTACGTCATTCAAAATTTTTTACAGTGCTGTAGAACAGCGTGCGTAAGCTGAACTTCAAGTATGGTCGTGTCGTTAACAGCCATGGGATTGCAAAAATGCTACCTTCTTGCTTGGTTTTTTGTATAAATCAGGCCTAATCTTCATTCCAGAAGGTTGAACTATAAACGTGGAGTGCTACAACTGATATTTGGTTGAAGTCTTTGGTTCTTTCAAAACAGGCTGGACATTGAAAATCTCTGTTTAATTTACACGCCTAGTAGTGTCAGGGTCTTGTATGTAGTTGAGCCACGAAGCTCGGTGTGCGCCAGGTGGGCACAGTGTTCCTCAAATTCTAGTAGTTATCTTGCATAAGGGAACAGTATGATATCATTTGAAAGGTGGCATTAGTCACGTAAAATTTAAGGGGGGAGCTCTAGTGTTCGACGGTGTGCTCTGGTCATTACGAACAAAAATTCCCGATCGGTATAAGATTGATAAAATGGCAAATATGCTTATTGTAGGTAGTAACACAAAGTGAACCTAAGCATCCTCGGAGGTCAAATGTTGGCATTCAGTAATGAATCCTCATAACTGACTGAACTGAAACTTATAAGGGGGCTTTAACGTGGTTTGGGCTTCGTGCTAGTCTTCTGCGCAGAAGGGACAGATACAGACTAGGCTGGCAATTAGTATTGTGAAAACTGAAGTTTCATGCAACAGAACATGTTTCACCATGTTCACTATGAGTGAAGTAAACGGGTGGGTGGCAGACGTGCAAAATCACCTGCATGACACCGGTTGAAAGGTAATGGAAATTTCTCTGGGGAGAGAATTGGAAGATACATTGAGGGATGTGTGCAACGATCGAATCAGAGAGTACCACAATATCCTCATTATGTAAAATGCATTATTATGAAATATAAAGCAGGCGTTTTTTGCGGTAGCTGGGAGAACTGGATGACTTTTTTGCCGCGGGCAGCAAGTCCCTTAAATTGGGTAGGGTACATTTCATTCCAAAAACAGTTTTTCAGTTGTATACCCGAACTATAGCAGAATACCCGTAATTTCGCATACCTTGAGGGAAAACCTGAGTAAATTGCGCACAAGCAGCTCTAATTTACTGCGAAAGGATAACATGAGACTTCCAGTCTAGCCTGTTAGTTCCTTGAAAAAAGCACTTCGACTTGTCCACCAAGCTAGGCGATTCAAACAAGACATTCGATGGTTCCCCAGCGGTACCCATCGGAATAATTGGCTATCCCAACCAATGTAGATGCGTAAGCCAAACAACATCAACAACATCAGCAACCAAAGCAATGAGACGCGTGACAGGTTGAATTCATTTGAGTTTCCGCCTTAGTTTCGTGCTTTGGACTTCACCATAAACATGTAGCTAGATGTGCGGAGAACACTGAGTAGCATACACAGAACACACAACCTGTTTCATTTTATCTCGACTGCAGCAAGTGCGAATATCATTAAACCGACAAACTCTAGAGTCGGAGAAGTGGTTTCAACATGTGTAGACCAGCCAAACGCGAGCACCTTTGGGAGGCAACGCAAGGAAACAAAACAGCACAATTGCGGAAAACGCTACTGGTGCCTATCATTAAGCTAGTAAAAAACCACGGAGTACACGTAGACATTTGCTTTTAGTTTGGGATCGGGAATCGCAGCATGAGATGCTGGTTTTAATATTTCGTCTTAGCTTAATAGTGGATTGCTTGGGTCACATTAAGTTCTGCTTGGAAGGCAGAACAGGCTTACCGTAGGCTGCTAAAGATTATGACGGTACCACGTGAGACGGATTGAGTAACAGAAGAATTATCTGGCTAAAATAATACTGATCTTTTTTAGAACCACCTGTAGATCGCAAAGGAGCTGTTGTAAATTTGTACTTATCACACTGGAGCAGTATTCAATGGAATTGGCACCCTTGTCTAGGGCAGTTTATGAGAAAAACCTGTGTCTCCGGAAATCTGTAAGACTATTTTGTTTCGCTCTATTTCTTTATCGAAAACAGGGCAAATTTTCGGCAATTAGTGATGCTTCATTCGTAATGTCGAGTGATGCATGGTTAGTGAAATCTGTACACATTTAGAACATTCGTTATTCGTTAGCGTACAATCCACCAAATAGTCCATAAAACGGCCAAGAAACAGAAATACAATTTGAGTTTCACCCCCATTAGTGCTCATCAGCAGTAAATATCCTTGGCCGAGCTGGGATTTGCACTCCGCACATCTAACACGCGACGCGAGCGTGGTAGCACGATGACCCAGTAGCGCACCCTGGTTGTGATAACACGCTGGACTCGCATATGAGATGTGTGGAGTTCAGACACCGGCGCGGCCAAGAATATGCACTGCCGATGAGTTCTAATAAGAGCAATAATCGAGTCCATTGCTTCCCGCCTTTGGTGTGCACTCACCGAAATGATTGCACCAGGACCCAGGGACGATTGTTCTAACGCGCGTCATGTGAGTTCGCATTCTACCAAGTCCCGCAACCGCCAAAACCTGAGAATTACAATTGTCAAGGTATCATTGAGGATTGTACAGCAACTATTCGCACTGGTGTCTAAACCTTTTCCGGTCATACCGGGCGCTCACGACCATAAATTGATGTCTGAACCCACACGGTTGACATTCAGGGCATTCAGGGCGACGAGCTATGTGAGTTGATTACATGTTTTATCAAGATCCCGCAAATTTACTACGAATGTGAAGTAAAAGTCCACTGTGCCAGAAGATATTTGCTCACATTTAGTCTCAGAGCTTTGTGGGCTATGATCTACGTTTACACTGCTTTTCCGAGCCAGTCTGCCAATCGGTTTCCTGGCGGCCTTTTCGGCGGATATGTTTAACCACCGCCTACTCACACCTGAATAAAGGACCACAAGTAAGTGAAAATTTGCGAAAACCAATCGTTGTTTCAAATTTCATTGAATGTCAGCAAATTTTGACTCTTAATGGAGATTTTCTTTTGCAAGCGAAGTTAGTCCATGCTGAAAAGCCGAAGAGCACTTACAGCCGTTTCCTCCTTAGTGGGAATCACTAACAGTGCGCGTCTCACGAGACTCCGGGGAGTTTCAAACCCGCGACCTGCCGGCTAATAGTTTGATTACTTAACGATTAGTTCACGAGCGGCTGATCGTGTCATTGACTCGCAATTAGATAGGATGTTGAGCTTCTCGTCCTTCAGTCTAGGGATCCACATCAAGTAGTTTGGGCATTTGCAACAAGAACCACAAAATCAGACCAGTGGATCCTCGACTATCCATAATGGCACTTTCCAACATCACTAAGGTAAAACTGAAAATTGGTTTTAAAGCATGCAAAACTTCTCACTAGAAGTCCATCCATTTTTCGGAGTAGGGTGGGGTAAATCGGAACCTCCCACTCTCACTGACAATGGGCTTTTTCCTACCGACGAAACAAACCCCTTCACACCTGGAAACCTTATGCCGAGAAAATTTTACACGCAATCCACCTGTAGGTCAGCGTAGACAGCAGCACTATTACGAGTCAGTTTTATCCTATTTTGACCTGCAACTCTGTCCCCGAAAGGAAGAACGAGTACAGATGTTGAGTATGTTGCGGTCATTGTTTCCCTTGCACGGGACTGATAAGTGCCATCGTTTCTTTATTCAATGAAGGGTGGAAAGTACATAGTTGTTAACATAAAATGTCCTGTTCAATGGTGGTTAAGATCAGAAAATGAAAAGGTAGCTCCAAAATGTACAAACCAATAGGCGATAGAGTCTAGCCGTGTAAATTGTGAGTGGGTCCGGTGCACCTTGCTGAAACATGGACACACCCGACTTAGACGTATTCATTCAGATATACACAGTAAGCGATCCGTCTAAGACTTCTGCATTCTCAGTGTTATTTAGCAATATTTTGTTGTAAATAAAGTTGTGACAGTGAGGCGAGGTGAACTCAACTCATGGTGTCGGAAACGTCTTAGTGCAACTGAGTTTTACCTACAGCGAGTTTCTCGTGTTAGGTATAGGTGGTTACTGAAAACTAGCAATTTTGATTGGCATGCATGTATATCTCGTTTCACTTCCCATTCAAAAAAGAGGACGGCCCTTCTTAGTTCTTTTGTATTTTAGATTTGTCTAGGCTGCTGGTCCCCGTCCTTTGAATTAAAAAGTTATCATCTAATGCTACAAGAGAATTACTTTGGGATGTCTAGCGCCTTTTTTGTGGTACTTCATTACAGCTATCCACCGTTTGGTTGTCGTACGTACCAAAATTCCGCACACGTTCCGCGTTGAAAGTCGAATAAACACATCTTTCTCTCCAGAACAACCCAGGATAGCTACATGTTTGACTTTTCAAGGCTCCAGAAGGTAAATTTCAACGAACTCAGAAAAATTAAACTGCACGATAAAATCAACTGACAAAACGCGTTCAAATACTGGGTGGGAAAAACGTTTACTCGTAGAAGCCAAACAAAGTTGGTGACGATTAGTCTTACTTGCGTGACTGACAGCATGATGTACGCACAGAGTGTACTGAGATCATAGGGTTACCATGTCCGCCAGGTCACAAATATGTAGATTTAAAAACTGTATATTCAAATATCTCGATCAGCTGTACGCCAGGTAAATGAGTTAGCTTTGGGAAACGCCGGTTAGATAAATTTATTCACCATTTAGCCGCCGCATACAGGTGACAACAATAATCTTTCAGGTATGAGATCTTTTCAGTGCTTGGGAGCCATGTCAACAGATGGGATCTCGCGGGCTGTGTTACCGTGAGGTTGCCAAGCTTACACAGAGGCAATCGAAGTGTGCGGGCTGGGTTCAAACCTTCCGGTCAGCAAAACCCCGCCCTATCCACTGAGTAAGCATGAGCTAAACAGTGGGTTATCTTGAGCCATCTCGCCACATACAATGCAACGTTGAATGAACTGCTTAACATTTAACACACCTCATAGTAGGACACACATAGTCACTAGACACAGAGTAACAGCGCATCAGTTACCGAAGTGCCCCTCGGGTGTGAACACCAAACTCAAGGAAGTTGAGATATTAACTTTCAGAACCACCACGTTGGTGCTGAAATTTTGCGCTTGTCACTCTTAGACAGATATCGAAAGAGAAAGGTTTCACCGAAAGATATTCCCGAATTCCAGTTTGTAGTTCATCCTCTATCATAAATCAAACTTTCCTCTTAAAGCCAACTGACGCTGCTTGTCTATTTCGCGTGTGTTATGTATTGTTAAAAGTACGGATTTCCAAAAATCTCCAGAGCGATATGATCGTGCAGCTAACTGGTTGATAGTTGAAAGCCGGCGCCATTTGGCTAGCGGCGGTTAAGCAACAGTGTATAGTATAATTTCACTGACTGTTTAATCACGCGGTTCACGCTAGGTGGCTGGCTTCTCGACTGAGGGCTTGTCAGACAGAACATATACAGATGTTGAGAGTTTTCCTCTTGCCGGGCAAATTACTTGTGGTTTAAAAATAGCTCGGACTGCTTTGTGGATTATGTTTCTGACAGTGATGGTGATATCAAATACGGGTTATAGAACGATCCGTGAAATTACATGTATATACATGTATATATGCAGTGGATGTATAAAACAAAGTTTTGCGCACGAACTAATTGCAAAATGTGGCCATGAAAACTGTGAGGAACCCCTAATTGTGACATTATTAGGAAGATGCATAGAAGAGCTATTCAGTGTGTTCTAAGGTAACGTATTGATTCGGCCAAGCAAGGTAAACCTTAAAAATGCAAAATCCTAACACTCTTAGTGTTTTCGATTACCATAGAAATATTGTCCGTAAAGCCCATGCTAGTGTGTCATATTGGTGAGACCACCATAGAAGCACCATTGCATTATCGCTTATCTGTGCTCGTCGCAGTTACCACCAATGTCGGATTAAGTGCACAAGTTATGAGAACACAAGCGAGTAAAGGAACGTGCCGCAAAGCAAATAACACATCTGCGCATCTGCTTCATATGATTCTCAACTTCGAAGACGTCACCACTAATTTACATACAACGTCAGAGTAGAAATCTTCCATGTAGATATGACAATATGTTGATTAATCAGACGACTAATCGGATGATTATTCAGACTACAAGTACTCGCTATAACTTCGAGGTTGATTGCGATTACCCGATCTAATGTAGCGGAGGAAGGTGGATTCTGACATTGTTTTTAGAGCTTCAGACAGCGTATAAGGAATATAAAAGCCGTTAGAGTGGGAACATTGCAAAATACTTCAGGAAAGACTGAGTGTAGTCGTCATGGCACTGAACGTGAGACGTGTTATTGTCCACCTCCAAAACGGCATACTCCTTGAGTATCCATTCTGCCAAACAATAGCATACAAAACAAACAAATTAGGAAAACGCTTGGATTTCAAGATACAATGGACATCAGAACACTGCGCAATCACGTGAGAATTTGATACAATTTATTTTTGTTATTCTGCAAGATATACTGCCAATGAACAATGAGTTTTGCGAAGCACGTATCCTCAGCAACCCTGAGTTTTGACTCTGCGGGTTTAGTGTCTTTTGAGGGAAGGAGGCTCAAACTGGCAAATGTGGTGTGACTTTAGGAAGTCACATTAGGAGAGCCCGCGATAAACCTTCATAGAAGCGTGCAAAAATGTGGTCTCACAGGCAACCTTTTGACCTGATTAATGCTTTGTTTTGTATGGAACTTCTTCCAATTTTTGAGACTTTTCGCCATTTCATCGTGTGTAATGTGGAATCGACTTATGTTACGCCATAAAAGTACATGGAACCTTTAGGAAACATTCGAACACGATTTATACTCCCCATGATGGTTGAGCTTAGCAGTTCGAAATTTCGCAACTGGACCTGTACGATATTTGGGTGATCAAGTGTTTACGTACGGAGTTCATCTGGGGTACATCTGTCTCAATTTTGCGTGAACAGGTTAGTTTCAGAAACAGGAAGTGCACCAAATTAATATTATTTGTTGAGATTCGTTGCAGAGGTCGCCAGATTGATGCTCCACTTTTTTGACTGATTTCAGCACCTCAGATTTTAATGTGAAAAGTTCACATTCGTAAAGTCCCAACAGTAAAGACCCCTGGAAACTGCGCCAGCAGCACCAAGAAGTTTGGAGACGCTGATAAATAGTAGTGGGGATGAAACCACAGTCCTTATCATTAAGGGTAAATATCTGCAGAAAGCCAGACGAAATCTAGTTGTTTGGCCGTACCAACAGGTTACGGGCTGTCAGAAATTCACAATGTTGGTCACTCTCTACAACATAAGAAGCGAGTGAATTTAATTGAACACGGACAGGGCCTACTAGGATTCTAGGACAGCTTGCATGCAAGTTATCTGAATGCGTCAGGTTTCGTTTGGCATTGTCTTAAAACGTGGCTGGGTTTCCGAGAGAGTTACTCAAAATCTATGTCCGCCCGTGTAAAAGCTCAATGTATACAAGTGTCCATCAAATGGATGCTCCAAATTTAGCAAAAGAGCTGGAAGTGGACGATCGAATATCGCAAAACCTCTGTGGTACGATAAAATAACCGTCACCTTAATTCCAACTCAGTTGCGTGCAATCACACACAACGCCTGGCAGTGGTATCTTCATAATCTTCTATTTCGGTTGATACGTAAGCGAAACGGATTCCAGTGGGTATTTTGAACACACGTAGATCAATCGTTAGTTGCAATAAAAAGTGAAAAGTCCAGCGAATTTTATCAATATTTGGATACCGTATTAAGTTCAGCGTAATGCAGGAGGCTACAACAGAATCACTGCCCTTCGTAAGAGAGATAGCAGTAATCGAAAACAAGTTACAAATAATGATGCTTCTGGACCCAATTTATCTGTCACTCCGAAGACGGGGAACGTTCATCCAGTTTCAGTGACCCTTAATCGGAGAACAGTAGTGTAAGTAGAATGAGTTGAATGAACCCAACGTGAAGTTAGAAATATACTTCAAGAAAGCGGTTACCATGTGTATTTAAAGAGCTAGCAACGGATTTCCTTCGAAACTGATAAGTTATTGTAAGCATAACGTAGCAACTCCCTCCATGGCACACGTGTGTCGGGGTTCATTTTCTCGACAAATGAAAGTTTTCGTGACGGAAATCACCCCATAATCGTTGTACTAACTGATAAATTTCAAGTGTGCCAGTCTAGTTGTTGCACCCAGTAGAAAATTAATCTACGCTCATCTTATATGTGATGGTGGGTTGGACTTTCCGTCATCCAACTTTATAATCCTGCGCCATATCGTGTCATCAAAAGTCTTCAAGATTGCGCTTGCCATCCGACTATTTTTCCCTAATTGTGTGTACATCATTTTATCCAACAAGATACTTTACAAGTTTATTGCACGAATGGAAGCAGACTGTTTAAAAGCCATTTCATGACCGTATCTCATTTGGAAAATGTCATGTTAATGAGTCCAATCAAAAGCAAACCTTGAGCTCAGTGCTTTCCACTCACTGGTATAGTCTAACGGAAATGATGGCGCCAAAAGAGAAAGTGGACTGCTCAAAGCGAATGAAATCGGACAAAGGAAAATAATTGCGAAGTAATTATTCTAAGCACAATGGTACTCCACGCAGTTTGATACTTGTTGGATGAAACCATCTCAACGTAGATCTATCCTCCAACTTGTGGCAAGCGGATACGTCTTACATGTCTTACAAACGGTTACATGTTTTCAGAGAAACCCAACTAAAGACCGGTCATCAAGCATGAGTCAGTTAAATGTCAATACTAAAAAGATGATTACCATAAGATATCTGCCGGAGTAAGTGATAGCCGTTCATATGTTTTCACAAATCATTATTTAGAAAAGGTTGTCCTAGTTATTTGTCCCTAACTTATTTCCTCCTATTTGTTGAAATAGCAGCTTGCTGTATGCCAACATTGCTTTATGGGCAAACTTGATTTAAAATCAACGCCAAACATTTAAAGTCAGGTTATTGTGCCGTTGGACAATCCATTGGCTGATATGTCACTTGATCCAACAAAAAATACGGGACGATAAAATCTTAAACAAAAATGCTGCATACTATGTTGGAAAAAGAGACAGCATATATTCCGATGTAAGTTCATCTTTAATAAGGCGGTGTCTAACGTCATTGTATGCGTTCCGGTAAAAGTAGTTGAATAATATTATATACTTTAGTTGTTACATGGATGATTTAGGAATGCTTTGTGTTAAATCCAACTAGGAAATATGGTGTAGCAAAGATCTTTGACACCACATAGTACGTTGTTTTAATCCATAATATTTGGTCGACCAGTTGAAGCGCGTTTGACTTCCAACCGATGAGGAACGGTTGTATATGATTTTCATTACAAAGCAGCATGAAGCATATATGATTGATACTTGTTTTTTTAGCGACCGCTCGCGAACTTGCATGTGGTGCCGCAGGTATGGTGCCAATGTAAACCTGAGGAAAAAATGGTCGGGTGAATAGACACCTGACGCAAGTCATCAGCCAGTCTAGGCATGATGGCGTAAAATTGGACACTGGTACCGGTTACCCGTTCATCACCGAGCTGCCGACATGCTCCATTAATTACTTTGTTTCAGTCTAATAAATCACCTACTGCAGCATAGCACAATGAAAGTGTAACTACAAGTCCCCAATTACATCGTCACTGAGTTAGGGGGTAAGCTGTCAATGTTTCAGTAATACTAGGATTAATGATATCTTCCTTGGAATGAGAAAGTCGGGGCACACTTAACTGGGCTTTGCAATGTTATGTTTATAAGGTAGACCGGTGAGTACGATGATGACCCACAGGGCTGGTCCTGCTAAAGCAAGCGTATCCGGATTTTGCGTTATTCCAAATGATCGGGGTGCTTTGAGGAAATTCAGCATTTTCCAAATGGCTTATTTGTTTTTTATAGTTACACAACTTCGGGTCTTAAAGCTTCCCGCACATCCTTCTTATTGCTTTTATCTTAGATGACAGATTCTCCGGTGACCCAAAGTGGAAATTACACTGTTTTAAAACTTACCAGCCTGCTACGTTGGTATGCTATGCAGTCAGGAATATCCGATGACAAGTAATCTTGTGATTAGATTACTTCATTCCCCGCCCATCATTGTGGTGATATCAGTGAATCGGTTTTTGTACTGAATGAGAGCTATCTGCTCAGCGTCCTGCTGAACCAAAACAAAACATTAAAGATAACTACTCCTGGATCCCAAACTTTTATTCGACGCTTGATTAACAAGGGAAGCTATTGGATCGCTCAGGTAAAATAAATGGATTACCATATGTTATTCTTTATTATCGCAGCGAGTGGGCCTTTTTTTAACGCGTGTGATCCTGTTATATCCCAACAATTTCAATTGGTCTCACACTGTCGTGGTTTGGATGGCTGTGAGCAACATGGTGCATCCCTCCGAAAATTTTATGACTGTAATTGGCAGATATAGTAATTGAGCTTGAAAGTTATGACATTTTTCTCGGCGGTGCCGGCACCCATGCTGAAATGTTTCATGTTAAGATTTATTCAAGTGGCCCTATATAACTGGACCTCAGTGAGGCCATTCATGGAGCCGTTGGCCTTAAATGCACAGTGGATGGAATACTTGAGGGTTCTTGTGACATTTTCTGGGTTATCCTTATCCTCCGGTGAATATAAGCCGGGAGTATTTTGAAATTTCTTCATTAGGTCTGTGGGAATTTAACTTGATTTAAGGGTAATTTTCATAACGCTAGAATTGTTCCTTTCACACTATTTGTAAGAAACGCTACGATTCTCGCCTCATAGGCATTTACGCTTGGCAATCAAATTCAGCATTAAAATGTTCGTATTTGAATCACATAGGGAAGAAAAGAAAGTACCGTTTCTGAACTGCTTTGGGAAACACGTTTTTTATCACATGATTTTATGCCCCACAGTAGCAGAAGAAACGCCATAACAGCATGCCCGATCTGTGGGATGGAAACACAAGGTGTGGGAGAGTGAACCAATGTCAAACTGTTTACAGAATGGAAAATGAACGTGTTCAAACGGATTTCTGTTAGGATCACACTGGCTGCAACCAAACAAAAACAACCTTTTTGTGGTGAGGTTGGCATTGTGTGAGCTATTTTACTCCGGAGGAGGACAGTTAGGTTCCTGCAGAGTAGCACAACTGAGACACTAGAACGAAAAAAATAAGAATCAAGCGGAGAGTAATTTTGACATCTTTGCGTGCACGTCAGTATGCAGCTTCCAGCACAAGATGTCCAGAAGCACAATGAAAAGGAATCACATACGGATAGGGTAAGGTTTCCAGAAGTAAGCATTGAGGCAGTGTCACAAGGTGGACAGCCAACACACTCTGCGCAGGGGTCATTGCCGTTGTCAGACACATAGTGCCATGTAAACTGGTTTACCTGCGGCTTAGCTGTGCCCTACATGTAAACAACTGGTCTACGAAGTTTTCTACAGCTCATCCTATTTTACCCTTATAATATCAGGTTTCCCGCGTCTTCCACAATCTCGTACAATAAGCCCAGAAGCCAGTAGGGTCGTCCGTATCACAACGTACTGTCATTTTGTTAGCAATTTTTACGAGCTGAAAGTAGGTTTGTTAGCCAGCTAATGGTTAAGACAGAGCGACTATCTGGCATCAAGTTGTAATTGGAGGTCATCATCATCATCAAAGACAGCAACATCAGTGTTGACACTGATGCTTCACTGCCGTACTGTAATTGGAGGGCGTCAACGAAATTAGTGCAGTAGATGAGACTTTACATCCTGCATGGCGAAAGAAATTCGGCACCTTGGAAAAATTTCACTGGAAGTTCTTTATTAGAAAAGTACGTTGAGTTCAATGCGGAGAACGAAATTACTCTTAAATTTGCAGAACTGACGCATGTAAAATTCGATTTGAGTTAGAGTCTCTAGTAAGTGCCCGCTGATAAAAGTTTGAAACATCTGTGGTACCTAGATAGCTTGCCAGTGTCTTGGAAGCTGTGGCTGCAAGATGTATATCGTGACAGGTTCGTTAAACATATTTGGAGAACTTCGATTTTGTATTCCGTCCCACTTTGTAACGCAAAGTCATATAAACAAACTGGACCGGGAGTATACCTAACAAGATACAAGGTCAAGTTTTCTAACAGAGCGGAGTTGCTCCAGCCGAAGGATCTTTAATCATGTGTGCCTATACACACTATGGTAAAGTGTGGTAAAGAATCGATGTGTGAAAGGTTTGATAATGGGTTGCTACATTTTCATTGATGGCGAGAGTAAACCACATATTCTTAGGATCGCTTACGTCTGTAAATGCCGAAGAATGGATGTACATTACTGGTTGTTATTTGGACCCCTTTAACAAAGACTAACTTTCTCTAAGTGGTTAACACTTAGAATTTTAACCTCCGCACAACCAGTAAGCGTTTTTCGTGGTTGCACTGAGTTCGGAGCCAGGCGGTGTGGCGGCTAAACGCGTAAAGTTCCGCAAACGTATGATTTTGATAGCCTGTCCCCTGGGTCGTATTGCGATAAAATATGGGTTGAAGTTATGACTGTGCCAAACGCTTTGCCAAAGGTCCAAAATCGTGGCACTATCTGATTAGTTTTAGTTTGCTGGGGCTGTGACTGGTGGGTTGTTTTTATGGGGACTCACGGTGATGTCGGTTGGTCTAATAGTAGTGATAGACAGCACTGTTAATTTGGAGCAGCCGTAAAGCTTCCGGCATTGTTATGATCCCATTATATATTGTATAACAGTATTTTACAGAAGAGAAATTAACGAAAACATATGTTCGTAAACCTTTATGTTTTGTTGTAAAATAGGAAGCACCGTTCATGGTACTCTAGTTTGAACAGTTCTCCCTCTGTTTTGGCATACTTACCACAGTGAGTGTGCACCAAAAGAGTGGGGAAGCACTGGGCTCGAGTTTTGCTCTTATTAGAGCTCATCAGTGGTGCACATTCTTGATCTTGGCGGGGTTTGAACTCCAGGCATCTGTTACGGAAGGTGAGCCTATTAACTCTACTCCACCAGCGTCCACTGGATGCACCTGAATGGTTAGATCTGAGCAGTCGAACCTGTTAACATTTGAGCCATCTGACTTGTTAGCTTGTCGATTCGAACGAAGATCCAGTAAGTCTCCTAGTTGTGCCGCTCGAAGCACCTAATAACGTTTGCACAAGGCATAGTGAACAGTGGCTGCGACAAGCGCCACACGGTTCTTCGCTTTATTTCACGCTGGGGAGTTGAGAAGAGTTAGAGAGAAGTAACTTCTTTCTGAAGCCAGTGGACGGAAACAAATTTCCAGAAATGAAGGACATATATTCATCCGGCCACTAATCAGTTTAACTCCTCTAAGTGTCGGGAATAATGTTAACTCAATGGTACGAGTTCAACTGTCCACACCTGGATATGAAAGCCTACGTTTTTAAACTTTCACAGCAAATTACTTTTCATTACTGCACTCCAGATACCATTCCACATATTCTCGCTGTTTATATGTTGCACGAGGCAGTTGGACCAAATTACTCTTTAAGTAATAAATGAGAACTACGCGAAATGCTAGGAGAGCCACCACAACATTGACCTATAATGAGAAAAATCCCTTTGCGGCAAAACGAATCAGGTGTCTAAGGAAATCTGGACGCAGAATTCAGTTTAGTACCCAAGTATAACTCCACTCAAATATGTCTTGATTTGTACGAAAGATGCCGATAGACCGAGCGACCCGTCGGATACATTAAATTTCCATTGGCGAGAATAGTTTATAAATTCGTCTGCAGTGTACTGATGGCTTACTGCCGGAAGTCCTCAGATTACAATTTAAAAGCAGGCTTTTGCAAGATGACCTCTGGTTACACTTCCCATAAGAAAGGCTTAGGGGAAAAAAGGGTTCACATAGCAAAAACTTACTTAGCTGGACGGTACAAATGCAAATTTAGTCCCAAAATCAACGGAACCTTTGCACTGATTTGCCGCCCACAAAGTGCTTAAAGCTGATTCTCCACCTGACTTCCGGTCCATACCGACTGCTGGTTAGGCTACTCGTCACTGGTTGTTGATGGCGTCAGAGAGATTTGGAGGTTGCTACGCTCAGTGTTTAAGTGGGCGACCGGCGACGGTGTTACTAAAAAACCCACGAAAAAGCACTTTCGCACGAATTGTATTTACTCGCAGACAGGTTTGCCCGTCCGTAATAAAGAGGCATCAGACCTGTAATGCAGGCACTGTGAAAACCCAAATATTTATCAGAAATCTTTTAACAGTAGAAAGAACAGGAATCACTATTCTCGCAAAAATTTCCTTATGTGAATTAGGCGCTTTACACACTGTACTTAAATCCACGTTGATTTTGTACGTTTAGAACTGCCTGCCCTTCTTCACATTCGCCCACTAAACAATAAATTTTAACCAAGCAGCCATCCGGACCGTCCGCAGGATAAGTCATCTGGACTAATGTCTAGCTTGTACAGAATCGACTAAAACAAATTCCGGTGCTCAGAGTATTTCTACGACTTTTCCATCAACATGATCCTCTACAATTTTCGACAGCGCATAATTGAGAATTCAGTCGTCACCAGATTAATGCCGTTATAGGTGCTTCTCAACATTCCTGGTTGACACGAAGTATAACGCAAAAGTCTCCTTTACTTTTGGACAGCTTGATAAATAATATGCATGTGACCGTCATCTTTTTGGTGCTTTTAGAATTTACTTAATCCGCACAAATATTCTGTGAGGTCACCAGTTATGCTTAGAATGGGCAAAATGACCAGAGAGCTTGACTTTGGATCCACCCAAACTAGGCGGCACTGTCTCTCGGAGTAAATCGAGTCCAGATATGCCCGATGAATATATCTTTGATTCAAATGATTACATACAAACATGGGGGCAACGCGTGTAGTTAAATATTATTAACTTTTTGTGGATAATATACACGGAATGCTTTTTGAACATTTATGCCGAATTTATTTACAAAAACTTATTTACTGGGGTGTATGATCAGCGACCTATTCCACGATCCCAAAATCAGTTCCATTCTACATGTCACTCGCTGATTAACTCTAATTACAGCTTCTTACCTGGTCGTCCTCGGTCACTGTAGCAAACCTAGATGACCTGATAAACCATAATTGACGTATTGGCGCTGTATCGCTGTGTCCTCGACAACAGCCGATGAGTCCATGGTCAGCCGGTACCAGACACTGGCTGGACATGGGCTAGGCCATCGACATCTCGGGGTCTTAACAAGTTTTCACCGTCAAAGTAGTCTATTTTTATTTAATTTAAGGTGCTTGCTTGAAAACCAGCATGGTGTGATCATAGACTAGGATGACAAGTGTGCAGGTAGCATTTGCTTACAGGCATTCATTCTAGAATCTCTGCCAAATTCTGGGAAGACAATTCAGTCTACGGTTATCAGTTCAATAACCGGCGCACGAAACGAGTTTCATATGACCTGAAAAATACCTTCAGGGTGCACCTTGTGAAAAGAGTTGTGGCATCACCTATTTTCTGCATTACTTTACTCTTTACGATAATGATCATTAACGCTATGAGAATAACTCAGCGGTGTCTGGTGATACCAAGAAATTTTCAGAAACACCTTTTTCATGAACTGGTTGTCTGAGGCTCCCAGGTATCCAGCTGCGAAAGTAGCCACACGACTGGGTTTCCCTCGAGCAATTTTAGTTCATATGGGCCCTTTTGGCGAAGATCAGAAAAATCAACTGACCACCGTTGTGCTCACGCTCTACGGTCAACCTCAAGGCTTGGAATGATCCTTTTATAGAAGACCGGCTATCAAGCCGATTTAACCACATCCGGAAATTGGAGCGGAGATTATTTTGATGGTGAGTGACAAGGATAAAGTTGCCACAATTGCTCGGTGCAGCCTGGTTGACGTTTTGTCCGTTAGTCAGACGTCTGAAAATCTGCGGGTTCGGAATGAAGCGGTCAGTCGAAGGGGAGATTCTATTCGGGGGTACCATAGTGGAGGAAGTCACTGTATATGCATGTTCGCACACAGTATAGTCTTACTAGAGTTCTTTGGAGATTAAGTCACCTGATACATGAACCGTTGTTGCACCTGGTAAAAAGCATAGGCAGTTCGTAGTACCAAATGTGCCAATGTGGATTGCTCTGTGTCGATGTAAGTGGATTTTACCTGATACTGATTTCACTTGACAGATTTGGCTTCAGGTGATTAATAATTCTGATATAAATCGCTGATGACATTGTGTGAGCATGCAATTATACCGTAGAATAACGACACAAACACAACCCATTCATCTTCCTGAATAATCACTGAGGAGAAATAAATCAAATAAATCACTTGAAAGTTTTAAACAGATGTCCAGATAATTCAGATTAAAGGCTAAAGTGGGGAGCTTTTGGCCCACCATCTGTTCATCATATTTACAACTTTAGACCATTGGCAAATTACGGAAATGCAATCGGCTGTGAAATCATCAGTGGATGTTTCCTCTAATAGTATCCAATGCACGCACAGCGGATGATGTGGCAGATGGAGTCCGAACAATTGTAATTTGGTGGCTAACTAATTGAAGCCCCAGCTTGAATAATCACAAGAAACTATCCCTTATATCAAGTGGAATATTTCGCAACTAATTATTACCTTTGGCTTGTTTGATTCCGGTCAAATTTCTGCCATGTCGCTCAATATGTTGGCAACAAACAATAAAAGTTTTCTTTCCACACCTAGTTTATTTCACCGTGGTCCATTTGGTATGGAACCAAAGCTTGGATTCAGTGATTTGACGCAACGATTCGTGACATTTTCATGTTTTTGGGAAGGCCACACATTTTCTGTTTCTAACCGGCAAGATTTCCCAGTTCTTAGGTAAGGTTAGCTTGGAATGCAAGGCGGTCCACTCAACACAAACTGCTGGTGAAATATGTTCTCAGAGTTCTTAGAAACACTTTTCTTGCAGAAAACTTCAAAGGTGTTTTCTTAACGTAGAACCATTATCCCAGGAATGACAATCTGAACAGTTGACGGAACATTAAGTTGCGGAAACAAAATACCTCACTTACGGACTTTGTGTGAAGCTTCAAACTCATTCATCAAACTTCGCTCCTGCTTGTTAGATGCGTGGCATACATGGGGGGGATGTTTTGCAAAGTACTTTCTGCGACTCTGCGATATTATTACTTAGGCTGATGTCCTGTGTTTTCTTAGAATACGTTGATGAACGGACCTAAACAGTTGGTAAACAGATAATCTGGTGACCACATTAGCTGAGATTTTCAACCATACCACGGGTGCATTATGCAGGATTTCAAAACAATAGTCATGAACTTTCCCTTTCTCGTGGGAAACTACCCAACTATTTAATCCAAGCGGATTTGGCGTTTGATGATTTTGGCAGATTTGACCCGCGAGAAATCTGATTTCGATTGGTAACATATTTTAACTTTTGGAAAATTATCTTGCAAAGTAGTTTTGCTCAACATCTTCACTAGGAGCCTTGTGTGTACTAATCATGCCAGATAGCTAGATTCCTCCAATCAGTAGAAAAGGCAAGGGATTTGAAAGTCGCGGTTCCTTTTGTAAGCTAACTGCAACATATCTGGTCCTCTAAAATAAACGGTTATAATTATTCTTTGTATGTGATTGTTCAGAGGCAAATTGTAAAACCAAGATCGTTCAAGCGTCCATTTAACTGCCGACATGTTGTTGCTTACAGTCACCATATACGCCGTTGCGTAATGAGATCTTAGAACAAAATACACTGCACCAGATCAAACCTATTGTCTCCTGAGCTAAAAGCGCTATAAATGAGATTTTCCCTGAGTCAATGAATAATCTTGTACAATGAATGCGTGTTGTGGTTTCCGATACGGAGCTCTGAGTGACGCTTAGTTTCAACAATCCCGAATATCAGAAGATAGAATTGGGTTCGAAAGTATACGGTACTATTTGTACAAAGTTAAGTCAAGTTATACAACAAACCTCAATTGTCGACGTTCGTGGCGTTAACAAGTGCACAAGTCTGTCACTGACCGGCACAGTGCATCGTCGAGGTTCGCAAACCAAACAACGGCGAGCGGGATATTGGCTGGGCAGTGTGGGTTGCGGTTGTTCCTTCCGGAGACAGTCTCGGGATTCTGATTGTCGGTGCGGTTAAACGGAAATCATGAGAGAGCAAGTCAGGGAAGGTTCAGCAAACGGGCCACAAAAAGGCATCGATAAATAGGTCAGTCGCGCAAATTCGCACGCAGACCATACTGTGTCGATGTCGGACAGGACGGCCTTTGCGGCAAGGTGAGTGACGGGTACAGATGGGCAAAACAAATGGAGATCAAAAGTAAATGGGCGGAGTAAGCAAATGTATAGGGGAATTGTAAAGTGGTCAAGTTAGATTCAATAGTGCGCGACTGTGATTCTGATGTGTACGTGTTTGTGAGTTGCCTCTGAATTGAAGTTTCTTTAATGAGGATAAAATTAATGTCGTTTTGCGTTTAATCATCTCATAGCGTTGATGTGTGACGGATGAAACGTTCTTTCAACTGTGTTGGCACTAGAAGCCGTAAATCGCTCGTTTTTTCTTGTTGAAAACACAATGCTTAATTTTTTCCACGCGATGCTTCATGGGACCTATCAGGAGCCCAACCGACTTTGCATAATGGGTATGTTTGCAAGCCTCGACGCAAACTGTAAGCCTTGGGGAGGAAGCTACTTACAATCAGGGCCCCAGTGCATAGATTTATTAATGACGAAATCCGAATTGACAATTTCAGCGTTGTTTTTTCATTGGAGCTGAATGATGATCCTCAAACCAATATTACAACTCAAAGTTACGGTGAGCGTACGAGGTAAAATAGTTTGTCACCTCATAAAAATCTAGAAAAACTACAGTTCTTGCTGTTGACGGAATTGGTTTTTCTAAAGTACATCGATTACTCCGGAGACAATAGTAAGTGAAAGCAAACTGGACACTGATTTTCCGCAAGTCACTGCTTGTGATTTTATTGATAAGCACTAATGTACGGTCAGGTAAAATAACACGGTCCACGTACAGAGTGATTCAATTTCACAGGGTATTTGCTGATCAACACCAATGGATTGTTCCGCGTACCTGGCACATCCTAACATGTTTAACGGAACTGAACATGGTGCTTTGCGCAAACTACTGATGCATATGTAGAGTCAGGGGACGGAGGTCGATGAACACACACGGATGTCTGATTCTATTAGACATGAACACAAACAACGATATCAAATACTTAGTTACCAGTGAAATTTCGCATCATTCGTGGTATATGCTGCGACCGAGGGACGCTGGTTTTGGACCACACTAACGAAATTCACAGGCGAAATTTGCAGTTTGAAGTATTGCGCAACCTGCTTTGAATAGTCAGTAAACAAAGGTGAATAGTAATGCGTAACTGCGTGTAAGAAACACTAAACGTTTAACATGTCCATCAATGTAGGCTGAAGGAAGGAGGTACTCGCGAGGACGTTATGTGTTTCAGTACATACCAAATTTCAAACGAGACATGAATTGTCCACAGAGTCGCAGGAGGCAAGACTCCTGCCAGCTAATAGTTTGTTTTTGGAAGCCGTACATGAGGTGCGCATGATTTAGGTGATTAAGTAGCGAACAAAATGGGCAATTTTAAGAAGCAGTCTTTGAGTGAACGTTAAAAAAACCGGCAGGATGACCACCTATACGTAAGTAGTCTAAAAGATCCCAAAGGATTTTCCTACACCTGTAGATAAGTTTGAAGGACTAGGAACTAAGACACAATCCTTGGTTCAGCAGTCGTGGACAGGGGACCGATAACTCCACTGACAGAGGATATAGGTAGGGACACACACATGGTCAAGTTTGGGGACCGAGTCGTTGGGCAAAACAACCACCTGAGTATGCGAAAATGTCTCATTTTGTGAGAAGCACACCCGGATGTTTGTGACATAATCTCACCTGGAATGTGAAGGTACAATGTCGGCACCCATTTAATGGTAATTTATGACTACTTCTGACAAAGTTAAGGAATCTTCACGAATTTCGAACTTACTAATAATTTGGAAAACATCTGGTGTTCTATGTTTTCCCTCAGTGATGCAATATCGGGTTGCTTTTTTCGGTGAATCAGAAACGGGAATAAATCATGGACGAAAAATCATGACAAGTGATGCTAGATAACTGTATCTCTATCTTACTACGTATGTGCTGAGAGATTTTCATAAGATATCCTAAACGCAAACACGCCACCGAGAAAAAAACAGCTATGGATAGTGTTCGTTTGGTAATGAAGTGGTATAGAAAATTATTCACTTGGAGGCACATAGGACGTTTTCGTGAAGATCGGTCAAGACATGATGCGAATAGCCATGTTTCATCACTATTGACGTAAGAGTATGAGGCAAAAGCCAAAAAGGTGCTTAGAAACACTAAAATATGATTGCTTGGACCATCTCTTCATCCAAATTCCGGGAATCATTTTGCGGCACAAACTTCCCTCACGAGAATGCGTGAGGGAGTCACTCAATGCGTGTTGTTTTCTAACGGACACTTCAATAAATCAAAGATATGCGAATGTGCTATCTAGTCGTCGTTGGCATTTTCATCACACATCATCACTCTCTGACATTCAAGACTAACTAATGATTTATTCCTTACCTTGCAACTTAAGACAGTTTGAAAGGGCAGGCACTAAAACCGGCAAGACATCTAGTGTTTTCTTCATACACTGTTTCAGCTTTGTAATCCAGAAGGTTTGAGGTTTGTTCTGTCTCAGAGACCGCCCAGTAAAAATTTTCTTTGGTTGTAAGCCACTAGGAGAATGAGGTAACTTGTCTGTTGGAGGAACCTGCTGTCTACCATCAAAACAAGTGACATAGGAGTACCACCCAGTTAAAAGTGTCCTTCTCATTCCCATATTGTAAATGCCTTCCAAATACCCATTATACTTTCGGTTTTGAGGAAGAGGTAAGTTAGATGAACTGGTAAACGCCTTTGTCACCTGTGTTAGAATAAAGGCAGGATAAACCCTCCTTATATCATGGAAATCTCATTCGATATTGCTGTGACCTTGGAAATGAACTTAAAGTCAAACGAAGTTACAGGTTTAGCCTATTGATAATTCGATGGCAACGTGCTCTAAGTTGGTTTGTTCGCTGAGCTGGGCAATCTGATTGCAAACGTCTCATAACCAGTTGAAGTGACATCACCAGTGCGTTTTTAGTGAGCGCAGTGGAAAGTAGCGATGGGTCGATAGTTGTGCGTTGAGTAGTGTTGGGTGTGCGTCAATATACGTGCTGCTAGCCGGAGATGACCTTCGATCACAACTGGTTGTTTGGTTGGGCGGTTCCATTGGTTACTCTGTTATCCAGCGTCCTGACTGATCGATGGCCACGTGAATTTTCAGCATGGCCTCCCCTGCTCTCGTACTCTGGTGGGTGCTGGAGTGATCTCTGCCCTTCACCCCTCTGGATTCGTTTTCGACCTTTGTTGTTAGAGGAAATTATGCACACTAATAAAGGACCACAATGCGGTCGTCAGGAGACATGACCTTCCAACTTGATATCCATATACTGAGACCAAGAAAGTCACAAATCCAATGCGGAAAACGCAAAACTCTTGGTATGCGCAGACACGAGACATGGAAGGGGATTTCTGGAAGCATGATACACCATGATGGATTCGATCAACCGTTGCGTTGAACTGGATCCAATTTACGCATCACGATGTGCAAAGTACCAATATCTCAATCGGAATATTCAACACGAGCCGAATATCTGACTAACAAACCAAGGGACAAGAAAAGCCTTGGAGTTGGCTCATTCTCTGATAAAAGATACGGTCAGCTACAACGGCAATAAGATGATGATCTGTCAGTACCTTATGATTTCACTGGTATTCATAAATGGCCTGCAAAAATAATTTCATGCAAAAGGTTAAATAGATTCACTGTTACTGGTTTCCTGGCAGTGTTATGTAAGATCTGCTCCGCCGTTGCAATCACTCCTTTGGGCCGACTGACGTTTGTTTGTGCCGCCACAATACTGTTGGAAGACTTGCTAAACAAGCTCTATCTTTGTGATGTTGAAGGTGAATTAAATTTGTATGACCCAGCAAGCTATTTTTTTTCTGCTCGAAAATTAACGGAGAAACGTGGATAGCACTAATCATCTCCCTAGGTACATGGACAGGTTCGGGGTCGCGGCACATTTTTGGGAACCTCCTGTTTGACACGAGCATTCTTGCCGGAACAATCAACGTCTTGGTAATCTAATTTATTATTCTGCGTTTCGTCTTCTGTGCTAAAATCGTAAGCCGCATTACTGTTCTGTTGAATTCAGGTGCACTGGAGAAGCTTTCTGAACGCCTATCGCATTCCCGTTTCCTGGAACTCACTTTTCATTCAAGAAAACTTTTGACAAGCGCGTTTTTCTGTTGAGTTCACCGAGCAAAACTAGAGAAAACTTGCTCGATTAGTCCTGGTATAACATAGGTAGGTGGACACAGTTTCCGAATACGAAGGGCACGGACAGGCTGACAGAGAATACAGCGTGAAGTTCGTTACAGATCTTTTATTAGAAGACCCATTTAGGTGATACCAAACGTTGTCTAAACAATAGAATTCCTTAAGGGACTTGATAATTGCCGCTCTACACTGAGGAAAATTCTTTTTTTGCCGTTGTTGTTTAAAATGAAAATAAAGTCTCCAGACTTCGACTAGAATACATCCCGTTATATACAGTGGTGCGAAAAGAAACATGAATTTCCCGAACCGTTGTCATTTTCTGACCCCGACATAGAAAATAACAAATTGTCCATCTCCTCCTTCTTCATGATGAGAAAAACAGATAAACGTAATAAAAAGCAATTGGTTTACCTAGTTTTTCAGATTATTATTACCGTAAGTCTGTGAATACAGATTCGTAAGTTTAGCGGCTGCTATTCAGATTTCAGCTACTCGGCATGATCGGAACGCCTAACATGCGAGGTAAAGCCATGTAAAAGAAACAGTTCTGGCTTTACAGAAATTGTAATGACTGCGCTCGCAACGTGTGTAACCTTTACTTTACTGGACTGGTCGGTTCAACAACGAAAAGGACAGGAATTTAGTAGCATGGCTATCTTTTGTTACTGCCTTAAAAGTGAGGGTTGTATCAGTGAGGCTATGGGGCTGGTCCAGCTCATGAGAGCTACTCAGAACAAAGTTGGTCTAAATAAAAAATGGGTCCATGACTATTCAGGCGTTTGGTACGCTGGCAAAATTGGCTTTTGAAAATACGGTTAGCATAACAAAGTTGCGGAATGAATTCATTTCTTACACTCTGTTTTGAAGGGGAGTGCGTAGAACAATGCATCACACACAATGCAGTTTGAAGTTTTTATATGTAGGATATCCGGGACAGTGATCAAAATGCATGAAAACCTGTCGTGTGGCCTGCGCTGCTCAAACTCAGTCTGAATGCGTACAAAAATTGGGGGGAAATAATTAAGTACACTGACTGTTTTAACAATAGCTGGTGATGATAGCAGCCGTGATAGACTTATTAACTCTTCGTCTCGGTGAGAAGCATAGTGATAAAGGTAATTGGTGTTTTCAACGTTAACTGATATTTAATTTCCGGTCTTTGATGCACACTCACGTTTTTGGCACGTTGTGTTGCGAAACTTGTTTCCTAAACCCTAGGAAATGACAACCTTGCTGAAAGCGAGTCTCAACGTCAAACTTTCGCTTGTTCGCATTGCGGAAACTTTTGTGACCCCAGTGATTCACTCCGTAACACAAAGCCATGCTTTGATGGAGATTGGTTTCATATGTCCCAGAATCCACATTCATATTGCACTAGCCTGATCAGTCCTTTCCTGGTGAGATTATCCTGGTGAGCCCAAATCAAACAGAGAAATAGATTTTTGCCTTTGGTAGAGCATCTCATTGGCTGGCAAGTTTCAAGTGTCCACGGTGCTACCTGACGAGTACGCCTAACAAGCGAATGAATCGATTAGCAGAGCAAAGTCGGGTACTTTGCCGCTGTTCGAGGCGCCGGACGGGCAAATCACATTGCCCGAGTGTTCACGCGTTCGCCTGTTCAGGCCTGGTAAGTCGGGTATGCTAATGGAGTATTGGGACAATTCTCGCCATGCATGTCAGACACATTGAGTTCAAATCCTGTCGCGGCCACAGGTATGAACTATCAGCTAAGAGCGAATCCAGTGGTTCTTCCCTCTGGTGTGGGCTAGCCAGAATACTTGCACCAGGACAGGAGGGAGACTGTTCATAAGAGAGTGTTTATAGATTGTTTCCAGCAATCTGTTGGACCACGTCTAGTTACGCGCCAAAACGTTCAAATGGGGGTTTATCTACAAGTGCGGTACTATAAATACAATAATAAAATAATAAAACTGTACAAACCTTAAATCGTGGGACTAAGCCGGCTTCTATATAACGGTTTAGGAACTGCTAATTCCTAAGAGATCCCAAAGTACACACCGACTCAAAGCCACGTGTTTACAAGATAGCGAAACCACACGTCGGCTTAAACAACACGTGCGATGACAAGGTCAAAGAACGGTTTACGTTCAGGTCAAAGACAAGAATGTTGGCATAGGCGCAAAACCGAAGTAACAAAAACGGGGAATACCGTTGTACAAAATAGGAATAGATGAAAAGAACCAACAGTGTTGTGAAAGTGAATTACATAAGCGCTGCAATCATCTACAACTATATACATAAGAACTGCAAGTGGCAGCTCAACCATAGAGGGAAAAATGGTCATGAATATAATGTTATGCAGGCTTTAAGCACTCATGTATGCAAGTTATATATACAAGCAAAAGAGACAGAAGTCGAAGGATTTTAAATATTGTTAACGCTGTGGGTCATCGGTTCATGGAGTAAATTTTGATGAAGACAGCGGGTCTACAATTGAAGCTGCTGGAAAATATGACCACCAAGGATGTTGTTTATCATGGAATAAATGATAAACAGTACATTGTTAATGTGAATGCTAAATGATACACTATCATGTGCACCGTGATTGGTGTGTCTTGTGTGTTGTGGCCAGTGTGTGAATCACACTGTGTGTATATCGACACAACCCAGGAAGTGAACTGTCATCCCACCAGCAGCCAGTGGTGTTCGAGTTCATTTATATGGTAAGTAAAACTCGACCAAATGGCAACCTTGTTATCGCTTGAGGACGTCGTGTGAATGGCAAGTGATCCAGCACAGCACCCCCGTGTAAATGTGTTGGGATTTTGATGCGGGCTACGCACGAAACCAAAGGTGACACGGTGATCCGTAGGTGCGCTACTTTAAACACTCTGGACAAGGCGGACTCCTTAAAGGTCAATGTTCTTTGTCAAAAAATTATGCTCGTTAGTGAAAAATGGTAGAAAATGTAAACAAACTTATTAGTTCCCGCTTTCCGAGTGCACAGCTGCGGACAACACTCAGCTATTCGGCCTGGCAGTTCTAATGAATCCGAGGCAACTTTGAGCAATTCCTCAGCAGTGCTGGAATTCACGAAGTTATGCTACGAGCGTCAACCTGTTAACTTCAAACATCCAAGCGAGTGAACTGGCAGGTAAACACGTATATTGTTGATGGAAGTTTATAATGTTATTAGGTCACTAGGACTAGTAGCGCATCAGAGGCACATCCTCATAAGCGGCTCAATTTAAGTGATGGCTGGAACAATAAGACGGTGCAAACAAATGTTTTTCGAATGCCACCTGCCCAACTTAAGAGTTTGGCTACATCATTTTCTCTGTGAGCTTCAGCAACATCTTGACATGCACATGCCATTCTTGTCAATCAAAGTCGGCAATGCGGCAAGCGTTTTTGCTCAATGTTGTGGATGGCAAAGTAACCCAGTGCTGAACGCAAATATTTTGGGCGCATCACTAAAATGCCTGTCAGTTGTTCACAACAACAAAGCGGGTATACCATTTATTTCTATTCTACAGCATGCATTTAGTTGTTTTTTAAGAAAAAAATTTACGTAGCTTAAGATTACTGGAGACAGCAAACAATGAGGTAATTTCATGTTGTATGTGGCCCAAAATAATCGGAATACCAGGGTGTCTTTTATTCTGAGCCAGGATTACCCTCCTCATCACAAAAAAAACAAACGTGTAGAAATTTGACGGCGATTGCATGCAAACAGGTTTAATAAGGGAAACCTAGTTTCAAACAATGAATTTTTTGGATTCGCTCAGTATACCACTCAAGATTAGAGCTGGAATGAATGAAGTAGTTTTGCAGTGGGGCAACATTCAAGATGAAATGGAGCGTAGCAAAATTGATGGTGGTGTTGCACTGAATCAAGCTACCAAGATCCACACTCAAGTAGCAGAATGTCAGTATCGCGATAAGCTGATTTATATTGCACAGGTATATTTTACCTAAGTCCTTTGGAGACGAAGTTGAATTAGTGTATATAGCAACGGCATTCTTCATTTGGGGGATTCGTGCGCTTGTATGTGTTGCGTGAGGTACATTGAACATACAGAAAACCAGAAAGAACTGACTACCGGAAGTACGCTTTTGTGCTCATATACGTTTTAACCTAAAACAGTAGTTGCACCAGCCACGCAAATATTACCACCGCTTGTCGAAAATCCCACTGCTGATGTCCAGTGGCCGTCCTAAAAATTGTCAGCTCTTGATGGATCGCACGACTTTGCCAGTACTTTCATGTATATCGTGTGAAGATAGAGGAACATGCGAGGCCTGATTTTTCCTGATTTGTCTAGCTATGCGCGCATTTCACTACTTATCATATGGTCTGCTAAACACTTCTTGGTGTGAGGAATTTTGCAACAGCCTTTCCACGGTAGAGGTGTATTTACTGTAGTCTTTAAGAAGGGCTGCCAGCTGTGCCAAGATCTGAAATGGAACCGAAGTCTAACCGGTCGAGCATTGTTTGACGAATTGTCGGAGAATGAGATCATATTGGCCAGCAGAGTGTACAACCGAACAAAAACCCAGTAATGTGTGAACTTTCTAGTTCAAAACCGGCTTACATGAGCCCATTAAGTGATGTTACTGATGTCTTGCCCAGTTAACACGTATGCACACGAAGTTGTTCGTACGTGAGAAGTAAAATGCCTGTCTTCAGTAGAATCTGAGCGATATTTAACACTTTCCCGGTAAATCTGAGACGAACGAGGCCGTAATCTACAGTGTACAGTTGGATTCACACGTGTCGTAAGAATGTTTAAAGTGGTCATATTTGCTCCATGATCCGTTGTGCGCAGCCGTTGTGCGGTTTCATGCTGTATGCGACTGACCTCTAGGCTCCCTAAATTATGTCAAGTTTGTGCACTGAGCAGTATGGTTTGGCATGTGACCATACAATAAATTAGTATCGGGTTGACATTGAGAACAAATCGCCATCAGTATGGCACCGTGTGTCTTGAATAAGTACATGTACATTTGGTGTTCTATCCGTTTATTCAGATTGGATCCTAAGCTTAGGGATAAATCTGGTGGGATGATGTGTCGCTGATGGGATGAGATATAATCTAAGGTACCTAAGCCTTCGTGTCCTGTCTCCCGCGCATCACCCGGCCGCCAAATCTACATTAAACTACACTGTGTGGTGATTGATTCCCGGAAACGTTCTGCAAGTAGCAGCTGCAGTCGCTGCAGTTGTCGCGTTAAACAAGCTGCGAAACATTCAGCGATTTTGTAATTTTTGCCTTCAACGTGCTTCGACAGTTTCTTCAAGCTACAAAGTACCGCCAGTTCGAATTTTCACATCATTTTGTGTTTCGGTTTCTACTTATAAACTTGAACACGAAGAGCACCTCAACCTAGAATTGTTTCGTTTTATAGCACAGGTTTCCTCTGCTACTAAAAAATCACTTCTATAACCGGAGATTCCGCCTCTTCTAAAACGTTGGTGATCAAGATAAGACTGATAAAAAAATCCGTTAGAAAGTTGATGTCCCCGAAGGAATGTAAAGGAATATAACTCATAAATATCGCGCAGCGGCCAATTCCATACTTGGCCAGTTATTTCAGAAGGCTCGTTCAATGCACATTTGACAGAATGATGAGTCAAACTGGCTTCTAAAAATCATTCACCCTTTGTGTTGCTACCGTCATTAAACTTATTCAAGTGAAATCGGACAACAGTATGTGGGATACGTGATAGTGTAATTTGCATAATTCATATGAGCCTACAGTAATGTGTACGATGAGTAAACCAAAACCTCAGAGTAGTATTTGGAAATTATTGAGCAGTTTCAATGAATATCGAATTACAAACTTTGGTTACACAGGGAATTTAATGATGACTTTGTCACATCTTTTCACGATGCAATGATTCTGTATAAGCCGGTTTACAGCACATCAGTACTTTTGATGAAACAGAAAAAAATTGCAGCTTGAATAGAAGAGGACTTTTGACACTGGGCGAAAATGTGTTTATAAGCAAATCAGCAGTCTAAGGCTTCATTAAAAACTTAGCCACGAACAGCCGCAAAATGAGTGATTTTATTTTACGTCCAAGTTACCTCAGCAAAAACTTGTCATAACATTGTACCAGATATAGAAGGTTTGCTAACAACTCGAATTGACATTTAAACGTAAGTTTAGGGGGAATCACGGTAAATATACCCTACTGCGTAACTGGTTTCAAGTAGCGGAGTGCCATGCTTATTTTACACCTGATCAAGAAAAATACTTGACGTTTGAGCCCTTTTGCTTTATGTGTCATCATCCTGTGTGGGAAGAGGATCTACGGGCAAACTTACAAATAATCAACCAAGTGTGGTTGCGAAGTAGGCAGGTTTCAAAGGAGTTGACTGCTCGGATGGAATTAAAAAATAAACGAATTACAATGATCCGCGTGCCAAGAATTGTTGTTGAGAGTAGTAGTAGTAGTAGTAGTAGTAGTAGTAGTAGTAGTAGTATGAGTAGGGCACCTCGTAACGGAAATTTTTCACCATAATTCTGTTCCATGAAAGAAAATGGGTCATAACGAACATTTGAAAATTTTGCAAACCCGAAGGTACTACTGAATTCCTAGACTAGATAATTTGCTAGGTTTTGTTTTTTAGCGGGGCACCTTTACATCTAGTTAGACCGAAAGTGGACCAGCTCTGGTGTAACAAGGTCATAAGTATGTGAGTGCAAGTGTACCAATCGTTACTGACTATGCGCATATCAATACTTCCTTATTTCTGAGGAGGAATTACTATTTGTTAAGTAATATAGGATGCACGCAGCAAAGACTTTCTTGGATCAACCTTCAATGTTTGCAAAAAATTCAAACTACGTTCAGGACTGCTTGTCGATTGTTTTTTTACGTGGCGTCCGTGTATGGCATTTTTTGTAAGTTGTGTGGGTAGCCGCAATTGTTTCCTAGCTTGCACGTGTAGTGTGGATTGTGTTTGGAAAATTTTACTTGCAGCGGATGATTTTGCTTTTTCTAGATTCTATGAACTTTCTAGACGACCTTGTTTATTTGCTAATCGCATATATAAATAGATCCAAATTTTGCGCATGCCCATCCATAGAGTCCTATAAAGCGCTTTTAGCTACAACGCAAATTTGGCACCTAGCTGTCATTCCATCCGAAAATGGCACGGGGCTGAGATACCACCAGGTTGCAAAACCTAGACAGGAAGAGTTGAAATTCCAAGGTTGGAGTCAAACCAGGAAACGTTCGGTAAGTTCAAGCCACAACAATTCAGTCATTTTTAGCCGTTCTAGAATCAAACTAGCGCAAATGAGAAGACCTGGAAAAACACTGTTCTTTACAGATTTACACTGTAGTGCAGACATCCCAAATACACCGAAATGTTTACCTCATCAACCTCCGAGTTTGTTCGGTTTCCGCATCTAAAAAGGATACCGGAAGTGTTCGCCATTGTATTTGACTGATAGTGATTTGTGATGACTCCTGTATTTTTTATCTGAACAGCAAAACGATCTAAAGTCAAGTAAGTGAATGGGTACTTCAGTTTTGTCAGTAAGATTGAAGTGTGACACTCGGGTGTCCTTCTTGGTAAATTAAGATTCGGTTAAAAATGCGAAATAACGTGTTAGCTCGATTTCTCTTCATTTTCAAATTCGCATTAAATCTGTTCACATGGAGGATCAAAATTAAGAAACGCGGACAAAATTCCGTTCATTCTTTGTAGGGCGACTGGCAAAAAGAAAAGAACATTCTCCCAAGTTTCGAATGGTGCCAGCAGTGCATTTGCAACGATTAAATTCTTCATATAGATGCATCAGAAATTTGAACTAACCGAAATGACCCCGTAAAAATAGCTGTATGAAACTAACCTCTGATTGCAAACGGTTGTGTCTGACAAGCGCTAGTAGATGTACTGTCATAAATACTCTGCAATTCCATAATCTTGCCAAAGACAAACGATCTGTTCGCGCGCTTTGTGCAAGATGATTTTCGACCTGTATTGTCGCAAATATGTTTAAATAGTACGGACGTGTTCATCCACGAATGAGTTCAGCATGAGTTTATTTTGTTTACTGAGGGGCTTAGATTTGTGTTATGGACTTGAACTTCTTGAAACTAAATTTCTTCCTCAAAACAATCACCTGTTTCACAGGTAAGAAATTGCGTGTCTTATGAGCTGTTGATGTTTAATATAGCCTTTTTATCACATTATAAAAGACAAAACATCAGAAGTTTATGAAGTCTGATTTTCAAACGAGCATTATGTCACAGATGAAAAGCATATTTTCATGTAAATTTGTTTCCCAGTTGACTTCCCAGAGCTTGTGTGGTGAATTCCTTGCGCCACCAGACATTGCTTTTTTCCGAAGTATTTGAAATGATCTTTTATTCAAAAATAAGGAACCTGAAATCGTGTCCAGCAGTTTTTGCGAATGCTATCCATCTACTCTGCTACAGATCATAGCCCGTAGGCTAATTAGTAGACAATGTAAAAGTGCGTAAGAGTCAGAAATAGGCAACGTGGCTGAATGGAGTGATTTGTTTTGACTCGTGAAACCAATGTGAAAGTTAGGGTCTTCCAAAGTTCCATTCTTGGCAGTCCGTGATCGCAAATAACTATTCGGTCTTTCTATATTAACGGCTCATAATGATTAGTTCCACCAATCGTGCCTAGGCGCTTGTCACTTTTGCGTTAGGTTTATTTTCGGATGCACTGTCTCCTTTTTATGTTAACCTTTTAGCCATGCAAATCAGTTAGACTGGTCCAAATGGCGTGCTCACTAATTCCTTTTTTGAATAGCTTCTGACCACCTAAAATAGAAAAGTATTTGACCTATTCATCTACACTTCCAGTAAAACAACCTTTCGAGTGCCAATAGCAGTTGTGGATTCCCATTGCAGTGATAACTTAATGGACATCAAGCTCGAACTCATCTACAACGCTTGCTGATTTTAACATTTCGGAATAAAAGGTCAATGCAAACGAATAGCTCTGTGAATGATGGGGTTCTTCCCAGAGTAAAGGCAGTGGTATTTGAGATTCTACATTCCTGTTGGGCAGTAGAATTTTCTCAAAAAAAGTATTCAGAAAAACTGTAAACATCGGGCGGTGGTGATAGCAACTGTGCGACACACTATAAGGCATACTCTTTGGATAATCTCTGAAACCAACAATCAACAGCTAGTTATTTCCCTCTCTCAAAGAATCATCATTCATAAGGCAGTGTTAACGTACAGTTATCTCGGTTCCTTTTAAAAAACCTAAAATTTTAATCAATGGGATCATTTGGATCACGTTTGCATGCACGCAACGCTGCTTCCGGTCGAAAGGATCGTGTTATTGACAGAATCAACCCATGCATAAAGAAAACGGTGAGTGTAAACAATGTTTGTCTTGCGGACATTTTGTAAGCTTAGAAATGTTCACTCACCAATACTGACGACACAAATGGTATTATCTTCTGAACTGGAAAGGTATCTTCACTTTTTCACTTGTTTTATGCCTCGCTAAACATTGCAAATTTTTACGTTTGCCAATTGCAAAATCTACACTCATATGTCAAGAAGCATTGTAAATTCAAGCATTTAAAAGAAATCATAATGATGCTTCCACCACTGATAAATTCGCAAAAGTAATTTGGTCGCGTAAGGATATTTCGAGTCCAAAATGCACACTGAATTAATCTTTGACAAAGGAATCGAGTGTACTGATAGTGGTAAAATTTCAGTCAAATTTCACTACAATCAACTATGCGTAACTTTCCGCACGGACCATTCAGTTATTGGCCCTGACATCAACAGCTGAATTGTTATTGGATAATTCCCCTGACCAATTGCATTTTACGGACAGTTAAGCTTTGTCCATGCGTCCAGCCTCTTTCCGCCAGTTATCTGAATCGGTTGTGCGCGTTTCGTCCACACTGACCATGAAAATATGTTGCAATCAAACATGAAACAATGAACCCTCTGTTGGAATTAGGTCTCACGCATAAAATGGTTGTGGCTGTGTTGAGTGTCTTAACCAGTGTAACAATCGGCGGAAATCTGTTGGTTATGATAGCGATTCTACTTGAGCCGCGCCTCAGACAAAGTGTGACAAATTGTTTTATTTTCTCCCTAGCTGCCGCAGATCTACTGTTGGGTACGGTGGTTATGCCCTTTTCAATCGTGGAATATTGGCGGCAGCGTTATGTGGACGATTACACTCAGAAGATGAACCATGATTCAACTTTCGAATTGTGGCCTTACGGCCAAGGATGGTGTGACACATGGCACGCTTTCGATGTCTTGAGCTGCACAGCATCTATACTCAATCTATGCGTTATTTCTGTAGAGAGGTATATTGCGGTCTCTGACCCTGTTAGCTATCAGACAAGAATGACCCATTCACGATCGATCATAATGATCGCCAGTGCATGGATTTGTTCTGCACTTATCTCGTTTCCAGCCATTGTCTGGTGGAGAGCTTCACTGAGTGACAAGGAGAAGCCAACGAATAGTTCCCACATTTCTACAGGCACCGAACTGAAAAGCTCGCCCACGGTATCAACAACAGATTGTGTATTTCCCGACAACCAGCTTTATCTGTTCTTGTCTTCATGTGTCTCTTTTCACATTCCTCTCGTCGTAATGATTGTGGTTTACTGGCGTATCTATAGATCGGCTACAAAAGTACTCAAATCACTGGAACGTGGGGTAAAAATACTTAATAATGGTGATTTGATTATCCGCGTTCATCGGGGTGGCAGCTGTAAACCGGTTAAGAAACCTACCACCAGCATGTGGTTATCGAGTGTTGCAGCTCAAACTTCCAGCGGAGAAACGTCTGAACCACGTGCGGTGGGGTCAAGCTCTTATTCCGATGTTTGTTCGTCGGGCAGAGTGGCTTGTGAGGAAATAGCTTTGGCTTCACCACAGATCCACACCGACTCTTGTGAAAGGCCAGTATCTGCTATGAAGCACGTCCGGTTTGCCAAACTAAAGAACAGTAGTCACAAATTAGAGAAACGTTCGGGCTGTCGGTGTAACTGTCAAACGTGCTGTGGCTGTGCTTCGTTTGTGTTTCGATGCCGTGGTGGTCTCAATCCTCAAGACTGCAGTGAGGATGAAATCCTGCAAAGTGATAGGAGACCCAGATTGTTTAGCTTCAAAAAACGTATCAATCGTTTTTTGCAGGAAAAGCGGGCAGCCAAAACTCTGGGTATCATCATGGGTGTGTTCATCGTTTGCTGGCTACCGTTTTTTGTGTATAATACACTTAAAAGCATCCAACCATCTTGGACTCAGTCACATGAATCTATTTTGTTCCCACTTCTCACGTGGCTTGGTTACGTTAACTCCAGTATTAACCCATTTATTTACGCCTACTCACTTCGTGATGTTCGAAGAGGATTTAATAATTTATTTTGCATATTTCGACGAAAAACCTGGAACCATGCATCACATTCATCTGAATCTAAAAAATAGCTCGATGTTTGCACCAGATCTGTATGCGTATTAATGTACAGTGCTCTGTCGAGCTTCAAAAACAGGTGTGCCAAGTCTTTCAATTTTAATCACATCACATATAAATTTGAAGAATCTCCTTGTGACCGAAAATATTGGAGCACTTGCGTTTCCCCACAACAAGCGTGATGCATGGAGCATACCATGCGTAACTGTTTGAGATATGTCGAATCTGACTGTATATGCAAATTTTGAAAAGTTATGCAGTACACAGTTATTGATATTTCTAGAAGATAACTAGTGTCAAGTGGCTTATGACGCATATGTTTATCCGGAATTTTTTCTCAGTATTGTTCTACACATTAGAATGACTTTACCAAAAACGAAGCATGCGGTTAAGCAGGGGGGACATCAAAAACTTGCGACTGGTTGTTTGTGGTTGAAGTCCTTTGACTAAATAACTAAGGAGACATTTAGGCCCGTTTTGCGCAATTTCTGTCGTGTTTTGTGGTTTTGCTGCCTTTCACACGTCAATTACAGAAAGGGTTTAAAATGACCGCCTTGCAGATATGTTGTTCTATTTGCACTCCCCAAATTGACCAAAGTAACTTGAGAAAATGAATTCTCGGTACTGAGACTTCAGTCGGGATGTCAACCGTTTGCATTCTACTCGGCGTAAAATTGCGAGGGAAAACTTGATTGAGATTTTACGAGTGATGTGTTCTGTAACGCAGTTATCTTGTTCATATCTCGAAATCTTCACGTCGAATCCATCTGTGGGGCAAGCTAGTTAATTCCGAACGTCGGTGGCTGTTTGATATTGATATGTCAAAAACCAAACTTGGCTGCTTCAAAAAAACAAAATCACGAATTATGCACGCAGCAAGCAATTCGCACCTATGTTCGATATCAAATTTACCAAATTCTATAGCATCACAGTAAAATGCACTCGCAAGCTTGGAGCTTGAAGCTTTTGCTGTTTTGAGAGGAAATCTAGAACGCCCAAGAATAAGTAAACCGGAAGAGTGGTGAGGCTAAATTCGAGCAAACAGGGGCTTAAAACCCACATCTTCCGCGAAAGCGAATGGGTTTAAAGCAAAACTGATGGATGTGAGCAACCGTTCTTATTCTACTTCAATCGGTTACAGATACGCACCCGAGCATTTCATCCAAAAATCCGTACAGGACGTAGAAAACAGGAAAGACATCAGATTGTTGAAACCAGAACAAGGATTTGGTACATTCAGTGTTGACGAAAGAAATTTTGTTTCGAAATTGGACGACATTTTATCTGACCCAATGAAAATCTCCACAGACAAACGACCAGAAAATGTGAAAAAAACGAAATATAATTTAAATACCCTCTTACTGAATGGGCATTTCTCGTACTGAATTAAATCACTTCAGATCAATGGGTTTTCATACTTCCAGTTGTATATTTTACTTAAGATTCATGAAGTAAATGCGCTGGTTTATCTTAGACTAAACATAGATGGCTCTCTTGCTTCAAAAACAGCCAAATGGTCAAACGATATTTTCAAATCTGATACGTCATTTAGCAGCACCTACGAACATTCACAGCGCCTTGAGGAATCCTGTTTCAAACATGAGACACCCAGTCCCTAGCATTGACACCGCTGAAGTTTCGTATAAGCAATTTCGCCTACATTTTATCCCCTTACTTATCTCATTTCTCAGAGAGCGTAACTAGCTGTGTGGTAACTAAGCAGAATTTTCAAGTCAACCGAGATTATAGCCCTGGATATTCCTGTAGGCCCAACACTGGCTGACACCTTCAGGACCAAACTAAAACGGCTGCGAAAACTAATGGTAAGAAGCCCTATTTATGCAAAAGTTGTGAAGACAGTAGTCTGTAATAATAATTTGTAAAAAAACAAACAAAACATTGTGGGGCTTCTTACAAAGTCTAAAGCTTTGTTGTTGAATGTCCTTTGCGTACAAATAGGAATACGTGGTCAGCTATCGTTACTAGTGTGAATTCCAGTGAATTCCAGTGAATCCGGTTGATTGGATCGCACGGCAACCTAACTGAACGAGGAAAAAATTCAGTTTGTATGCCTTCGCTCCATACAGCGCGAATTATCAACGTTTCCTGTACCACAGTGTTGAGAAATCTGATTCTCAATGAACGGGATGTGGAGCTCCAGTCCATTCAAGCTGGATTTTGAGAGAAAGGCTACCTGAACCACACAATCGATGTTATCGAAATTTAGACGAAAAAGGAGACCAATAATGTCGGTTTGGAAGAACTTCACACCGACGAGTGAAACAGAGAGGAACTTGAAATTCTGGCAGAGGCTTGTCTGTATGTGACGATCTGGCATTTTTAAGCAACTTGGATTCTGCCGCCAATATCACACCTTCAGTTGCAGAACATGCCATCGAAACAAGGCAGAGAGCTTGGCTTCAATGAAAGTCGCCGAGGTCATTAAGAGAACTAACCAATCAAAGTGAGCCAGAGTTCTTGTAGAAATGACGATCATTCGCTGCAAAAACTCATCGTACGCGTAATGATACCTTTGGGTCGCCTGGTTTTATTGTCTGAACGGCTGGAAAAAGGATGTTACTGATTTTCAGTAAGTTTTACACTGTTGCCGCGGTGGAGGAAGTGTGAAGTAGTGGTATGCCGCAACTGCCTACTCATCAGGCTGATTGCCGGAACCCAGTATTTCGAACAACTTTCAGCACTTTATTAGTCTTATGTTTGCCTGAACGGTTTTGTTTTAGCTAAGACATCACGCTCCAAATTCAGACGGTAGCCATACCTCACGATTCTGACTCAACTAGACGCAGTGTTTTTAAGAACATTGAGCTTTTAACATCGTTAAACACTTTTTAACCTTACGATTTGCTTGGTACTCAAGGCTTCCTAAATCTGCATGCGTTGTCCAGAGGAAAGTCATCCTTTTCACAAGAGTAAGAACCCTTGTCAGTTGTTCCACAAAGTCTTTAAATAGAAAACAACGTGAAATAATGGGGTGGTTTGCCTTTATTAAACAAGCTGGTTTATTTTTTCCGGGAAAATGCTATCGTAGAGTATTTGGACTGGTAGCCTCTCTTTTTGAAATAGTGTGCAATGAAATCCCGGGAAAAGTTTTGAGTCTCGATATTGGTGGGCGTAGCAAACTATTAGACCGAATGAGTCTCTTTCGATGGGACTGAGAGGAGCATTTTCAGTTAACATTTCAAGAACTCGCTTTATAACATGTGCTGTACATGTGCTGTGCAAAGTGGTGAGCTAACCAAATGGTTTTCAGGCGAGTTTATATCGTAAACGACATATTCTGGACAGCATCTTGACTACTCTTCATACCGTTATTGGACGGAAAACGAACTGCGTTTTGCTGAACCCTTCAGGTTCATTGAGATTATTCATATCAAGACTGTACTATAGAGGGAGACTATTTAGGATATTTCATTAGGAAGGTATGTGACAAAGACCAAAAATGAGGAACACGGAAAACCGGGTCGTTTCATCCAGTGTGGTGAATTTTCCATAGTGCCCATAGTGCGGCTTCCTCAGAATTTGACATATATGCAGTTCTCAAACTGACAGCATCAATAATGGATATTTGGTGCAATTGAAAGTCCCAGTTATTTGGAAAGATCAAATTGACTGCGCACAAAAAAAAGTTACGTTTTGGTATTTCGCTATCAGCTTTATAGGGGAAACAAACTGTCAGCTAAAAGTTATAAAACAGAGAAGGCATGAGTATTTCCCAGACCGAAATAGTTTGCATCACCAAATAAATGAAAAATGGTGACTATCACTCCACGGATTTTGTTGAAGTCTCAAAGAATTCGGAATTGTTGGTCAATACATACAGAATGATGCTCGAATCCTGATGTCGAACTATACTACCTTTTTGAAGAAGCATGTGACCGGACTGCAAATTTAGTTCTCCGTCTTACTGGCCTGGGTTTTAAGGTATCTCTAAAGCCATACGTCCCATTAACATTTTTACTGGTAACATATATGTGTATTCTCTCGGTTAAATTGGAAATTCAGTGCTGAAATTTTCTCCTACTCTGAGAATTTGAAAACGGTGTATTTTTGCCGTGCTGTTTCCACCGCTGGAGCACAACCTTTGCAATATCACTCGATGCATTTTTTCCTTAAGATAGTATGCTTTAAGTCACTACGAGCAGTGAATAGAGCGTACGGGTATAATTGTGTAAGACTGACGCAGAACTGTCTGTCAAAATGATATCGTCCATTTATCGAAAAGTATTCTTCTGAATTGGCATGCTATTCAAGACTACCGCGCAAACCGTCAACGAGTTGCAATAAGTACAGTGGCTGTTCTCCAGAGCTTTTTCTTTCACCTCCTTGTCGACCGTAATTGTTTATCTTAGCACCCTCTCAAAACCGTATGTCATGGACTGCTGTGATGACGATATTTACGAGTTAAATGCCAAAGGAACACTGGCCTTTTGCACGTGATGTTTGCTGCATCGGCATTGTTATTTCCTCCGGTCACGTAAACCAAGCTGTTCAGACATATGCCGAAAGCTGATAGACACCATCGCTTTTTCCTACAACCTGTCGAAAGAGGCCGCCGAAACCAGTGCTCGCGTCGATTCATTAGAGGGTACTGAGACCTTATCATAAGATTGGCACTCACTGTTCCCTGGAAGGTCCAACTGGGAATGAGGTTATGAATTACACCTGTGCATCTAATAAATAACATAATAATAATTTTAACGGCAGTCGTACATTTCGACTCGAAATGCATATTGCCAAGAACGTGAGGAAGCTGACCACTTCCGTTATGACTTCCTTATTCGGCGAGCTTTTATGACATTATTGAAAAAGCAATAATATGAAGCCTGCAATAAAAATTTGGAATAATCTGCTTTAAAAACAAATTGACCGGGCCGTCACATTTTTGTCCTTGCTATGAATACGCATACTTTCATCTAGACAAGTTGACATCATGAAGCACCGCATAACGATATGCAGTTTGGAACTTCTCCAAAAATTGTCATGTGAGCTGAGCAACATTTCACTAGAGAATGTCCTAATTGCACGGTTGAAAAGTAGAATATAAGCCAATAGGCAATCTTGAAGGAATTCTCCAGGTGGTTGGGAAAAGGTAATTAAAATCATTATTAAGTTGTGGGAGAGAGCAAATCTGGGCACACATCTAATGCAGACATATGGCTGAGCGCAACTAAACGGCAGACAACAAGGTAAAATAGGAGTTACAGAGATTAAAGATTTTATAAGCAACATAATACCAGAGGTATACTTGTGGATTGCAGTTCCGCTCAATTATTTGGCACGTTGATGTGCGATTTCACCTGAGTCCTTCAAAAGGGCAGCACTAATTTTGCCCACCTACTTCACCTACGAGTACATTTAACCACTGCATCAGAAACCAGTTAATCGTTTCCCACAGCTTTTTGCCTCCATTTCATAGATGGTTTCCCGATATAACTTTCGATTTGTCTGACAGCGTTCAGCCACTCCTTCTCACACGCCGTTACCACTGGACTCTATTTCCATGAAAACATCAGAGCATCCCGTTCTGTATACTGTTCCACTTATTTTGCTGGAAGTTTGTACTCAATAACTCCTCTACGTTGATGCTAACCTCTTTAATCCATCCATGTTTAGTAGCTCTGTGCTCTCCTTTTCATGGGAATCCCTTATCCTCTAACCTGAATCTCATTCTGACCAACAAAACGGCGCATTGCTTCGACTTTTGCCATCTTATTCGAGCCTCTAGAGTTCCTCATGGCCATGCAGGTTCTGTATTATGCTGAGCGCAATGTCCTGAGGGCCGGTCGGATTTATGTGCTGATGAACTGCTGCTGTCCTGCTGAAGGATATTTCTCACATGGTTATCTATCACTACCCTTCTCCGTCTCTTCCCATTCAGGCACGTTCTATACATCGACCCTGCCTGATCAGCTCTATTCGAATAAGTACTCTGTCTAATTAATGCTCTAACAGCCAATGTTGTTCACTTTACTTCTGAGTAGTATTTCGAAGACATACTAGACTTTGTTTGGAAGTGGATAGTTTGGTAGTCGTATGATAGAAGACAGCTAGAGCACTGGATTAGAAAAAAGTAGGACTCGAAATGCGTTTTCGTGAAATTTCAACAGTTTAAATGGAAACCATGGGTAACAATAAAATTGCACTGGAATAATTAACACTAACAAAAACCATAACGAGAGTTATTGGTGGCGCAACTGACGTAAATGGGTCAGCTCTGTGGTCTTCATTGATATTCTTGTAAACTTCTCTAAGTCATTTGGCGCATTTCTTATTATCCAGATATTAACGGCATTTTTATTTCTTTTAGGCTGCACGCAACCGGCTTCTTGATTGCCTTAACAGCCTGATTCACGACACCTTATTTAGGTCCACTTTTCGTGAACAATAGTGAGCATGTTGTGGGACCGGCGATATAAGGCTTTGCCCTTGAGCGCACGTTACGCAATCTGTTTCGGCTATTTGTTGACGGCCTAAATTTCTAGCACTTAACCCACAACGCTGACTTGGATGTCAAAAGAAGAATTCCCTAGTGTCATTCCTATAAAGCGCAAAACGGTGCTGCTGGTAAACATGTTTGGTCCAGAACTGATTCTGCTAATATCGGCTCATCCTGTGAGTGGTTCGTAGCGATGAGTAATAAAGATGTCAAGACTACATTACGCAAGAATATTGATGGGAAGTTTCTGTCTGCGATACATACCCCATGACTTTGCGCACTTCCTCCATGGACTGTCTACTTGAGCGGAATTGGCGCAATTTGTGATTTTACAGCATGTGCATAAGCCGTATTTGGGAACCACCCTCTTTCCATGTCGAAAAGTCAGGACCAGAGTTGGATTAATGCTCCACATCGCCAGATCCTCTTATCAGACAGAAACTTGTCACACGCATCAGTGGAAGTTGATTCTGTTGGACATCTACATATACCGACACTGCGGACCCGAAATAAGAATACACACACTAACAATTTTTCACCCAAACAAGAAGCAACTGAATGCTTTACCCTGTACAGCTGCGAAATTTTCCAAAACCAGAACGCACAGTCTTAACATCACAATATTACGCCTGAATGCTGAATACATAACGTTTCCAGCGAAGCAACAACTAAAGTATGACAGTTATTGTGTTTGCCTAAAGAAGCAGCATTCTTTATTTCCGGCGCAAAAGAAATTAACAAATTTCCAGAAAACCTCATTTTGTTTGAGCATACGTTGCTTATGCTGTCAAGACAGCTGTTTTGCAAATGAACTCACCAAATTCGGATTAACTGGGCTTTGCGTAGTCTGCTCCATTGGTTTGCCTCAACACCAAGGGCAACCAGTAATATGAACCGCTTTTCCATGCATTCTTTCCGTGTGTAAATACACAGCAATCTTTTATTGGAAATGGGGTTTCGTATTTCACTTCCAGAAAACAGCCCCAATTTTCCGTAAATAACGTCCAACTCCTAGTGCTATATTGCACGCGCAGGAAATCGCATCGTTCGAAAAACGCATTCGTAGCCAAAAGTCTAGCCTGGAGGACCGCAACTGTACATCAAAATTGTGTGTGACTTCCACTGGGTGAAACTTCTAACCAAGATTCACACCAAGCAAAAGCTCGATAGATGCCATTTTAACTCAGCGGAGAATACACCGTCCTTTTATAAACACAACAGCTATAGAAAGCATCACCATTTTAGATCAATGGACATTTTGAATGAGGATAAATCCACTTCTCCCTGTTTATAAGAAGTCCAACGACGATTTTTCGTCCAACTTCACCGATAAAAACAAAAGTCGCCGTCCGACCGTTTCAGCTCATGAAAGTATATTGATACAACTTTTCAAAATGGTGGCTGGAATGCGCATCCTACGTCAGGTGCTCTCCGTCCACTCAGCTTTATTTGCTGAAAAATGTCTACATAAAAAGCCCTGAATAAGCCGATGGGCAGCCTATATAGGGTACTGTCAACAGTAATCCATAGAAAAACAACCCAAGGGGCGGTAATCTAGTTCTAGTTTTTTAGCATTTCTACACAGTTAGTGCAAATGACGAACAATCAGCAAAGTCATGGATACTGAAACAAAAATACAAAAGTCCGTCAGAAGAAATTGAACGAATATTTGATCTGCTCGGTCAAATAAAATGAACGAACGAAATTAACTAACCAATATCGGACATTTTGTTTGTTAGTTCACAAAAATCTGCTGTTAGATAGTTAAGTTATTTGAGGATGGTTTTACCGTTGGTTGTATTTTCTGCCTATTATTTTCGGCATTTAAAGCAGTCACTTAAAAGTAGAGCGAACTGGACACTTTCAACTTTCCTTTGGCGCAGGCCTCGTTATATATTATGATGGGTACGGACAGATGAACGAGATGCAACACAACCCGCAAATTAATCTTGTAACGGCCCTGATGAATACCTACCGGTCCAATTTTCTCTTCTGGTATGTTCGTCGAGTACAAATATTCCATTTACTATATCACATTTGGCAACTTCTGTATATTTTGTCCATGTAATGTTAGAAGTATGCTTACGCAAATGAAATCGCCTTTGCATCTTGACCTCACCAGCGTTGAAGATAGCTAGTTTCGTATGAAAATTCTGTAATGCACAAATGGGTGCCCAGAAGGTAACATCCCGTCTGCTGGTCAGAGATAGGAGAGGACTAATCAATTTTGGTAGTACTTATTCCAAGTTTAGTTAGATCTAAAACATTACTGACAGTCTTGTACTGAATATGAGACTGCAACCTGGTTTGGTCGACATTTTTTACTTTGTTAAAAACCCAGTGGTTTTGCCCATTTATTTATTTAATGACGTTTTTTGAGAGGATTCAACTTCTTTGGTCAAGAAAAAAACCGTAAAACCTCTTGTGAAATGAATAGGGTTCCTGACAGCTTGAAAGTCCTGAAGAAATATGTAGGAAAATTATGTTAATGGCCTTTCAAGATTTGTTTCGGTAACATAACCTCTTTTTGGTCACAAACGAGAACATATTTCCTTGGGTATTGCAGCTTATCCTATCGATGTATTTTGCTTAGTAACTAATAACAGCAAGTTAAATTCATTATCGATCCCGCCAGTTTTGTAAGTTATATAAACCTTCAGGCTTTTTTTCCGCCAGTGAAACGTTCGCGCCTTACACAAAATTTGGTCACCCAGTAAGAGCTTTGGAAAGGTAATGAACTTCAGAGGGACCTGAAGCTCCTGTTCATCTTTGTGACTTTTGTGGTTTGTGATTCAACAGGTTGGAGAACTGCTTGATTTACCACGCTTAAGCAGTTGATACTCCAGTTTGGGGATTTCCTTAGGTTGCATCAAATGGAATATAACTGGGCGGTTTTTTGTTAACTGTGTTGAATGCCTGATGACTATGTTGGGGTTTTTTGAACGATCATTTTTTAATGCCTCCCGTTATTATTAATTTACAGAAGTAAATGAATGTAACCAAGACCTATGAACACATAGGTAAGCTCTTAAATTAATGTGCTATTTTATTCAACGCCATTAGTTAAAAAATTGCATACATTCAAGGTTTGAAGCAGTTGACTGTATGCAAACGTTCTACATATTTTCTTTTTGTTTGAGGATGGATTCTTGAAAATCAGACCCTGGCGGTCAAAAATGCTATTTTGGGAACCCAGATCAGATGATTTTCCTGAAAAATGCATTACTTTGGAGAAAAACAAAAGTTGATCGATGTCAAGTATGAGCGTATAAAAAAGCGCCGCCGTGAATGTTTTTGAACCCATATCTGTATGCTGCTATTTTTCGAATACTAGTCTCGGCAGTAAAATATAAAGCCAAATGAATGCATACCTATTGGGGTCTGTGACGAGGTTAGGCCTCCTGTCGACTTCTAGCAGCATTGCTGCGTATGTGTTTTGGAGAAGCAAAAATACATGGTTGTAATTAATAGGAACTTCGTCTAAAAGTCATATCGGAGAGCTTTCTGCACTAGGTGTTTCCAGTCGAATTTGCAAATAAACATTAAATAAAAACAATAATGACAAGAGTAGATATTGTTTGTTTGTTCGATCATTTGTGACATTGGTCATCCATAGATTATACTAAAATCACATGGTGCCAACAGGAGCTAAATCTCTACCCCATTTTGTCCAGTTACTGGAACGACGTCCTATATATCGGAGTCAACATGTTTGAGACTAACGACGTAAAATACGATCAAAATTTAGTTACTTTGATCCGGCGAATGAACAACCATTTTGCGGAGTAGCCATTTTATTCAGAGGGTTCTGATCACGGTCTGCAGGACCAGCCAAACATTTTTTGTCACCAAATGAAACTTGTTCAGGCCAGGCTGGTGATGCCCGTTTTGTCCAAGCTAGTGGTGCGCACTTAAAAAGGAATGGTTGATGGCTAGGTCAGTCATTGATGAGAGCATTGAATGGCTCGTATTGGTTGCATTTTGCGTAAATTTTGTAAGGTAATGCACCTGAATGAGAGAAAAAATAAAGCTGACCATTGTGTCCCTCAATCAAGCTTCTCATGAATTTATGCTCAACTATTTTGTAGCAGAGTATTACCCAAAGTCTTGCATGATGTGACAATTCACTCTGTTTCAAGTAGATATTCAGCAGCTGCTTTGTAACAAGGTGCAATTGGCGGGCTAAACCGTATTTGCTCAGCTTGCAGCTGAAGGTACATAGCCATATTTGTGTCGTATTCTGAAATATTTAAAGGTACGGGGGCGGTCGTTTGAGATCCTTTTCGCTTTTTAGCTTGCCGGTATTGCATATTCCAACAAACCAACACTGTACACGTCATCAGCTATGATATCCAAAGGGACAGATTACATTTTCTCTTGCTGATTTTAACTTAAGGAGTTGAGCGCAGATACTTCACTGACATCGTAAACCCACCACTAACCACGAAAATTTAAAAAAGTCCTGAACAACTCAAATAAGTGTTCTATAGTTGTGGGCTGAATCAATCATCAATTTATCAGCTGTAAACCTTGCACCATTGGCACATTGGTACCGAACACTGCATGAGGACTGGTAAACCATTCGTGGTAACATACTAACTGCCATATATTGCTGAGATGTACTTGGCTGCTTTGCATGGTTCCGTTACATCTGTACCCAGTATCAGATTTATCGGTCCATGGCTTCCCTTGTGAAAGCCACATTTTCATCCAAATAGCTTGCCATCCAAATGAATAAAAACCTCGATTCTGTCGAGAAAGGAACTGTATTAATTACAGCAACCGATGATGCCAATCATCCCTACATAACCACTGCGCGTTGGCGGGCTTTATCGTGCAGCTGAAACCAAAATTACTGAGCCTCGAAAAATGAGCAGGACAGCGGGCACTTTACCCCTTAAATAGCAAACAACCAATTACCTTCACATACATCACATCGAAAAAATCAAGCAAGTTAGCTATTATTCGAAACATCAGACAGGCTGACGCGGATATGCTATTTCGAATTACCTACTGATGGTTGATGGAAAAAAAAGTCACGTGAGTGCCAAACAACACTGGATCGTAACAAAATTCTTCAGTTTAAGCATAATTAGGTTTTATCAGCTGCCACATCCTCACATTCTTAATAAAAAAAGGGCAGCTGGATTCTGGAACCCTATTTTTTCACTATCTTTCAACATCAGTGAAAATAAAGTAAGATATTATTTAAAAACACAAGAAAATATTTGCTATAACCCTTTGAGAGTGATTAATGTGTTTGTGGGACTGCTCTTCTATTTCCTCAGCTGATTAAGCAAAATACTCAAGAGTTTCGGTGAAATCCTCGGCATGCAGGTGTCGCCTTTATTGAGGAGTTTTACCATAATCTATTATTCGTCATTTGTGAAGGTCGCATTGTTCCGCGGAGATCGCGTGTACTAGAAGAACGAATAGAATTTCAACAATCGGTTTTCTCAAAAATCAACAAAATAGGAGTTTAGAATAGAGTATTACACAATTGTGTTTCACTATTAGTGTAAAAACAAGAACACTTTCTACCCATCTCTGGGGTTTTTGAATGAGGACCAAGGGACGGTTCCCACTCGCCCCTTTTTGAGGTTGGCAGAGCAGCCATCTGATTGAATGGCACTCACTTCAGCTTTTTTTAGTGTCCGTCGACAAACATCCTTCGGCTGATTTGTACTCTCTGAAAAATTACTACAAACAACTTAATCTGTATTGTTCTATGTTTATCGACCAGATAGCTGATGATATCTGGTACCATGTGTTTGACCGACCCCATGTTTACTAAAAACCGGTAAATTATCTCAGATTCTCTAAAATAATAATCGATTAGTTGCTGCTGCATTTTTTTGCGGAGAATTACACAGCTATGTAATAGTAGTGGTCCGCGCTTTATGCTTGAGCATCATATTAAATAATCGGTCACTACTGAAACTTAGCCTCGGGTATGCCGCATCAAAAGATTATGGTAGACAGCAGTTGTTCTTAAGCGGCAAGCAAAGGTAGATGGGTTTCTCGGAGACTGCTGGGTCTAATTATTTGTTACTAGAAGCCAGGATAAGTTCTCTGCATACAGACTGATTTCAGTAAACGTTTTTTGTCAAACGTTTCCTCAAAAATGCAGCTAGGCCTTAAGTTTTTTTTATTTTCGCAGATCTAAAAAGCATACAAGATGCCTGTTGCCGAGCACATCTAAGAAAGTTCTCAAATTAATCCACGAATTCATACGGCTTTTGACGCGACAGTTTATCAAAAACTATCACAAGAGATGCGGCACCTCAGACGACTTCACGTCAGTCACAAGCTGCCATGTTACGATAAATTTGCTGCCTCTGTAGTCATACGTTCACCTCTCCCACAAGTTCTTCAGCTTCAGTTTCTACAAATGATCTTATTGACAAAATAGCCGGTGAACCGCGATGGAACATAAAGCAAAACTCTGGTGTTCGAAGGTCTGGACCGTGATTCTGAAGAGCGATAGTTTGGAAGGAATGTCTGCGCATCAAAATCTCTAAACCGTCTAAAATCTTGATAATTTGACTGCACAAAAAAAAATTTGAAATCAAAAATCGTATCACCAGTATTTAATGAGTGTTTTGCTTAATCAGTCAAGTCCAAGTGTTATCCCTTTGACAGCTTGATTCAAACATTAGGATAGTATATTTCACAGTTGTGGAATGTTTATCTGCCTTTTATACTAATCAATAAAGTCATCATTGAGAACAACACAACATTGATGAAATCTGCTACATATTGACGTAAGCAATGAGGAAAAGAGAACACAAATCGCAGAACTGCCTTATATCCTCATAAAAATCAAACAGGAGTAAAGTGCGTAAATATTCAAGAGTCCTTGAAGCAAGCACATCTACGTGTTTTATCACAGCATCCAAAAGCTGTCTTTGTTGTCCCAGCATTCATTTAGAATGTTACCCAGCAAAAACTCATTACACACCAACATGCAAAACTTCATCTTGTCAGTCGGGCAGGAAATGACAGTATGCTCCCAACTAAGTCACTTGGGTTCCATCTCCGCAAAAAAAACAACTTATTCGTGCTGTTACAAGAAAATGTCAGTGCCCGAGTGTCTGAAGACAATTCAAGTTCACGGTGAACCTCACATATCCCAGTTTTCTGCTACTAAATGGCTGAGGTCCGACCAGGATAAGGTTCCCGAAGCACTGGGACAAAGTTGTCACAACGAATCAGCCTTGTACCTGCTAAAGTCTCACTCTCAAGTGACCGCCGATTCGGGCTAATCTTGGCAAAACCATGCAAGTTACTGAGGTTTCTTATCACTCGACAGCGCTGGTTAAAAATTATGATAGTTTGAAGGATCGCAGAGTCGTGTGTGGATAAATGACGAAACGAGATTGAAACAAGCAATAAAGCACAAGTGACGTTAACATCATCCAGGTCATGGAATAACTGAAGCTGTTAACCGTGAGGCAACATCCAGAACCCACGCTAAAAAGAAAATTATTCAGAACGAGACGTACTTTATTTGTATCAAGAAGACAAAAGATCTTACCAAATAGTTTTTTAAATTTGTCAGTTTTTCGGATTTTTTCAAGACGCGATAAACTGGTATACTGATTTCCTTTCTTTGGCCTTGTGTAGAAGGAGGTAGTACAAAGGTTCATCTAGTTCACTTGGTTCTGGACACGTGACGTGTTTTTGTTTGCAAATGCCAACTCCGTATAGCGTATGCCAACTTTACGAGTTTGATCGCTAAAGATAGCAAACTGTTGGAATCATCTGAGAATTGTTTCCTCTCAGCATACATGAGGTGAGCATAAAGCGGCACTTCATTTCAGAAAGACATTAGAATCAATTCATGATCAGGTGTAAAGAGAACCCACATAGTGCTGAACATATATTAGGCACCTAGTATTGTTTTGATAATCCTATGCTGCACAGCGTAACTCCCATTGCCCAGAAAACGCAATATATTTGTTGGTGGGTCAGCGATTCTGAAAATAGGAAATTCGAAAATGCGTCCTATAACGCCATTGCCTAGAATCCCATTTGCCATGTTCTGTCATCTGGAAATCTTTTTTAGGTGATTTCCATACTAAGATACTTTTAACTGAGGATTCATGGTAACCTCGAAGGAACTCCTCTCATGGCTATTTCAGTTTGCAGTGGTGAACTTACACAAAATTTTCAGGCAGCTCAGCCTGGGTACTGCTGTGTTTCGAGCATGCCCGGTGATCTGATTACAAAATACTACCAAATTATAAATTCGTAATGGTCAGTGATTGACTTGGTCCTCCAAAAACTAAGCAAAAGTTTATTCCACACATGCGGCTGAGATTCTCGTGGATGAACAGACATTTAGGAAACCTCGGAAAACAAGATTTTGGTAAAGAAACAGGTAGTAGGAAATCTATAGATAATGAAAAGATTTGGTGTTTCGATGGGCGGACAAGTCAAACAGACTGCAATAGATACAAATCTTCTAGGCGGTTTTTCAGAACTACGTCAACATGACGTGCCAATTTCACACATGTAAAACTGCACCTGTAATCAACTCGCCCGAGGGTTAGAAAACCATCTGGAGAGTGTCAAATTCAACCTACTTGAAGAATTCCTTGATCGTTACCTAAACTGCTGAAATGTTTACTTCTGAGACTGAAAACAATATCTTGCAGCGTTGACATCCCGCAGCGCTTCCTAGAGGTCCGATGAGTGGGTTTAAGCAAGCCAGCCTTGAGGAACAATGAAAAGGGCTGGTGGTTGCCATTGCGTCAACTCTTAGATGGGCCAGCTTACACATGACGTCAGTGTGAATATAGAGCCAGCATAGAATCGTATGCAAAGGGTTCTCACATAGAGCTGCGAGTCCTGGACTAAAAGCTATAAAACGGAGGCTGAATCTCGGTTCCACAGCAATATGTTCCTACTCAGCATTAGAATCTGAACTATGCGCGGGGTTGCTCGTTTAAAATAAATTATTTGCTTAACACTATCCGGCAAACTCATTACTTAAGGTATAATTTACTTGATTTGTGTGTTGAGTTGGCTGCATGTTATCACTGTTATCATTTCAATTTTGTAAATGTGGTAATAAATATGTCTACTCAACAGGGCCCTCTGCACTTATAGGCTGTTCCCGAGAAAAATATCAAAACACTGTAAGCAACATGGTGCATCGCCTAACCAACACAACCTCAAAACGCAACAATATTTTGTTTTGTTTTCCATTTGTTGGTGCTTTCGTCAATGGCTCGAATATTCGTTACAAAATTTAGATATCAGATACGCACGTTATCTGTGAAAAGTGGATGAATACTGGATTAGTGCAGTGAGATTCGGATTTTCCGCTTCCATTTTTTGTGTTCACTAAGCTCACCGACCACGATGATTGCAGTACCACATGACTACGTTTGCTCGCCACGTGAGGACAAATGACTACTCAAGCCCCCTGGTGTTCAAAAAATAGATCATTCCCATCTACAGCCTTGTTTTTTGAAGGTAAGCAACAAAATTGAATGGAACTACGAAGACTAATCTTGAAAGGGCTTTCGTTTAAATGAACAATGTTCTATTCAGAAATTTAGTTTTTTTAAAAAGCGTTGTTGCTGGTGAGCAAATCTTCCAGTATTTTACCAGCGGAAGCAAATACATTGGGATATATTTTAGAGAAAAGAAAAAAATAATCAGTAAAGTTCGTTTTAGGAGTATTCACTACCGAAATATTTGCACTAGAGGAAGTAAGGAGTATATTTTATGTCGCTGAGTGTGGTAAGACCGATATGCAAAACGGAGACGGGAAGGTACGCTAAAATCTTGTTCGTGTGCACTAATCTGTCGAATTTTATTATGTGGAAGACCAGACGGACTTTAAATGGCATTACTGAAATATATATGCATCATAGTAAATTGTTATACTTTCTATTGAACGTGTAAACGACATGTAGTTGGAACTCACCGGTGACCTGAGTGTGGGTAGTGTAAGGCTGCAACATACAAACTATGTAGCCATGTACTATGGCTTGAGACTTTTGAACGGGAAGCTAAATTGATTGCCGCGAAACGAACTCTACTTTGTTGTAGTCGATACGTCGATCGGATGTGGAAAGCAAACGAAGCACTGCGCACCAATGTACAGTGGTAAGCCACCGGTTTGAATTGTTTGAATAGGGTCTGATTGGTGATTTATGACTGTGAATTAATGCGCCAAAAGTATACCATGCCAGCACGGAGCAGTAATAGCTTAGTGTTCATCCGAATCAAATGGATTGTCATTACTCCTATGTATCCAGACGTTCGCTTTCAGGAGGAAGGTGGCAAATAACTGAAGCTTGGACCTTAATGAACTGAGTGCAAAATGATGTTTTGCGGGTTAATGTAAGAAAAGGCGGTTATTACTACTGGCCTTTTCCGTGGAAGGACGTATTTGAGGAGCATGATAACCAAAGTCGCATGGATGCCGGTGTCTGAAACGTCAGGATAAGGATGAAATATTGTAGGTTGGCTGATAACACCAAGGATGAAGGGTGTTTCGTATAAATGTGGCGTATTATAGGGCACTGTCTTCGACTTGTGCTCAAAAACATACTGTTTGGAGACCTACTGTGTTTTGCGTATATGAATAGAATGTGTTAACTGTAAAGTCTTTTAAAATCCGGACATTCTGGTTTCTGGTTAATTTTCTCTTGCAAATCCAAAACATTCGCGTTTTGTCTCATTCACCCGAATTCTTTGTTAATTCCATGTTCTTTTCCGCCATAGAAGCAACTTAGTTCATTACGATTAAGGGATAATTTTAAACAAGGTGTGACGAAGGTAATGTGTACATTTATCGCGAGAGTGCAAATTGGGTGAACTGAAACACATTAAGGGGCTAGTTGTATGTTTGGAAAATGCGACGTGACCAAACTGCAAAATTGAGATAGTCTCGAGGATTCCTTTGAGACTGCCTTAGTCTCATTGATTAGTTACACTACATCACAATGCCATACAAGTCATACATGGAGCTCTGTAATCTGTTACGCTTTATTCCGTCTTACGCTTACTGTGACAGACTAGATTGTACGAGATGAATTAATGCGTAAACTGCGCCGATCGCTATGCTCCACTTAACTAGAAGTAATTAACGCTATCACAATACAATGTCCCAATTGCAGATCACTAGTGATACTTCGACGGAAAGTAATTTTGGTTGCTTTTCTGTGTACTGTACGCCAAGTCCAATTTTTAGTATTCTTATCTGTTCATTTCTACTCGTTTGCCACCGTTGATACTGCTTATGAACTGTTATGTGCGAGCCAACAGCGGTCACAAAAGAACTACGCAATGAATCCTAACCGACAATAGATGTTGTTATGTGTTTCTAAAGGGAAATGTTTATTTGCTAAATTCTTCTTTGTATCCAATATTGGATGGGATATTTCACCCTTTTAAACCACCCCGACAACGACACCCTTTATAACGAACCAGGCAAAAGGTTTGTGAATGACTGGGCTAACACAGCGTGTTTAGGTCGTCTGACTGAGACGAAATGCATTTTGTTTGCCCATTATTGTGAATGAGCGATGCAACTATTTTCCAAACCTGTTTACGCACAAAATTTCGTGGTTGACAGGGAAAATCCTTAATTTTGTTCTAGATGCTTTTGTTGACAGATGTGAAAACACTAGCCACTACACACTAATCCGGTAGTTTGATGTCTCTCCCCACGTTTAGAGAAGATTTGGGCGAATTTAACGTGCCTCAGCTTTTGTACTTCAAACGAATGCCAACACAGCTATGCAGTGCGAGACTGATGCTGTAAAAATATTTTGTTTGGTCGATTGCACAAGAGGTTATTAGAAAGAGGTTATTAGCTTCTCGTGGACGTATCCAAACAGTGAGTACTGTAGCTTACCGATGTCTCGAAAAGTGACATTTAAGAAATTCGGGTAGCCGAGTGAACAATGCATCAACTGTATGGTAACGGAAAAGTGAAACAGGCAAACAGGGTGCAACATTTTTTTTACTTATGTGACATGCAGACCCTCATGGACTGAGGCTCACTTAAAATTGGTGCGTTTGGTGGTGTTCAAAATATTACTGTAAACCAACCATAACCAGATACTTCCGAAGATGCAAAAGGTGGCGCTCACCTGTCGCAGAAAGCACTTAAGAAACTGTGGCAAATGATTTTCAAGTTGTTGCTTAAAATAACAAGTCAGCTTATATGTCAGATCGGTTGTGGTGGAGAAAGGTTGTTTTTTTAGAAAAAACATTCCGTGAGCAAAAGAAAACTCGGTTTGTTAATGCTTTTACAACGGAAAATAGTACAGCGCCAAGCTGTATTTCCCAAGACATAGCAGAGATATGCCCTGTCAGTTTGTCAGGAGTTTTTGTTGACAGCAAGATAAATTTGCTATTTCATCGTCATCCGATTGAGAAAAAGGTTTTGGTACGACCCTCTACCTTCTCATTCAGACATTTCTTCCAACTACATGTTGCCCTGATTTGCTGCTTGACACTATTTTTATAAAAGCAGTCGTTTGAGTTAAAAAATGGCAGTATTTTTAGGTTTGACTGCCAAAATATTCCAATAACCTTGCCGTCTATTGACAACCAGATAGCTTCATCCAAATAGTTGTCAGTCCTCGAGGTGAAACTGGCATTTACCTTGCAGTCGGACTGAAATTCCCATAGAACACCTATGGTAAAATTGCAGTGGGGTCCCAAAAATACCATTTAATTGAAGCCTTTTGGCCTAACTGGAATTCATCCGGTGGACCTAGAGGAATCAACGTTTGACTACACGCTTTAGAATGTGACCCTCCTAAACATGCACCCGTCGACAAAAATCCACTTTTGATATATTTTATCTCAAATTTGCTCCTCATTTCCAACGATAACAACTTGGTGGTATGACTTACTCACCTGTGTGCACCTGATGGGCCTCGGGAGGACCAGGGTCATTCTTTCTTTTGTAACAAAAGATAAGTTTCCCGAAAAGCATGAAATAAATTTCAAATCCTAATTGATGTGTTCTGCCTTACTCTTCATAAAGTTACTTGACCGAATGTTTTGCTGACCGTACACCACCGCACGTCATTCTATCATCATCAGGTTTATCCTTACTCCTTCAGTTGCGGCCCTTTACAACTATTATGGCCAACCAGCAATCCACGCACGCCAGTGTGTTTGAAATGCGTCACGAGCAATATGCAGCTTGTGCGATTCAGACTGACCTTTATCTACCAGTGTCTGATGGTCATACGACGAACATTTCTGATAAGGGACGTGCAAACTTTCCTTCCTGAGTTGTGGAAACTGCGGACCCAGTCCACCACTTTGCAGCTAGCCAAAATCGCTTACACAATGGATGATAATCGAACCTGTCGCATATTCAGCCGGGTACTTATCAACCAATCGCAAAATGTGATATCCCGGCTGCGATCTGCACTTTCGTAAATGGCAACCTGCTTGTGTAATTTTAACCTTTACACTCAAAAGATATATTTGCAGCTTTTGACACAATGCACTTCTGGCCTTCTGTAATGTTCCTCTTAGGTACTAAATTTAGTCCTGCCTCTCATATAAATTGTGATGTATCAGGTAAGTGATCAGTGGCTGAAAACATGTCTTGCTTGCCACACTCTGTCCTATAAAAATAAATAGTAGCAACAATTTCAGGAAACATGAATGAAAGGCACGTAGCAGAAATATTTTGGTATTGGCAGACTTTAGGGCTTCAGATGTAGTGGAGGTCGATTACCAAAGCTCATATTTTCTGGCTTCCGTCTGGCGCGACCATCCATCCTGGTGTGCGCGAGGTATCCTCCTGAGGCCCAACAACTTTGTGTGGTTGGGTGACCATAACGCCACAAGCTGTCGCTGGCCTCACTTTTGACTCGAGTCATTTTCGAATATTGCAGTATATTTTGGTGAAATTTGAACAATGGCTTCACTCTAGGGACAACATCGTAAATAAAAATGGTCGAATCTGTTCGCACTACGATCAAACAGTAAGTAAGACGAGAAGCCAGTTAATAGCTGTGACTGAATGGTGCAACATCACTTCTTGATCCGATTAGTGACGCTGCTGATCAGCCGCATATGGCCGTCGGTTAAGTGTTCAATTTACTATCATGAAGATCGCGCCTTCAAGACACCCTAGAGTTTCGTGAGATGTACACTACTGATGATTCCCGATAATCAGGAAAGCGCTGCGCACGACTTATCAGCTCTATAGCATAGAGTCGCTCCAATTACAACACAAAATCTCAATTAGAGTCCGAACGACCAATAATCATACATATTGATCCGTCTATCCAAAGCTGGCGATGGTCACTGGTAAGGCACTTTCTGTGCGATAGCAACATCACCTAAGAGAATAACAGGGAGTGGATCTCTCTTCACTCATTGGATAGTTCAGGGTTTGCTCGTGCACCGATTGCAACAACACGCTCAGAGGTGATCTCAAAAGAGACGGCAAAGCAGCCGAAGGCGCATTATGGACCCATAGTCCTTCAATAGTGGAACTAGCTTAGGCGAATCTCTGGATATTATTTCAGCTTTTTCGAGGATGTTGCTAAACCTTCAGCGAGCTTGTTAGAACGACCAAAAACTGAACAGACCACCCTTCAAGGCAATTTGTCAGTTGATATCTCACATGAATTCGGTAGAACCTGGATCTTCAAGTTTTGGTTAAGACTATTCAGTAGATTTTGCGGTGTAGCACTTGCCTTCAACCTTAGTAAAAGATGGGTTAGTCGTCCTTCATTGCTAACAAACTTTAAAGAAAATTTGAATAGAAAGCCAACTATGGTTATTTTTATATTGTATACTTCTTCAAGGAGAATACACTGATTGATGGATATAATCACTTGGGAGTCATCCTGCTTCCTTGATTATCTTATTTTGTCAATGTGCCATTGAGCTATCTGCTTTTTAGACTGCGTAGTTCTGAGTAGAAATCCCCAGAGTACACGTTTGCTAACGTTTGCGCCTGAAGATTTTAGTTATTAGAGTCAGTCTGGTGAATGCACCACTGTTTCTCTCGCACTGAAGCATTTGATTTCTCTTCAGCATGATACTAGCTAAGTGACTGCTCCGAATCCTCCATGTTTTATTTCTGTGAAATTTTACCGTGTTACTCAGAATAGTAGGAAATTCACCTGGCTCTTATGTCCAGTGTCGGGAGAATAATCTCTATCAGAACGAACTGAGTTGAATTTGTCCAAGTCGGGAAATAAAAGTACAAATAAGTACAAGTAAAATGAGTGTGTGCCGATCATGCAGTTCAAAATGTTCGACGGGCTTGGCCATTTGTTAAGTTTCGAGGTTACTGACGGGTCCAAGTGTGGTCTCACTACAATCCCTTTTGTCGATCGATTCAATTATTGTAGATAATCTATTGGCACACGGTAGCATTAATTGTTTGAAGTGTAAGGTAATGATCACGGTATATTGCCACTGCACTTACCAGCACGCAGACATGATTCATTGCCCCGGTGAGCTGTAGGTCGGTAGACAACAAGCGGAATTCAACGAAGAACTTGTGGTGGTTCTTAGATCCACTAGCATGTTGACAAACAATCGCCCATGTCACTATGCTTTGATAGTGACTGATTCTAGAGAGCCGAATTCGTGCTCTTACCATTTGCCGTTCTACTGAATTCAGATTCGTCAGAAGCTGTACTGTCCATGTTGTTAATGTATTCATTTTATCTGCCACGACAATTAAGGCACCTGTGCCCGTCTTAGGCACTAAAGGTTGACCATTTGTCAGCAAACGTTTCAGAGCATAAAAGTGTTCCATTCCAATGGTTCATGCGAGACATTGATAGCTTGATCCGAGCATGGCTGGTTTCGGTCTTCCCGCATTTACTTCTGAGAATGGGACAAT